>CAUOFW020007724.1:515777-625790 GCA_963454935.2 Ilex paraguariensis | reverse complement strand
ATGTTACTAACTTCTGTTTTCTATCCAAGTGTTGTAGGGACTACTCCATCAAGAACTCAAATGAATTTGATGAATCTCCCAAACTCAGATCAAGCTCAATCTCTAATCTGCAGAAGCCAGAAATAGAGAAGAAAGAAACAAACGGGTAGAGAAACAGAGGGGGGTAAGTCAGTAATCTCACATCGAACACTGCAAAGGGGGTAAGTCAATAATCTGTATTTAATTTTTTTGAAGTAAGATTTTTTTTATTCATTTATCATATATTTATATATAATATTTTAATTTTGACTAATTTTTTAAAAATAATTATTAATTTACTATTATATTATTTTTTTAAACAGGTAAACGGATTGACAGGTCTCACCTGAACACGACCCGTTTATTAAACGTGTCTATCGGATTAACCCGTTTATCACCTGAACCTATTAAAGTCTCACTCAAACCCGTTTAATTCATATTGATTCGTATCGATTAATTACTTCGTGTCAGATTTTGACAGACCTAACTTTGACCATTATTTGCTTTCATGTCGAGACACGGGACGCCTTTGAGTAATACTTTAGAAATATAATCCTGGTTGTCCATTGAGTGGCCGCATACATAATGTAGCCAACAACATCCACTTTTTGAACAAAGTATAGATCATAAGTTTTCACCACAGATAGAATACGAACGAAAAGAGATCAGTTCATTCAAAATCTCCTCCCAAATAAATTTGGATGATAGGTAGGCGATGTGCGTGCTGGATCTTGTACAATATAAATACGAGAACAGATCTCTCCCTTGGTGAACTCGAGTGAGTCAGTTGAGCGGTCAATCCTGCTGCTTGGAACAGTCTGTGAGGTCCGGTGGTAACCTGGAACGGTAATGGGAGACCATCGTGGATCAACGGAACGATCCAGTAAGGCTGAAGAAAGGTTCCTAGACCAAAGAAGAACAAGTTAGAAAGGCGCCGGAGTGTTTTTCGGCGTATCCCCTCCGACGATCAAGTCAGTTTTTGAGAGAGAGGAAGAAGAAAACACTGAGTATAATTTGTAGCAAAGGTTTCACCTTGTTTGTCTTGCCTTTTGTGAGGAGTATGTATACTTCAAATACTCATGATTGCTGTCAGTGTGGTCAGTAGGTAATCATTAGATACAGACAACGTGCACACTGATTTCTACGAGGAATGTCTTCTCTTTTAACTGCTCGGGACCCCGAGCAATCAAGACTGTGTCATCGGCCTGCCGACGGTTCAATGAACTCCTCTCGACAAGGATGTAATAAATGTCCAGCCTTAGAGACATTTATTACCTTTCACTTCCGAGCCTTACCGCATTAAATGTTGTCTCATCAAAAGAATGGTATAATTAAATGCTTGCTTTCCCAAGTCGTATGTCAGCAAAGGCATCCAGTCTTTCTGTCTCTGATGTGACACAATATGCCACCCGTCCATTCGCCATTGGCTGTGTCCCCTGCCCTCTGTGCCAAGTACAAGAGTATTTCTCTCTGGATAGGGACGGATAAGGTCGGGAAAGTCCTTAGGTATTCCTTGATTCCAGCCAGGGCGTCTTCGCACCCCTGGCTCCACATATCCTTTCCAGCACTCTTGATTGCTTCGAAAAAGGGTTTGCATTTGTCTGAGGAGCGTGAGACAAAACGGTTAAGTGCTACTAGCATCCCCGTGAGCTTTTGGATTTCTCGGACAGTTCGGGGGCTCCAAATGTCCAGGATCGCTTGAATCTGATCCGGGTTAGCTTCGATTCCTCGTTGACTGACCAAATATCTGAGAAATTTACCCTATTTCACTCCGAAAACACACTTTACCGCGTTCAGCTTCAGCCCGTACTCCCTGAGGGTGGAGAAGGTATCTGCCAAATCTGTCAGATGATCACAACTTCGTTTGCTCTTCACCAGCATATCGTCAATGTAGACCTCCATGGTGTTGCCGATCTGTTTTTTGAACATCCGATTCATTAGTCTTTGGTATGTCGCCCTGGCGTTCTTTAGTGCAAACGGCATCACTTTGTAACAATAAACTCCCTTCGGAGTGATAAACGCTGTTTTTTCCTGATCTGGGGGATGGAGAGGGATCTGGTGATATCCTGCTCGGGCATCCAGAAAGTCCATGCGTTCATATCCGACAATGGCGTCCACTAGCTGGTCCNAAGTCCATGCGTTCATATCCGGCAGTAGCATCCACTAGCTGGTCCACCTTTGGTAGGGGGTAGTCATCCTTGAGACATGCCTTGTTTAGATCTGTGAAGTCTACGCAGACACGCCATTTTTCCCCCTTCTTCTTCGCGCAAACCGTGTTAGACAGTCATTCTGGGAACTGTATCTCTCAAATGGCGTTGGCCTTCAGGAGTTTGTCGACTTCTTCGTTGACCACGCAGGCGTGATGCGGGGCCATGCGTCGTGGCTTCTGTTTGACTGGCTTGTGCGCCGGGTCAACATGCAACTTGTGCGTGATTATCTCGGGGTCTACTCCCGTCATTTCCATTGCGTTCCAAGCGAACACGTCTGCATTTCTCCTTAGGAACTCAATCATCTCCTCCTGTTCGGCTGCGGGCATCGCGGTTCCAACTAAGAAATATCTTTCTTCTTCTCCCTCCACCGAGGGCACCTTCCGGAGGTCCTCCACCGCTCAGTTGGGTCTATCCGGGGGTCATCTATTCCTGGACGTCCGGACTGTGATTGCTATTTTTCCATAATCTCTTTCGGTGCTCGCCCCTTTTCTTGGGTGAACGCTCCGGTTCTAACAGCTGAATAAAAATAATTTTTTGCGGACGCTTGGTCTCCCCGAATCTCCATGATACCTTCTGGCGTGACAAATTTTAGTTTCTGGTGATAAGTGGAGTGCACCGCTCCCAACGCATGCAGTCATGTTCGTCCCATGATCACGTTGTAGGGAGAGTCCGTATCAATCACGACAAACTCGGTGTTGATGATGAAGGGACCCGTGACAACGGACAATGTGATTTTGCCTACGGGCAGGGCGAACGAGCCGTTGAATCCGATGAGGGGTGTCCTGACCTTGGTGAGGTCCTTGAGGCCAAGATCCATCCGTTTTAAAGTCTCAGAGTACATCACTTCCGAGAAACTTCCGGAGTCTATCAACACCCTTTTGACGTCAAATTTACCTCTCTTCAGGGTTAAGACAAGGGCGTCGTTATGAGGAGTCACCACACCCTTCAACTCCGCGTCGGAGAACGTGATGCTGGGCTCACCAGTCCTGGCCCTTTTACTGGGTGGCCCCCCATCATCCTCGGTTATCTTCCTTGTAAAAGCTACCCTCTTGAGATCGGACTCGAGTTCCTTGGACGTGGGACGATCTAGGGGACATATGTGGATGACATCTATGACGTTGTCCGGCTCCTCGGTCGGGGCAAGGGTATGTCTCTCTTCTGGCCTGGGCTCTATGTATTCTTTCAAGTATCTGTCTCGGACCAATCTTTCCAAGAACGATTTGTATACCCTACAACTTTCGATGCGATGTCCGAAATCCCGGTGATAGGAACACCTAACCTTTTGATCACGGGTGGAGAGATCGCTCTGCATCCTGGGCGGCCACTTGAAGAACGGCTCATGCTTGATCTTATGGAGCAATTTGAAGATGGGTTCCCTGAACATAGTGTGAACTCCTTTGGACGACCCCCCTGGAGGGGGTAGCAGTCCCTTTCGTGGAGTATCCTCCCGCTCCCTCTCTTTTTTCTTAGATTGGAGGGTTCGGCCTTTGCTGCTTCCCATCTCGTCCTCGATCCTTGAGTATTTGTTTATCCGGGCCATCAGCTCGCCCATATCCGAGGGAGTCTTCTTGGTCAGGGATCGGTACAGGTCCGTGTCCCTCGCCAAGCCGAGCCTGAAAGACGCCGCTGTCATGACTTTCGAGCAGCCTTCTACCTCATTTACCTCTTCCCAGTATCGGATGGCATACTGGCGAAGGGTCTCGGATTCCCTACGTCTGAGCGTTAGCAATGATCCAACGTCTTTGGGCCGCTTACTCCCCGTAATGAATCGAGCCAGAAACTGCCTCGTCAATTCCTTCCACGATCCAATGCTGTTGGGGGAAAGCGCCTCGAATCACTTCATCGCAGAGTCCTCCAAGCTCATAGAAAATACTCGGCAGAGGAACCGTTGGTCTGAATAATAGAGGGACATCATCTGTTTGTATTGCTTGAGATGGGCTTCGGGATCGGACCGCCCGTCATAAGTTTTGAACCTCGGTACAACAAACTTTCTTAAAACCTCCATCTCTTCGATCTCCCTGGTAAAGGGTGTTTGTATGACCTCGTTACCTCATCCTGGACAGCCTTACTCTTTCTCCTGGATTCCAACCGGGCTCTGAGATCAATTTCCTCCCTGACGGGATGTCTTCTGAAGTCCTTGAGTTCATCAATAAGCCCCTCATTTCCTGGGCGCCGTGTGGATAGGGCAGAATCCTCCTCGGACTCATCTCCCTTCCTCCGTCTAGACAATCCTCGCCGGAGGTCGTCCAGGGCTAATGGTCTTGCCTTCCTTGAATGGTCGTTATGAGGGTGCTCGTTGACTCTTGGCCGCTTTGGGGCCCTGGAGCTTTCT
Organism: Ilex paraguariensis; assembly: GCA_963454935.2. Classification (NCBI taxonomy): domain Eukaryota; kingdom Viridiplantae; phylum Streptophyta; class Magnoliopsida; order Aquifoliales; family Aquifoliaceae; genus Ilex; species Ilex paraguariensis. Next base: position 621,230 of record CAUOFW020007724.1, on the reverse strand, counting down.
GCCTTGTTGTTTAGATGATTCCTTAGATCCTTCGTTTTCGCCTCCCGGGCGGGGAGCCCACGAGAAAGGAATGAGTCCCTCGACCCTTCGCCAGAGGCGGCAAATTCGTTGAGCTGGCTTAGGACGTTTACATTGTCCTTTTCCAGCTGTCGTAATCTATCGCCAAACTTTTCTTCGATCACCTCCGCCAGCTGACGAGCCAAGGGGACTGATCCTCCTGACCTGATTCCCATACTGGTTTGAGGGGTAACCCATCTTTACTGAGTAGAGGCATTTTTATTCCCATCAGTGTGATCCCTCCCTCCATGGTGACAGGGAGCTTGTAATTCGAGACTTCTTTGGTGGNGATTCCCATACTGGTTTGAGGGGTAACCCCTCTTGACTGAGTAGAGGCATTTTTATTCCCATCAGTGTGATCCCTCCCTCCATGGTGACAGGGAGCTTGTAATTCGAGACTTCTTTGGTGGGGACCTTTCCCTTTTTTGTCGAGTGTTCATTATGGTCACTGTTCTTTATAAAAAAAAAAACTAGGAACACTAGTCGTTTCCCACAGACGGCGCCAGATTGTGCGTGTTGGATCTTGCACAATATAAATACGAGAACAGATCTCTCCCTTGGTGAACTCGAGTGAGTCAGTCGAGCGGTCAACCCCGCTGCTTGGAACAGCCTGTGAGGTCCGGTGGTAACCTGGAACGGTAATGAGAGACCCTCATGGGTCAACGGAACGATCCAATAAGGCTGAAGAANCCTTTAGTGAGGAGTATTTATACCTCAAATACTCATGATTGCTGTCAGTGTGGTCAGTAGGTGATCATTAGATACAGGCAACGTGCGCACTGATTCCTACGAGGAATGTCTTCTCTTTTAACTGCTCGGGACCCCGAGCAATCAAGACTGTGTCATCGGCCTGCTGATAGTTCAATGAACTCCTCTCGGCAAGGATGTAATAAATGTCCAGCCTTAGAGACATTTATTACCTTTCACTTCCGAGCCTTACCGCATTAAATGTTGTCTCATCAAAGGAATTGTATAATTAAATGCTTGCTTTCCCAAGTCGTATGTCAGCAAGGGCATCCGGTCTTTCTGTCTCTGATGTGACACAATATACCACCCGTCCATTCCCCATTGGCTGTGTCCCCTGCCCTCTGTGCCTTCTGACACCAATTGCGTAAGACAAGGTCATGATAGTTAACTTAGCCTAGCCTAGACTAGTGACCTGTACATCAATAGCCTCTGTTGGAGCAGAGAACGACATCCTGGACGAGGGGGTACATCTCGGTACCGAGGAAGAGGTACATCTCGGAGCCGAGAGGGGGAGGCCTAGCGACCGATGTACCATATCAGACCGAGGGGTACGTGTCGGTACATAAAAACGTACTGGATGCCACTTGATCCCTATGATAAGTACCTCGGGGGAAAGGGAACTTGTGAACCGATGGGTACGTGATCTCGGCAACAAGAATTAGTGACACTGAGGACACGTGTCTTCATCTTGGAGTATTTCGGAAATGTCCCATCAGACGATTTAATAAAATAATTGCTATAAAGTTTCTTATGCCCTTCAACTCGATTGCGAAAAATAACAGAATGGTCTTAAATAGAATTACGACGTATTGCGAAGCTGTTCTTCGTATTAAGTTTTTCATTGTCGTAGCAGCAACTGCTAATATCTCTAACTCATCATTAGAGTCAGAATCATTAAGAACCATCTTCAATTTACCATCACAAGCCACAACAAAGAAATATGAGTTCAATACCAATAAAATAAATTTGAGATATATGACAATGAGAAGGGAGATGACTTATTTATACATTTTAAAAAATATGACCGTTATAAATATAACTGTCGTAAAATTTAAAATTTGATGACATGGCATAACACGTCATCATTACGTCGCTTATGTGTTACTATATGTGATATTTTTGAATTATATTATTAAAAGTTAGTTAAATTTAATTTAAATAATTAACTAAAATAGAAAATTCAATATTTATATATATATATATATATATTGAGTAACAATTTTGTTGATTGTGACTAGAGATGCTCTTACTATGGAGAGAGAGAGAGAGACTTGCTACTTTTTACTTAAAGAGTTCTAAGCATCTATGCTTTTCATTCTTGTTTCCTTTCTAATTCAAAGGATATGTTTAATTTTACACTTGGATTGGAGAGTATATTTAGCCCCATGGATTTTAATAGCAACAATGAATGAATTTATTCCAGTTCGCAGCTACTTTACAATACATTCAGAATATTTTGATCCCATTTTAGACGTGATGCCATTACAGAGAATTGATTCCAAGTACTGCAAATTGAACATTAATATGATTCNATACATTCAGAATATTTTGATCCCATTTTAGACGTGATGCCATTACAGAGAATTGATTCCAAGTACTGCAAATTGAACATTAATATGATTCTCAAATAGAAGAATCAATCCATCAAGTTCTGAAAAACAGTCTTGAATTAAAAAGAAATACCCAGTTTTCTTCTTCTTCTTCTTCTTCTTTCAGATGATCAAGAGGATACATATATGTTAATCATAATATTATACTGCTTGAAAAGCACAAATAGTAGCGAAATGTTTTTGCAATCAAGCAGCGAATTTTGGTACTTCCCTGTGTTTCATGATCTTCTTCTCCAACTCATCCTTCTTGGACCCAACAACCCTCTCCACTTCCTTGCCTTGTTTTAGCAGCACGAATGTCGGCATAGCCTGCACCCCAAACTCCTGCGCCACACCCTATCATTCCCCCTCATCGCCACAAGTACGTCTCAATTAGTCAAACGCCATCCGAGAATAATTCGTTAAGTAGAGAACTAGAAAATTTGGGGAAATTGATACATACCGATAACTCATCCACGTCGATCTTAGCGAAGTCAACGTCGGCGAATTTTTCAGCCATGGCGTTGACGGCCGGCTCCATGAACTTGCAAGGCCCGCACCACGATGCCGTAAAATCCACCACCATCTTTACTCCTCAACAACAGCAGCGAAAAAAAATCAAGTACTATTACAACAATTAGATCCGCAATTTGGTAAAGCTCGAAAACCCTAGAATAGCTACAAACAACAAAATCTATCAGAGAGAGAGAGAGAGAGAGAGAGATGTAACCAGTTTATTGGATTGCTTGGAGTCGTTAAAGTGGATCTGCCATCGGTTGGATGAGTGGAATGGGATGACGCGGGATGACTCCGACGATGAGGAGCCCTCAGTGGCCGAAGCTAAGCCTCCACCGAGCAAACTCGACAGAAACGATCCCATCGGTTCTCTCTCTCTCTCTCTCTCTCTGTGTATGCGCAGGGGGTTAAAACATCGAACGAGAGGCGCACAATATGTCCAACAACAAAGTCACTGTTGTAGCCTTGGCTTTATAAGCTCTTTCAATTAAAGAAGGGAGAATGACAGTTTGTATCCAAAAAGATTTAAGAAATTTTGTTCTTTTGCCCTCAAATATTAGATTTCTCATTTGGTATATTCAGTTTATTTCTTTTAGCTTTTGTTATTTATTCTATCAATGTTTATGATATCATTTTTTACTGAACGAGCAACAAAAATTAACGAAATAATCATATTGTAAAGTGAAATTCTCCTATGAAAGNTAATTTTTTATTGAATGAGCAACAAAAATTAACGAAATAATCATATTGTAAAGTGAAATTCTCCTATGAAAGAATGCTAGTCTTGAAGTATAAGAATTAAGAAGAGATTTTTTTTTTCAAATTACCCAAAAGAAAAGAAAATGAGCTATTTTTTAATAATAGAAAAGACAATCTTTCTAGGTTTTTCATTTGTAGTTCTTCACAATCATATATATTTCTAATGCTATTTTTTGGCAATTGCACCGCAGATTTATGGGTGATCACTAATTAAGTTTTTTTCTTTATATTTCTTTTAATGTTGCTAAAAGTTAAAAACCAAGGTACCTCACTCATGAATCATTTTCATTGGTCAACAACTTCAAAGCCCAAACCGTTAGGAGCCCATGCTTTAAAACCCAACCCAAATTGCCAACTGTGGCCTGTCAATGCATCAAAAAACCAGAAAATTCAGCGAGAAGCGTTTCATATGATCGCGCAACAAGCATTAGTAAGAGAATTCTATTTAACCCCCCAAAAAAGGTATAAAGAATATGGATATGATTACCCCAATAAGGATTGTCAAAGACAAAAACATTCACAAAGATTTTCCGAAATTGCGCAACGAACCCGTCGTTGAGACGTGTAGGACAATAGGTGTGTGTTCTGCATATGACTACAACATAAAACCTTATTGAATGCTTTTATTGAAATGGAACTGGAATGCCTTGCTTCTTGTTCACAATAGCCATTGCCAAATATCGAGTACCCATCCCAATGGGTGTCTGCTCATTAGGACCCTCCCAAAATGGGGCCTCCCCTTCGCCCACCAAACGCCAGTAGCCTGTCCTCAGAGACTCGGCTTGTGCTTCTGTGCACCTCTGCAGCAATGCTTCAACCCGAAAATTTATCCCAAGAGAACCAAGAAACTGAGACTGAGTGATTGGACCATGAACACACACATCTTCTGCAAAAATATTCAATTTTATGTAATCTACTGCACATTTTCTATTTTAGTACCTGTCAGTACCTCTTTTTTCCTTTCCATAATTACTACAAACTAACACAATAGCACATAAGAATGCACACCTGAAACTTCTTCCGCAGAGTGCCTAACTGCCTCAAAATCAACATATGCACTCAGATCAGCAGAGCCAGGATTGTCCAGTATGTTAACAAACTCATGTTTTTGAATTGCCTGCAAAAATGTACTACAAGGTGAGAACATCCAATTGAAAACAGAAGCTAAGGGAAAGCTAGTTATAGTCTCAGGGACATGATGGCTTTGAATTCGAAAAATAGTTGGGGTATGATATACACTCACAGACAATGGCCAAAGCCGCTGTAGCATAGTTTGTTAAATATTGACATGGTATCTTAAGGAAGGAGAAGGGAGGAGTCAAGGGTCCAAAACTCGTAGCTAGCAACTGAAAAAACATACAATTTCACACAACATTTTCTATAGTCAAGACAGTATATAACATTATAAAGAGTGATGCATTAGGACGTATTAGATGTTTTCCAAATTTGGATATATCGAGTATCATACACCTATGTCCAATACATATGGTTGTCTGATAAAATACACAATACATAATGTCTTCTTTGTAGAAGTATCCAGGCTTCTTGGATGGCATAAGTACAAGATTGTGTTATTTTTCAGCATACTTCATAACCAGGGTTTCAATGTTCTAAATTAAACAAGTGTGCACAAACCAAATTACTTAAATGCTTACAAGCACAGATTTTGGACCCAAAAGGAAAAACCGATGACTGGACCCCAACGATAGTGTGTCCTGGATTGTATATAGTAAGATAAGCAAAAGTTCAATTTCCAAAGCAAAAGCAGAAAAATTCCATCCAGAGAATGTCGGCCTCTAATTATCTACTAAAACACGTGAGGAGTACAATCAACAACAGGAGGCACCAAACCTGAAGACTATCTGAAACTATTCCATTCAAACCATAATCAATTATGAGTGCCCCACCGCCATCAGAACTTATTCTCTTAGCAATATTTTGAGTCAAGTCCATTGCTTTTGGGCAAACCTCAATGTGATCAAGCTTTGCTATTTCTTCTCTCTCAGCCCACTTGCAGCGCTTCATGATATAGAGAGATGCAGGTGTAGGCTGCGGAGATAAAACAAAACGAAACCTGAAAAATGGATACAAGAACAAAATCATCAAACAATCCAACTTTCTACAAAAGATAATCCTGCAATGAGACAAACAATCAGAGACTGAATTTGAAGCCTCACGATGAATCTTCTGCAACATCAATCATTTTCTCAGACCAGCCACGAGAAGCTCTCTGCAGACAGGTCAAGAAATCAAAATAATGCGCAAAAAGAAAAGATATTAGCCACTAGCATACCACTACAAGGAAGAATGGTGGTGAAGCTTTTTTATTTTTTTACTTTTGAAATTTGCAAAGAAATAAACTCCTTTTAAACTTCTTATCAGATATAAAGAAATATATTAAAAAATTGGAAATATTTGGGAATGGAGATTCTCCCAAGGTAGCAAATGATGTTGAAGTCGACACTACAGACTAAAACGTTTGGCTGATAAAGTAGCATTCATCAACAGATATTACAACTAACTTTTCCGATATGTAATACCTACGGAAGGATAAAAAGTAAAAACCCCAAGATTCTTAACAGATTGATTGCATTAAAAGGCACACTAGAATTACTACAGAATAATGTCTTTCAACACATTATGATAGGTCCACTATCTCACCTACATCAGCTAATCTAACTAACCAATATTATGCTGGTCACCTTCCACGTTAATTTTTGCAGGTCTTTTTGCTCCCTTCTACCAGAAATTGAGGATGTCATCCTTTGGTCTATTAGCTCACCAAACTCCTTCAAGTCTAGAGAATAATATGAGCAAAAACAACAAGACGTATAATGCTCTCACACTCATTGGCTTGAATTACACACAGTAGGGAGTCCAAAGGTCAGATGATGGCATTGTAAGTTGGGAGAGATAAAGAGATCCTCTGATATGTAGGAGACTCCTTTTAACTGAAAAAAAGGATCAAACATCTGTCAACACTACACTCATTCAAAATCACTGACAAGATTACAACTAGGGGCATAATGAGGGTTCCTAGGATATGTTGGCAAATGATGCAGTAACAATTGCTGAGTCAGACACCTGTTGACAAGATATTTCCATCTACCGGTGTCTCTGTTTGAACAACCATCCAAGTGTTCAAATAAAAATGACAAATGCTTACAAAGGTTAACTTTTTAATTTTTATGAGAAAAAAAGGAACAAACTAAGAAAATTATCAGACTTGTCTCTTTCATGGTTGTTCAATCCTTAAGGTTCTCTAATAGGCATCCTAAGTGAGTGAGAATATGTAGATGATTGTGCTGGAGCTGCGTTTCTAGCACCCCATGTATTTTAAAGTTCAACACAGAAAGTGGGATTGGAGGTGGAGGTGCACATGTGGTTCTCTTTGAATATCAAATAATATCCTATAGCTAAAAACAAAAGAATAGTTTGAGAGCCACCAAGAATATTACTTTAACATTAAAGCAGGAAACACAACATTCATTGAGACCAGGAGAACCTGAAATTGATGAACTGGTAGGGCATCATAGAACTCATGGGCAATAATAATTGTCGGCACTGAAAAAAGGCAACAAAAAGCTATATTGTTAGACAAAAAGGAGAGAAATCTCACTAACGTTCCACAAAAAACTCTTGTTAAAATATTTACTGAAATACAAAACTGAACTCGAAGATTTTAAAGACTGTTGACTATGTTGTTTAGGATCATTTCTTTAAAACACTATCTACTGGTAGAAAGAACACATTTCTAAGTTTCTAACTATAACGAAGCTCAAGATAATTCCTTACCTCCAGTTGGAACTTGCTCCAGTGTGGCATGCCATGATACAGGAGTCTCAGACAACTTGCTAATAATTTGTTTCTCTAAATTTCCATCAGCATCATCCTTATCTGTACACTTCAAGCTACAATGTTGGAGCTTCTGTAAAGTTGGACTACATTCAACCATGTGTATGTGAAGTGATTCTGTAAATTTCTTAATCTTCGATGCACCCTGCACGGAAGAGGCAAACATATCTATATGAACTGTAAAATACTCTAAGATATCTTAAGAGACATATATGACAAGAATTGTGGTACCATACACGTAGAAGATCAGCCATGAGAGTTCCTCTTCCTGGACCCAGCTCAACTAAGTTCACTCTGTTTGGTTGTCCCATTTGCTCCCACAGACACATTACCCAAACACCAACCATCTGAATTAAATCAACAAAATTTAAGAAATTATTTGGCAGTTTTAGCAACTTTCGAGGAATTGCGAACCAAAGCAACATAATTTGTGAAGTTCAAAATTTTAGCCAATAAATGCTCGATGCTGCAAATACAAGAGTTCTTATTTTTTGACCCCACTCAACGAAATCGTAAAGAGGCCTACGCAGTTAACAATTGAGCAGCAATGAGATTACCTCTCCAAACATCTGGCTCACTTCGGGAGAAGTTATAAAATCGCCTGCTACTCCAAACACATCCCGATTCATATAGAAACCATCCTTCGGATTTGTCAAAACTTCCTCCATATACTCAGCAACTGAGATTGGCCCGCCTCGAAACTGAGAAATCACCACCAAAAAAGGTTCAAATTGCCTGTGTGCGCGCTTTCGAATTGCACAGACAAGAGTTGTACAACTCCCAATCAAGAAGAAATGACAGTTATGACAAAAGAGAACGAGAATAAAATCTAAACCTTGATTATGCCTTTGAGATGCTTAACAAGCTCAGAATCCGACGACGGTTGGTGAGAATGGTCTGTAATCCAAAAGGCAATATTTCAATCAAAACATAGACACAGAGACAATACAGAAAGAAGTGAACACGGGATAAAGTACCAGGGGGATTGTATAAGCCAGAGCGGTCGATAGAGATTGTGGTAGAGGATTGAGCAGTGGTTTCGGTGGATTGGTTTGGGCCCTCCAAGTGTTCGACGAAAGAACTGTTTGAATTTTGAGATGACTCTGACGAAGAAGAAGAAGAGGCAGAAATTGAACATTGTCGAAATGCATATATTGAAGAAGGTAAGAAGGGACGACGACGACGATGCGTCGCAGCCTGTAGCACTACTCTTCTCAGCATTTTCTACGGATTGGCGAAATGAAAGTTACTCTGCGTGTGTGCATTGAGAGAGCGGGGTGCGAATAAAAACCAAGTTTAGATAATATTTTAGGCTTAATTGCACTTAGGTCTCCATAATATTGATTTTATCTTATTTTAGCCTCTAATATTTTAATTACATTATTTAGTATATCGAACAATGAATATATTTCTATATAATTTCTCAAATAAACAACATTTATATTCTGATAATTTTTTATTATAAACTTGTCACGTAATACAAGTAAAAATAATAATTTAAATAACCCTTAACTTGCAAAAAAAAGTTGTCCACTTGGTAGAAAATATTAGCTGTGATGGTTACATCNTAATAATTTTTTATTATAAACTTGTCACGTAATACAAGTAAAAATAATAATTTAAATAACCCTTGACTTGCAAAAAAAAGTTGTCCACTTGGTAGAAAATATTAGCTGTGATGGTTACATCACCTCTTAATCGTTTAATAATAAAATATGAAGGTGATAAATATTAAGAATAATTTCAGTAATTGGATTAAAATAGGTAAAATCCCTTTTTCCTTATTTTATATATATATATTATATACTAATAAACACTTCAACTGGGGATGTAGCTCAGATGGTAGAGCGCTCGCTTAGCATGCGAGAGGCACGGGGATCGATACCCCGCATCTCCACTTGTAATGTTTTTAGTGGTATTCCTCTTAATTTGAAATCACCTCTTCCGTTCTTCTTATTACTACCTCTCAGATTCTTTCTTTAGAATTCGCCCTTGGAACATTGTAGTTTTCCATTTCCCTAGAAATCGCTCTCCCTCCCAGATTCTNTCTTATTACTACCTCTCAGATTCTTTCTTTAGAATTCGCCTTGGAACATTGTAGTTTTCCATTTCCCTAGAAATCGCTCTCCCTCCCAGATTCTGAAAGTTTTTTCCTATTCCAGTTGTGGCAAAGCTTTCTCACACATGAGAATTTTACTTCAGGTGGAAATGGATCTCAAGTGTCTTTATCTTCTTTTTCCCATGATTACAATGCTTCATTAAGCCTTTTTCTTTTTTTTGCTCAATAAAAATTGAAATTATGAGAAAACAGGGTACAAGAGATATAATCGAGCACCAACGTTGCTCAATACATGCCCAAAGGTCTGCAGAGTACTTCTACACCTGATCTATGAAAAATGATATCTAACTAAGAGTAAGAGTATAAAACACAAATAGAAATGGAAAATCCTCCTATTACAGGAGACTATTAATGCACTCTAATTCTGTCACCTATGCCTTCTAATGACAAGTCCTGTGGATGACTTTCGTCCCAATTCTTTCCGCCGAGACTTTGCTCCATCCCACTCTTGATCAAAATTGGCCTTAAAAGCGCCGCCTTTCAGCCGGAATTGTTTGATGGTCTTTCTCGGCGAAATATAATCAACTTGAGGTAAGAGGGTGAGACTCGTTTGATGGCTTGGTTCAATGACTAGTCCAGTGCATCAGCAACCATCGCTAAAAAGCTACTGTATAGAGCACATGGCCCTTTTATCAAACAGTTGGCGTGCGTTTAGTGTAGAAGACATCACAGCAAAATCGGGTAAATAAATAACGCAAAAGAGTCGTGCGAGGGCAGAGAGGGAAGGAAGATATCTTCCTAGAGTTGTTGAAATTGTTTGTCGCATGTATCTATGGCGTTCTCGGGTTGTTAGACGTGAAGAACTGCAGATTTTGCTGGTTCTTGGAGGTGTGAAATTGTATCTATGTGGAGTCGGTGAAGTTGTGTATGTGGAATGGTGGGACGTTTTTGAGCGCGGTGGTGGTGGTTCTTGTCGGCTTTGAGATGGCAATTGGCTATGGGAATGGTACTAGAAGAGATGAGAGCAAGAGGATGATCTGGGGAGTGAAGGAGTCACCGGAAGGGCACGAGCAAGGTGCCCAGGTGAAGAATCTCCACAAAGGAGAAGGGGTAGCTATACATAGGGAGAGCAGTTTTTTTTTTTCTTCGGTCTGAATTTGCATCAACTACTTTGAATCGGCCACATAAGTCGAATTAGTTTAATAACATATCTATTTAAAAACAATTAGTGATAAACACTTATGCCCAGTTTGGTAGGGAGAATGAAAAATAGAAAGGATGAAAAGTAGGAGAGATATATTTTCTATCCTTCAAGGATGAAAAGTAGGAGAGATACACTTTCTTTCCTTTATGTTTAGTTGGATGGATAAAAAATAAAAATAATTATTTTTTTTTTTTTGTGCAAACTAAAATTAGGGGTNAGAATGAAAAATAGAAAGGATGAAAAGTAGGAGAGATACATTTTCTATCCTTCAAAGATGAAAAGTAGGAGAGATACACTTTCTTTCCTTTATGTTTAGTTGGATGGATGAAAAATAAAAATAATTATTATTTTTTTTTTGTGCAAACTAAAATTAGGGGTGACAATCGAGTCGAGTCGAGTCGTCTCGTGTCAGATTCGTGTTTAATTATTACAAGTTTGTGTTGAATATTAGTCAAACATAATTTAACTAACTATGTTGTGTCGAGCTGCGAGTTGACCTGTTTATTTTCGTATCGAATTCGAGTCGTGTCCTCATGTTGAGTTTAAAATTTTCATTCTTAGTTAAAATAGAAAAAATATTTTTTTTTAATTTAATTTTTTTTATTGTTTTTAAAATTAATTTTTAAAATTTTTTNCGTGTTGAGTTTAAAATTTTCATTCTTAGTTAAAATAGAAAAAATATTTTTTTTTTAATTTAATTTTTTTTATTGTTTTTAAAATTAATTTTTAAAATTTTTTAAAATATATATACATATTTTATCATTTTTTTTTTATAAAATTAATGTATACATAATATATATAGACAAATAAGATACATCTCAACACAAATAATTAACTTTCCATCCACTTTCCTTCCAATTTTAGAGGAATTGATTTTTGTGAGTTAGAAGAAAAATTAATTCATCCACTTTTTCATCCTTTCTACTTTCCTTCCTTACCAAACATAATATTTTTTTTATCCCTTTAAATTTCTATTCTTCTAACTTTTCATCCTCCTACTTTTTCATTATATCAAAAGAAATAATGGGAAAACACAGGGAGAGCAGTAAACAATACTTCATTAGATTGTTTCCATTTTACTTAATTAATTTTTTGATTATTGACGTGTGTATAAATTAATCCAAACAATTTTACCATTAAACCCAAAAAAATAAAAAAAAATATTTCATTAAGTGGTTTTCATTGTGCTAAATCAATACTTTCTCACATGATTACTATGCTTCTATACCAATACAAACTTATCAGAATTTTCACAATAATTTACCCACACAAGGATATTATTCGTTGGGAGAAACAATACGTCCAAGACACGAGGAGGAAAATTACTTCATAATGATGCATTTATTATACTCTCTCCAGAATAGAATCGAAATGCGTTGGAGGAAATGTGAATTTCTCACCATTGCTTCTCTTAGAACCACGTCCATTTTGATCATCCTCCTCATAGATCATGTAGACATAGAAAAGGACTGCACTGCACAGGGTTGAGACGACATAAAGAGTCATCGCAGCAGCCCGGGAGAACAATTGTCCAAACTGATAGACAAATCCAAACATGATAGCCGAATATAGAAGCCACGCAGCAAACTTCAACAAGTCTTTGCGTAGTGATTTCTCATGCCTAGGCAACCGATGAAACGATGACCAACAGTAGTCTAACAAGTAGGAACCTAAGTAAACGAAAACGATGAAAGCTACCATGTAATAATCGTTGTGGGCGTATGCTCGGCATATTGCGGCGATGCCATTAGACAAGAAGAAAAAGTAGTAAATCATTGAGAGCAAGGGGCTAGAGCCTTCACCATCACTTTTGTGGCTCCTGTAAGCGTAAGCCATGGGAATTGCCCTGTTTCTCCGATGCTTTGGCATTCGCAGCACTAAAATGCTTGATTTCTTTGGATGATGAAACTTGGGGACTGATGTCCTGGCTTGGGGGTTTATAAATATAGAGCAAAGCAATTGCGCAGAAGGTAAGATGGAGTGAAGTTTTGCTTATGGGTTTTTTCCAACCACTTTCGTTTGAACCAGGGAAGAAAAGGCGTGGTTGGGAAGTTGCTTTGAAATTTCTCGGCAATTAAGTGGAAAAACAGGTTGTCATCCAAGAAAGTCTCGACACCGACCCCACTTTATTGACGGACTAGTTATCAAAGACGAGGAGCGCACTTTGTTCAATCAATTGGTAAACAATTAACAGTGTTTTGTAACGATTTTGTTTTTATATTTTTTTATAAAAAAACCAAAATTAATTTTTATTTTATTTTTAATAAAAATTAAAAATATAAAACATATTTGATAGTCATTTATATTTAAAAAATTTAAAAAACAAAAATACAAAATATATTTAGTATTATATCAAAAATTCACCATCCAGCACCACCACCAACCAACTAACACTACCAAACACCCAACCACCAAACTCCCACCATCACCACCGAAACTCACAATTCCCTGTAACCCCGAAACCCACCACCACCACTGAAATTCACCCCCACCACCCAACCCTACCACCATCATCGAAAACCCAGCCCCAAAATCCCTATGTGAAACCCATCGCCTACCCCCAAAATACACCACCACCCAACCCCACCAGCACCGAAATCCACCCCCACAAGGCCACAACCCCTTGTAACCCATAAACCCATCACTACCACGAAAACCCACTCCCACCCCAAAACCAAGCAAACCCCCACCACCCAGTTATCCAACACCAAACCAAGGAAAAATCACCACCATCAGTCATTCAACCACCACCAAAGAAGATGAAAGAGAGAAGACGATAGAGAGAAAAATTAGGTGAGGAATAGTAGATAGAAGAGATATCTTTTTATACTTTCAATCAAAAGTCCTGATTTTTGGTATTAACAAGATTCGATGGTAAGACCTCGATAAAAGGTGGGATTGAAGCACGCTTTTTTTTTTTTTTTTGATGTTTTCAAAAACATCATTTTTATGTTTTCATATTTTGACCTTGCTTTCAAAACGGGACAGTAAAAAAAATGAAAACACATTTCAAACGCGTTATTTTTTTTTTTAGCAAAAATAAAATAAATAAATAAATAAACTTCATGGCACCAAACGCTACCTAAGTAAAACAAATTATTGGCGTGGAGCTCGTTTTAATCGATAGTTAAAGAAAAGAAAAACAAGACTCAAGCCCATATATGANCGTTATTTTTTTTTTTAGCAAAAATAAAATAAATAAATAAACTTCATGGCACCAAACGCTACCTAAGTAAAACAAATTATTGGCGTGGAGCTCGTTTTAATCGATAGTTAAAGAAAAGAAAAACAAGACTCAAGCCCATATATGAACATTGGGCCCTTAATCCTAAAGATAACTCAAGTAATAATCATAAACTCAAACGTTTTAAGTTCAAAGTTTAATAATTCTTTTGAGACTAAGCCATAAAAAATTTATTTATCGTAAATATTTTAATCTCAGCGTAAATATAAACTGATTCGAACACCCCAAACCATTGACCCAAAAAAACAAAAAAAACATGCAGCCATTGGCCTACATATCAGAAGGTATGAAAATCAACTTATGTAAACCTGTCTTTAACAATTTAAGATTGATTATATGACACAATACAATGATTAATGTTTGGAAAATAATTTATGTTAAGATGTTAGGTTATTTGAACTTGCTATTGACAATTCATTTTGAATCACTTTCGATGTTTGTATTCTCTAGTTTTTATACAGTTTGAATTTGAATTGTTTATTGATGCAAAAAAAAGGATGTTCCAGAAAAGATACATAGAGTACAGGGTAATTTTTGACTCATTTGGCAAAAATAAAAATCTATCTGACTGGAATCGTNTTAATTGTTTATTGATGCAAAAAAAAGGATGTTCCAGAAAAGATACATAGAGGACAGGGTAATTTTTGACTCATTTGGCAAAAATAAAAATCTATCTGACTGGAATCGTCTTTGACCGCATAACCTAGAACATTTTCACAATATGGGAGGAGGTGCTAAGTCTTATGATCTTATCAAATTCCTTTCTTTTTTTATTTCCAAGTAACCTCGTTGAAGGCAGAACAGCATATCAATGTGCTTTGTGGATAACTCTATCAATTGAAGCATTCCAATAAATGTCAAGCGCCCTAAAAAAAATATGCCTAATCTCCTCCTTGTTTTTCCTAAAAAAAAACGATGAGATGAAAAAAGTCCTCTAGATAAATTAAAACTGAAGGAACAAAACCGAAATTTGAAGCTAACAGATCACCTGATGCCAGAACAACTGCATATCCCAGTAAGCCAACCCACTAACAAACGATATCCTTTATTATGAGTTAATTTAAGAAGCAACTTATCTTTTGGTATAAAGACTCTCTGACTCGTGCCATTGTTTGTCATGATATCTTTCTGGATAAATTCTTCAACCCACATCCAACACACTTAAGTATGACAGTTCCCGTTGATGGATCAGGCTTGATGTCAAATTTAACATCCAAAAAGTCTCTGATGTGCCTAAGTGTTTCTATTCCATATGGCGAGAGCTTCCCCACACGAACCTTTGAAACATCTGGAGGGCATAATGCACAAAGAAGAAACAACAAACCCTGCAAAACAAATATGGCATCAATGACTATAAGAGTCATGCAATGCAATGAAAGGTTGAGAGGCGCTTTAAACACGGAATTTCCAGAATATGGTTTTGGTCTAATTTGCAATCAAGAAAATCAAGTCAGAGTTCAAAGTAAATTCAGCAATCGCAACAAGGTTTCATCGTGTTGTAAAAGTTGCCTACTGGTAATTTTGTGGAGTTTCCACAATTGAGGCGTGCTAAGCATCTTATACAGAATAGGTCATCTTAACCAGTGTTTTAAAACCCGGCCCGGCCCGGCGGGTCAACCCGGAGACCTGGTGAACCGGGCCAGTTCTATTAAAAAATCGTTTTGTGTATAGAACCCGGCTGAGACCCGTCAAACCTGTCAAAAAACCAGTGACCCGTGAGAACCGGACAAGTATATAAAACCCGGACGGTTTATCTGAGATCCCCTTTTGCCTTTTGGCCTTTTGTTTTTTTTTCTCCTTTCTTTTAAATCGATCCATCCACGATTCCACTCCACTTCGGCACTTCACAGCCACAACAATCACCGACTGACCACCACCCCCACTTTGGCACTTACAGTTCACAGCCACAGCACACCGATTGACCACCACCCCCACTTCGGCACTTCACAATTCACAGCCACAGCACACCGATTGACCACCACCCCACTTCGGCACTTCACAGTTCACAGCCACCACCAAGGCACCAACCGACTGAACACCACCTTGCAGCAGCGATCAGCTGCGACTTACCAGTGACCACCACCTAGCCTCCACCGCCTAACCTCCTCCAGTCCAGTGACTCCATTAAGTTAACTGTAAGTCCTTTAACAGACTTCGTTGCGTGCAATTTTTATACTCTTTGAATATTTGCTTTGTGAATCTGATTGTGTTTGATTATCACAAAGTGCTTGAATTTGGTCTTAATTTTCTTCAATTCGTATTTTATTAGAGATATATTATCCTCTATTGTATGGTTATGTTATCGAATGGGAAGGTAGATTATGCTCAACTTTTTTGGTTGAATTGAATAACTGTTCTTAACTCTTATTTCACAAAGGTGGTGAACATTGTTACTGCATTCTGATTTGTGTACTGATTCATCCGTGCTTTGAGTGGTGAGAGTTTGTATGTTATAAAACAGGGCAATTGAAATGAAATACCAAGAAATAGCACTGTAAAGTATGTTCGAAATGGAAATGCCCACCACAGGTACTGTACTATTGGTAGATATGGTCATTGTAGGTTTTCACCANAGAGAACTGTAAAGTATGTTTGAAATGGAAATGCCCACCACAGGTACTGTACTATTGGTAGATATGGTCATTGTAGGTTTTCACCAATTAAATATAGCATTATTATAAAGAGATCCCACTAATGTTGTACTATATGCCATTACTTGTTTTCTAATTCCTTTGTGGGAAGGTCGTCATAATATGCATGAATGAGGATGTATATACATTTTCTAGATTGATTGGCCTTAGACATTTTATTCACACTCTCTATCTCATTCTCAAATTTTGCTGAATGTTTTCTTTTTTCTTTTTATTTTTTTGACAGGTGCCATAGATATACACTTGCAATTTGGGCTTAAATTACTTGGTTTATGCTATTATTGGTATCACACTACTCAAATTCATATTGGTATCAAATTTGATCTATTTTTTGTGTATCTTAGAATGTTAGTTTATAATTTAAAGTTTAAAGTTAGTGTGTTGTGTTGTGACTTGTGGGGCTTAATTACTTGTGAGTTGTGGCTTTTTGGTTTTCGATGTCATATCAGAATATCTTCATCCGGAACACCAATTGAATCTCAATCTACACCCACTAGCTCTACTCCAACTAGCGCTACACCAAATTCTTCTTCTACAAAAGTTGCAGTAAGAGGAAAGACAGACCCTGCATGGGCACATTGTCGGGAAGACTCTGTGTCTTCAAAAAGAGGAAAGAATTTGATTTGTATGTATTGTCACNGTTGTGGCTTTTTGGTTTTCGATGTCATAGTAGAATGTCTTAATCTGGAACACTAATTGAATCTCAATCTACACCCACTAGCTCTACTCCAACTAGCGCTACACCAAATCCTTCTTCTACAAAAGTTGCAATAAGAGAAAAGACTGACCTCGCATGGGCACATTGTCGGGAAGACTCTGTGTCTTCAAAAAGAGGAAAGGATTTGATTTGAATGTATTGCCACAAGGTAATTAAGGGAGGTGGTATCAATAGATTCAAGCAACATTTGGCAGGGATTAAAGGAGAAGTAGAATAATGTACTAGATGCCCTCCCAATGTTAGTTTTGAGATAAGATTGGTTCTGGAAAGTACTGTCACCAAGAAAAGAAATACACAACAACATTATGATGAAATGAATCCATATACACTAGAGTTTCAAAATTATGCAGAGGAAGAATATATGCAAGAAAATGATGATGTTCAAGAAATTTCATCCTCTTATAAAGCAAAAGGCATTTCCATTGGTGGAGGTCATCGTAAATCAATACATAACAAGGATGTAGCAAGAAAAGGTAAAATAATTGGCTCTTACTTTGTACCAAGGACTACCACCGGTTCTCAACCTACTATAATGGATGAGAGGTGTGATCTTGCGGTTTCTAAATAAATAATGGATGCTTGCATTTTCTTTAATGTTGTGAATTCCATGAATTATCAGCCTATGATAGATGTAATTACTGATTTTGGTGGTGGTTATAAGGGCCCTAACCTTCATGACTTGCGTGGTTATTTGTTGAACAAGAATGTTGAACAAGTGAAAAATTTTGTTTATAATTTTCAAACCACATGAAAAGAGACTGGTTGCACTATCATGACTGATGGGTGGACAAATCAATGTAGGAGAATATTGATCATGATAAGTATGATATAAAAAGAAAAAAAAAAATTAAATATCATATAATTGAAGTTTATTTTCATAACCAAATTTAGCAAGGGCAATGGTCCACCTCTGTTGGATTGGATGGGTTAAGTAGTTAGTGGTTGGACTCAACCTAATTATATATTTTTAAATTTAAATTCAACCCTTGTATTTTTTTGTTTTTAACAGGCAACCCTAGAATTCTACCCAAATTGCACCTTTAACTAAAAAAATATTTGAGTTTATTATGGTAGGCAAATATGTTATTTTTTACATGACTTCCACAAATATAATTTGTGGTGGTGATATTCTCATGTCATCCAATTTTTAAATAAATAAAATGACATAATTACCATTTCTCCGTATACTATCTAAAATTGGGGTGGAACATAGTTTAATTAGATCGTAATGAACAATATTCGGCTCGATTTAATTTGTTCTAACACCCCTGAAAGTGATCAAACCAACTTGAACAAGCTTCAATTCGGCTCGGTTTAATTTGTTCGTTAACACAGCCCTAAAGTTCATCCCAAATTATACGTTTATTACTAGTGCTTAAGGCCATCTTTGGTGCATATGTGGAGGTATTTTTAGGCCTAATAAGCGTTTAAACTCATACTATCACCACTTTACTTAAAAATAATTTTTATGGTGTGCGTACATTTTTTTAGACTTATTTGAAATGAAGCGTATGGATAAATATTTTACACTATTAAATTTAATTTTAATAAAATATCTTGTAATTAGGTACAAAATTCAAATAATATTTAAATTTTTTTACTTACCCTTTTCTCTCAATCTCTTTCTCTCTCGCATATTTTCTATCCATCTCTCTCTGTTACTCCCTCTATCTCTCCCTTATTTTCTCTCTCTCTATCTCCAATTGATAATATATTTTTTCAAATATGTAAAGATTTGATTTAATTTTTTATCTCTCTCTCCCTTATTTTCTCTCCCCATTACTCTCTCTTTATTTTGTCTCTTTCATTATATCAACGTTACAATAACACAATTACACTAATTAGTTACACCAATCAGTTACAATTATCCTATAATACACCTAACAGTTACTTGTGTGTTATAATAAACCAAATAGTTACATCAAATAATTATACAAAATTATGACATCAACCTAATTTGTCATTCAGTTGTTTATATAAAATCAAAGAGTTGCATCATTTAGTATCACGACATGGTTACACCAATTACATACATCAAATTTAGTATAATGGTAAAGTCTTTTGTGTAATAATAAACCCAATTTGGTATGTATAATTGGTGTGACCATGTCATGATACTAAATAGTATAACTCTTTGGTTTATATAAACAATTGAATTATAAATTGAGTTAGTGTTGTAATTTTGTGTAATTATTTAGTGTAAATATTTGATTTATTAGAATACATGAGTAACTGTTTGGTGTATTATAAAGTAATTATAACTAATTACGTTACTGATTAATATAATTGTATTGTTGTAATGTTGATATAGGAGAGAGAGAAAGAGTAACGGTGAGAGAAAATAGGGGAAAAGAGAGAAAAAAAAATAGGGGAGATAGATGAAAAAATTAAATCAAATATTTACATATTAGAAAAAAAAAAATTATCAACGAGAAAGAGATACATAGAGAAAAAATAGGGAAGAGAGAGTAATTGAGTAATAAACGATCTTTTAGTATTTTTAAAAAAAAATGTACTTAGACCTAAATAAATTTCCTTAATATAATTTAACTCAATTAAATCTAAATTTTTATACCAGTTTCCAAATTCCCCCGATTGTCAAAAGTAATTTTTAAGGCTCTCTCACCTTTATATTTTGGGTTTAATATTATTTTTAGTCCTGAAGTTCAACTCAATACACACTATCATTTTTAAAGTGTCGTTTGTAATAGTCAATCCAAAAATTTAAACTGAACCCACTATGTTGAGTGAATTTTTTATTTACCAATACAAAATGAAAGATCTAAGAAAATTGAGCGAAATAACTAAAGAAAACTAAGAAAAACTGAAACGCCTCACATTAGAACAAAAAAATTGAGGGCCCTATTGCAAGCAAAAAGTATCAAATTTGATATTTTTCACACTCCCTAATGACTAGTCACTCTTATTCCTTAGAGGGCATGTCGTTAAATTAGTTCGAATTACGGTGACCGACTCAAAATTCGAAGGAATAATTGATACAAGCTTGAACACTCTGTAGAAAAAAAAAAGTGGGGGTTTCCTTGAAAAGCCAGACCCACTAGAAGCAAGGTTGGGGACTACCAGGAAGCTTTTCCTTCAATGAAATTCCAATAAACCACCTAGATATTTGTGTAGTTTGAATACAATTAAGAACATGTTAAGACATTGCGGAAAGCATACCCCATTGGACTACAAGAAGAATAACAGACAAGAACACACCAAAAATGAAGTGGACCCCTTGAAGAGCAGCAATGCATTAAGCATAATCAGGCATCACTTTTTTAAGGAAATTAATCGGTTGGGAATCTCCAGGGGCAAGTTTGTCAAAGGCTATGTAGTTTTCCTCCTTATCATAAACATGGCATATTGTCAATATTGTCTTCATCAATCTCCAATTCCATGCAGCCTCGTTCAGATACTGTTGGTAGCATGGGAAATCAAAGGAAAGAAAGAGCAAGTTAGTTAGCATCCAAAGACGGATTTGGACATAATGAAGTGAATACATTTTTTAGTTATCTTTTGAGCGTTGATTTTTCTTTATGACACTTTTATCGGGTGAAGGGGTGGTTCACTACTACTTATTTTTCATAATGGGGACTCGTTCCCACCGCACAGCCTTAGTATTCATGGCTGTAACACAACCTTGGATGACCCAGAAATCACGTGTATTAATTAAACCTGGGCCTTATCAGGCTAGTGGGACTCCCCTTGTTCAATTACTGATCCAACCCCCATATGGGTTTAGTGACTATTTTTAAGGATGGACTTCTGCATTCAAACGCAGCAAATGAAAAAATTTTACTTCACTTGTGTAACCATGCACCCACTACCATGAGATACCGCGGTATGGCACAGAACATAGAACAATTACTGATATAATCATACCTTTCCCCAATTCTCTTGAAGAGACTTATGAGCAGCCCTCAAATTATAGCTTGGTATCCTTGGTGAAATATGATGAGGGATGTGGACATTGATATCATGACAGAGGATCTCTATCCTGTCCAGGAGAAAAAGAGGACATTCAACAAACTAATTTTTTGGGGAGAATACTAATTGATTTCTACAATAGAAGCACTAACATAGAATGATGCCTGACAGCCAATATAATCCATTCTCAAACTAAATAAATATGATTTGAATACCACCGGTAGAATCACTTTTTGTGAATACGTTGTTGCACTGTTCTAGCTTTTCTTATCCAGTTATAGTCTCCCTTTTCTCATTAGCAGAGAGTGTATAGATGGGAGCCGACTATATTATTAGTCACTAACAAAATTTTAAGAGCTAAGGGAAGACATTAGCAATCTGTAGATTTGAAATACAAATAATGGAAACCTTACAAATAACGGAAACATGTTCCTAAGTCTATTATGTCCAGTTCTGTCATAGCTGAGCCCAAAGACTAACAACCATCACAGAGACATAACCAGACAAGTTGAAACCAATGAGAAAGCACCTTTGAGTACAATGTTCTTCTCCCTCCCGTTCATTCATCAAAACTAATATACTCCCTACTTCAACTCATTTAATGCATCCAATTTAATTGACAATTTAAGGACCCAGGGAAACAGGAAGGAGCCAATTTAAGTAAAAGAGTTTCATTACCAACTAGGATAGTCACAATGAACTGTGCCATTAAGCTGGGCCTGAGCAGCATTCCAATCGTCCGAATGCTTAAAAGGTATGTGCGGCGCTGTATGATGAACCATTGTGAAAGTACTCATCTGCAAATTTGGCAAACCAAAACTCTACAGTTAATGAACCACAAATTCCTGAGTTGAACAATTAAGCTATAAATCAATTGACAGTACTCAGTTCACACCACAAAAAAAAGATGCTAATTTAGAGAAACAAGTATCATGCAAGAGATTGACAATAATAACAAGCATAGTTATCACAACTGGTAAGGGTGAGCTTTTGGGGTAGCGGTAAGATTGATCAACTATGACCGGGGTGTCAAGGTTCAAGTCGCGGGACCGGTCTCTCTTGCATGGGAGGGTAAGGCTGCACACATCTTTGACCTTCTCCAGACCCAGAATGGCAGGGCAGGTGCCTCGTGCTTGGGCTACCTTTTTTAATTATCACAAGTCACAACTGGTTCCAGACTCGTCAGTCAAACTGGTAAACTAGCCTTTGGTGCATATGTGAACAAACACACATGGAAGCGTACAGGAAGAAGGGATCGAACTCCTGTCTTTTGATAAACCACTGTGAAGCCTAGATCATGGTGCGAATCAGATCTTGACGTTAAGTTGCAACTCATACCATTTTACTATTTCTAAAGACTGGGCAGGCAGCCCGTTGAGCATGCAATTGAATTGGTTCAACCACTTACCCAGCCATCAAAAGAGGTTGGCAGTTTCGGTTTTGGTATACAGTAGCCAGAAAGTGCTTTCAATAGTCCACTTGATTACTAACTTGCATTTCTGAATACAGAACAAGTAAACTGCAGAGATGTATGTTCCTACTGCATATAAAATACCAAGAGATGAGAAATTTGTATTACCCAAAAGTGATAACCCAACCACGGCATTAGCCAGAACTTAATCCATCCCATTATCCCTGTCTTGAAGACAATTAGAGGCCATCCAATTGCCATAAATGCAAATACACAAGCCAAGCTTATCTTCACTCTTTTAACTTCATTAGGTCTGAACTTCTTCAAATCAAAATGCCACATCAACCTAATATGATGGTTAACAACATTAGGACAGGTACATATATTACTAATGATTGTTATGTATCAAAAAAGCAAAAAAAACACTGTACTTATCCTACAATAATTATTCGTTCATTGAATAATACCAGTGAGCTATAGACATCCAAGGTCGAAAAGGGCCATATCCATATATAATTGCCTTTCGCAGAACTGGGGATGACTCAAACTCCTCTTTCCAAACTGGGTGCCAGGCTGTATCTTCATTCAACCTGGAATTAGGATAATGAGAAACTAACACTCTTGAGGAAAATATTCAAAGGGAATCGACCAATTCCTTGGAAGTATGAGAACAATTATTAACTTCCCATTAGGCCTCATTAACCGTAAGTGTGATTGACTTACTTATTTCCTTGTTAAAAAATTGGTACTTTTTATACACCACCCAACATATGAAATTTCCAAAATGAGAAATCACGGATAAGAACTCATTCAACAGTCTTGTTTTCCTTAAAAGATTACGGTCAACACACGTATTATATTCCACTATACTAAGAAGCACAGACACAAACTTGTAACATGGAATCATGGACATGATAGTACAAAAAATCTTTAAAAAGCCGGGCATGGATACGGAAACAAAAAGATATACTCTTATGTAATATTTTTTATTTCCTCTATGTATATGTACAAATTCATATGATATCCGAAGTAAATTTCATACATATTGTCTAACACCAAATCTTTGAAGATAATGGTCAATAATCACCCGTGATGTATAAAAAATCATAGCAGAATCTCATACCAAACAAAGAGGAATATGACACATACATGTTTGTTCTTGCGTGATGCCGATCATGCTTAAAACGCCACGGCTCATAGGGATATATCAATGGCAAAAATGCCAGAGTCCCAACAATGTCTTCCACAAATTTGTTCCTCGCGAATGATTTGTGTGCACAATCATGGCCTATGACAAAAAACTAAACCATTGGGGAAAAAGAAAAATACACCAAATGAAAAGAGATGGCTAGGTGTAAAGCTTGTGAAAAAAAGGGAAATTCAAGGGTATAGGAAAGCAATAAATCATAAAAACAAGAATGACACAACTAACCCCCGTGCTTGCAGTCCCAGTCCATGCCCAAGCCAGAGGAAGAAGATACCACGGCGCTTTGGAGATCATGAAGAGGCCCAGTGCATATGAAGTGACAGATATCAGAACTGACTTCCATGCTTTCATATCATCAATCTCAAAAACCTTAAGACAATATTTAAAACATAAGAGCTTGAATTTTGCTTGAAGAGATTTGCATAACCATAGTCACATAGTGAAAGTCAGATATCCTCTTCCCGGGCATTTTCTGTTGTTTTGTACAGAACAAATTTGAAGCTAACAAAATATAAAAAGGATAGCATGAGGGAAACACCTTTTAGTCCAGCAGATTGTACCATGAAAAGTCTTTACAGTATGCATTATTGAAGACTCATCAGATTCAAGCATTAATTTGAGAAGATATTATGCCTAGTCTTTTTGCCAATTTATACAGTCTCACTAGCCAGGAAAAGTTAGTTGAAAGGAAAAAAAAGCACGGTAAAGTCAGCATCAAGCTCTACTTAGGCAAAAAATTGGTAAACTGTTCAAGGCAGTCACTGCCTAATTTGACACTGCAGCTATTGTTCACAGTTATATATCAAATCAACATGTGGGATTTGTATAATAGACACTCAGAGTTCAATACAAGCTGTATTTAAATTCTTGGTCGTGGTGGTATATATCTTTTCTGACTGTCTATGGAGAACCATTATGAAATCATAAAATAAGCTCGATAAAGTAGTCCCATAACATTTGAGTGCATGAATTCAGTGCTTCTGACAACTACCTTTTTTGGGAGGGTGTCAACAATATCCTTCAGTGTAACATTATTTGGAAGTGGTTCTCCAATTTGCCTAAAACCATAGCTTTCCGTTATTTGTTTCCTATGTTCCGCACTGCTGGGTGGAGATGGTGCAACTGGAATTGCCACAGCTTGTACAATCATAGGATTTCTCAAGGATTTTGAACACTTTTGGAGTTGGATTCTCTCCTGCGGCAGACTTTCCCACTTCAGAAAATAAGTGCCTGTCTATCATAGTAAGCATCAGAGGGTACCCATATGACTTAATGACCAAACCGTATGCAATGTCTGTATAAAAAAACTAAAGCTTCAGGCATATTCTATAATGATGTAGGCAGTTATAGGCTCACCCATAATTAGGTGTATGTAGCCCATAAAATAGAGCAATTTCCAAAGCTTGATATGTAAAAAGAACTATGCTGCACTGTAGTTAGACATGCGATAATTAGTCTAAAAAGAGAAATGATGTGCACTGTAAAGCTTCCATCAATGTATGAAGTATAGTGAAAATGAGAACACCGTCTTCAACAATAAAAATGTTTGCGGCCATCCACGCAAAAAGTTAAGGACCAACAATAAAATGTTTCCGGAAGCAGCAACATTTTTCCTTCTCATGGATAAGATGAGAATGCATCAATGCAATCACTTGGTGTTGATCAAAACTCTAAATTCAATCTTGAAAAGTGAATAATTAAAATATTGTTTCTGTATTGTACTTTGATCACACCAACTGGGCATTTTGGCTTTTAGCTGGGATATTTGATGAACCTTAACCCAGATAGTGGAGAATTGTGCTGATAGGAAACAAATTTCCGAAAACTGACCCAATCCGGAAACTAGGTTTTTTTGTCATATATATGTTGTCAGTTAGTGGCAGGGTGAAATCCCCCCCCCCCCCACTGTTTTTTACCTCTGTTTCAAAAACTCTATACTGTCCATAGTTTATAGTGTACATTTGCCGGCCAAGGTTATTCATCCGTAGACCTAGGCTTTCGAACTGGACCATATAACATTAAAGCCCACATAGCATTTTGTGTTCCCAAGTTTTTCTGTTTAATTTTAAACTATTTTGTGATGTGGACAAAATTTATTGCAAAACAGATTTTATTATTTCCTTTTGTATTAGGTTACCAGCTCATAGTCTTAATTATTGCATTCTGTAGCAATCAACATTCCATATGCAACACTGAAGTCCCCCTTTGTTTTACACTTTAGACCATCAGAAAGTTCAAATTTATGCTACAACTAAGTTCCTTGATATCAAGACTCAGATCTTGGAGAATCACAACGAAACCCAAGTCTTGATGTTGGTGTATGCTTTTGCTATCAAGTGCGTTCTAATTCTATGTAAAGCCAACTAAAAATACATATTCATACCAAATATCAACCAAAACCAAAACCAGACCTTCTGACACAAGCAACATTTAATTGCCATTCCACAGTTACATTCTATCTGAAAGTTGAGAATGTGAACAATAGGACCAAATAAAGAGAATCCACATTCCAATTTGAACCACCAAGCCAATCTTAAGAGAGAGAAAGGTAGAGATGCATACCTGGAGAACTAAGTGTGGCCACTCTATTGTTCATAATTGGCCTTTGCTGGGGTCCCTGAAAATCAAACAGCACATACAACACGCGTAAACTACACTGAGATAACCGAGCTGAGAGAGAGAGAGAGAGAGAGAGAGAGAGAGGGGAATGAATGTTACCATAAAAAGGAAACTAGAATGTGCAAGTTTGCAAGCCATTGTGAGCAATAACTACAGAAATTCCAATTCAAGGGAAACCCCGTGCAAGATAAGGGGTTCAAGGATATACCCCTTACCCTTTCTCTGCAATGGACCGTGTGAACCACAGACAACTACGAAAAAGGACCATGCATACACGGACTTATAACTCGGCATTTATAGAAGGCCTCCACGGCTACACGTCTCTCTCTCTCGTTCCGATAGATTTGTGGGCGTTCCACCGACCTCGTGTGTATAATTTGTTGTACCTGTAATATTATACCGATCCAATTTTTGAACCAAATTAAAAGTTCAAATAACATAATAGTTGATTTAGATTTTTTTTTTTTAAATTATATGTTCATGCTCAAAATTTGATCCGAACGTATATTGGTTTAGTCGGGGAAGAATTGATATTATTACATATAATTTGAAATCGAATCCATTATGTAATATTTTACATGTTGATGTGCAACATTATATAAAGTTAAAAAAATGTTTTTTGAGTTAAGTGGAAATCCATGAGCAATTTGTTAAACATTAGTCTACGTTTGAGTTCTTCGCGATCGATGGATATTATAATGAGATTTTATTATTTCCTTAGCTTCAACCTGACATAAGTTATAATGAGATCTCTCTCAATTATCTGTGTAGAAAGTTGACTACGTTAATAATATTCAAAATTTTGGTATCTTACCAAAATTTATCACATTTGTTGTAACTTTTACAACTATTGTGGTAATAAAAAAATAGTAAAAATAGTTAACACAATAATGATAAAAATATCTAAAAATGTAATAAAAATACATACAAATATAGTAAATCACCCACAAAAGTGATAAATTTTGTTATACTTAATAAAAATGATAAAAATATTTACCATAAATGTAATAAAAATACCTACAACAGTGGTGAAAATATTCACATACGTCATAAATTTTAGAGGTGTGGTACCAAATTTTTTTTCCCGGTAACATTGTCAAATCCATTTGTGTAGTGTTAAATAATAGTAATATTTATTTGGAGATGTGTGAAATGACTTATATGTATTTTTAGTATAAAAAAATACATCTATCTTTAATATAAAATATGACAAATTTTAATAATTTTTAAACAATTTAAAATAAACTTATCAATTGACCACTAAAATCTGGCTTAAAATTATTTACATTAAATTTTTGTCTTTAAATTTATCACTTTTCACTTGTAAATTCGAACACGGAGTTATTCCTGGTACATCCACTCGACATGACACAACACATGACATATGCATTTAACACATGCAATAGATTATTCGTGTATCAAATGACCCCACCCATGGTGGGAAGTAATTACAAGACCACATTCTTTTTTCGTCTTTTTGAAAAGGAAGACCACATTCTTTAAAGTTCCAATTTGGACCTCCGACCACAAGAAATGGTATTTGTACTTAAAAAAAATTGACATTATTTATTAATTTTATTGATTATAATTATTAAATAAGCAGTAAGTCTCAATAATATTAGGACTTATAATTAAATTAATGACAATGACCAATAAATCGACAAATGAAGCCAGCAAAATGGTATTCAATTAACATTCATCATATCAAAATGGAATTTCAAACTTGTTCAAATTGCTCTTGGCCTAATTCTTGACTTGGTTGCTGATATGACCATATATTGCCTAGAACCTTGGTGTAAATATGCATCTGGTGGACCTAAGTTTATGAAATTGACACGCCCACCCACTTGTTTTTGGACGGAAAATTGACACCCACTATTGTTCTTGAGATTGTTTAAGCCATATTTTTATTGTATTGCATATGGTAAAAAGAGTTGGACGGAAGTGGGAAAAAGGGTGTTCAATATAATCTCTTTTGATGATGTATAAATTGGTCTCGTGTAAGATCAATAGTTGAGTATGTGAAGATGTGTAATTAATAAACAATAAATAAGACAATCAATGACAAAATAATAAATATGAAGTTGATACACAAATATATAGTGGTTCGGTCCGGGTGACATACTCTACTATCAAGAAACGACAACGGTGACCATAAGTCATTATTAATGAATAAAGTTATAGAGAGAGAAAGCTTTGGGAGAGTATGCTCCATGAGAGATACAATAACTAAGAGATAAGCTATATGTGGTGAGATGTAGATAAGTGTTGAGTGGGATATCTCTCTACATGGAGAAAGCTTACAATATATAGATTTGATAAGGCAGTGACGTGAGTAAGAGGACACTACTTATTTTGTAAATACAATTAAGGTAGGATTGATCTTGATGAGTATATATCCCGATAATCTCTCTCTCATGTGCTCTTATCTTTCTGAGCTCCTTGGATCTTGAACTGGATCGGATTGATAGAGTGGATTTAGATTGTCTTTTAGTTGGCTTGGGTTTGATTGATTTATTGAACCTGACCCAATTAATTTTGAGTTCCTCATCTCTAATTAATTAACTTTAGTTTTTTTTGCTCCTAAAATTGTCTTCTTGGTGTCTCGATTTGGAGAATCTAGACACAACAGAGAGCGACCAACTAAACCAAGCCGACTGGGGTGACAATTTTCTATGTGACATGCTATAAGGCTCGAACGTAACATAACAAAACATCTTACCGATTAACGCAAATAACAAATGGATTAGATTTATATCACATATGAATTGTCCAGTTTATCATGATAAATCAGATTAATTAACTGATGTTCTACAACAAAAATATATAATCTCTTAATTTTTTTATTTGTTTTTCTTGAATTGTTGTGAACTTTTAAATAGTTTTTTATCTGATTCTACTAGTATATATGTATATTTTTAATTTTTGAATGACATATTTGTACTTAGATTTGATTGAGAGAGGGGTGGGATCGTGCAGTTTTTTATTCACCATAGATATGATTATATAAATACTATATGGACTCAAAAATAATATGAACTTAAAATAACTTGATCCGAACATAATATAAAGTCGTGATTATCCAATGAACTGGGTTGGCCCATCTAATCTAAAAAGGCACTAAATAGATTACCAATTGGGTTGGGCCTAAATGATCCTCTAAAGGGTTATGCTACTTATCCATCAGTTTATTCTAATGGGCTTCCAACTAGCAGTAGGAATTTCAAGGCAACTCGTGATTGCGGCCCAAAGCTGAAGCTTACAGTGTTACAGTTTTCCTATGAAGGAAAGAAAGTATCTTTCGCCAGACCAGCAAATTTGATAGAATGACGACACAACGTTATGGTTTGACCTTAAACTTAACCAGTGCCAGTGGTGAACGGTTGAATCTGGTAGACTCATTTGCGAAGTAAATGGAATGGGTAAATTCAAACTCAATTATCATGATATAAATGATTTGAAACTGTTATCCTATCTATGTAAATTGAAAAAGAATGATCTGTTTGTTGGCATTTATGAACAATCTGTAGTTAAGTATTCCTATTTATATTAAGGTTAGATTTTCTAGTTTTGACAGGTTTTAGCAAGAGTTTAGGACACTACCACGTAAGCATTGAGTCTATATCACTGGTATATGTCTATGACCGGCTCATCAGGGTTCGGGAGAGCCGAAAAAGTATGGGCTTTAAGCGCCGCACATAAAAGAGACTCTAAATTTTAATAAACTTTAAGTGTAAATTAAAATTTAAAATTAATTATAATTTAGTTTAACAAAAAAATTTCTAAAATATTAAGTCAATAAAATAAAAGTTAGAATTTAGGTCTAAAAGTACAGTCCATATCATATATACACATTTATTAAAGGACAAAAAAAATGGTTAACACTTTAATAAAATAAGCTCCACACATAAAAGAGACCCTAAATTTTAAAGTTTAATAATTAAGTATAAATTAAAAATTAAAACTAATTATAATTTAGCTTCACAAAAAAAAAATTCTAAAAAATTAAGTTAACAAAATAAAATTTAGAATTTAGGTCTAAAAGTGCAGTGCATCTCACACATACACATTTATTAAAACACAAAAAAATACTTAACACTTTAATAAAAAAGTATAATAAGCATCTCTCTTTTTCACAAATACAAATAAATCAAACACATTTTCTACTCTCAAACTTGACTTTGTTCTCATTTAAACATAAAAACACCAATTAATTAAATTGTTCAATCTAAAAAAAGATCTACAATAAAAACTAATTAATATATAATTTTTTTCAAATAAAGTTGTTATTAGAGAAAATAAAACACAATAAAACAATATGTGAATCTTACATACATAAACAAGTTATGGATCACAAAAAAATTAAAAAATAATTTATTAACAAGATAACAAAAAATTATGAATACATACCGATAATCGATAATCTAATATCACAATTTTCATGAAAAACATACAAAACAAATAAGAAAGAACATAAAAATAGTAATGAAATAATATATTATGTTCTGAAAAGTGCGGTTCAAGCAATAGTGAGATGACACAAAAAATGTGTATGAAATGACACATTCGTAATGTTTATTATATATTAAATTTGCTAAAAATATGTTTATTATCTAAAAATATGTATTATTTTGCTAAAAAATGTGTACTTAGTTATGATGATCTATATATATTTATAATTTCTATGAATTTTACTATTGCACAATTGCACTTAGATAGTATGAGTATGAAATGACACATACTTAATGTTTATTATATATTAAATGCCTAAATTACTAAAAAGAAAAATTATACGACAACACGTTGTAATATTGAATAACTTTACAATACTTTGTAATGGTCCACACATTATTTTTGACAAATTAAAAAAATGCATAAAATATTGAGTTACAAATGTATTAAATCTAATCTTTATGTGTCATCCATTAATTAATTTATCTTACTTAATAGGTTTCATAGACGAAGACTCGGAAATGAAGCATAAACAGAGACTATAATTATTACAAAATACACAAGCCGTTCGATCATTTGAATGGGAGGAGGCATAGTAGGCCTAACCATTAAATTAGTCTCCTAGGCCCTAATTTAATTTTTAACCCTTCGATCAATTTCATATTCTGAGACTCTTTTGAATAGACCAAGTTAAAGGCCTAACATATTTTAGAAATCTATTTAAAACTTTATACAAAGCCCTAAAATGTAATAATTTTTTCACAGTCTATGTAAATCCTTATATATAAAAAGTCCTAAAATATAACAAAGTCTTCTAAAATTTTTTAAAAGTAATGATTTTTAACTTTAAAAATAGTAATCTATCTCAAATTATTTTTCACTATTTTTTCTTCCACTCTCACCATCTCTTCCTAACTTTTTTTTTTTTCTCACACTTTCATTGTTTTGCTCTGGTTCTTAACCCTCATCTCTATCTCTCTTGTTGTTTCTTTAAGACTTCATTCAATTTATTTATTTATAAGAACCTGACTTTCACAATTACACCCAATTTATTATCTGATCCCGCACCCATCCCAAATGCATTAAAACATTGAAAATAAATCATATTGCAACTCTTCGTAAAACGTCTAACAATAGTTAAAATATAATTATTATTTTCTAAAAATATTTAATGAGGTCTCATAAAATTCTCAATTTAGGCCTCAGTTTGTGTTAGGCCGTCCTCATAGCTCTAGTTTCCCTTCCTTTCCAATTTCATCTGATCGCGAAATTAAATCAAAGAATTTGATACTCAATTGACAATCTCTTATATTAGACACGGTCCCGCCATTTTGTGGTCAAGAGAAATAGGAGATTGACTTCATTGACCAAGGCCACAACTAATTCATCGTCAAATTGATTGATAGGATTATAAAAGAGCTCTTACTGTGAATCTAACAAACCATTTTGTCACTGTTTGAAGGAGAATAAGGCTCCCCATAGCCTTTATAATCAAAATCTAAACCGGNCTCTTACTGTGAATCTAACAAACCATTATGTCACTGATTGAAGGAGAATAAGGCTCCCCATAGCCTTTATAATCAAAATCTAAACCGGCGTGGTGCTACTGGATTTTCTAATCAATAGAAGAACAAGAGGAGTCAACCAAATCGATAGACCACTAAAAGAAACAAACACCGCACCTTAGATACAAAATGCACAATTGAAATCGCCAGGGACATCCTCACATCCTCATCTGAACTTATTGGGATCAAGACAAAGATTGACCTCGAAAATGTCAAAAAATCAACTGATTCTATTCAAATGATGAATAGGAAAACGTAATGGTAACTATCTTTTCTCCTCAATTCTAGTGCGTCGTAGAGTCATTCGAATCCACAGCTTTCACTGGAGAAACATAATTATAGATCAATCGATAAAGATAACATACACTTGGATCACAAAAAATCATGCTAAAAAATACAATATTTTTTTGTTGATAGAGCCTATTGATTGAGAGTCCCGTAATCAAATAATTTATATATCTGGGTGTATGAGTATCGGTGAATGAGCCAAGGTTCGTTAAATTCGCTCTACTCCACACTTGCCTTTTTTTTTTTTTTTTTTTCTGGGAATGGAGGGTTATAAATTAAGATAATCATTACTTGTATCCATCCTAATGCAGTTACAACTAGTCGTGGAATGTTAGTTAATTCAATTGGAGGGATTAAAAGTGGTAATTTTTACCTATTAACACATCTAATTTGTGCAAAAATTAATATGTTAGGTATTTATATTAATTAATGTGAATTTTAAATGAGTTAGATAATAACACTTAATTTAATTAAACGGGTTAAAATAGATTACAAATAAGTACTCATTAAGTTGAGTATTTATTTTTTTATTAAACAATGAAAGTAATAAATCTAAATATACTTACATAAAAATTATTACACTAGAGAAAATAATTACACTAAAAAAAAAAACACACTAATACACTAAGAGGCAATTCCTAATTGTAGTATTCCTTCCATAACTTATGATTTTGGGTGAAAGGGTAGGATTCTCGCTTACGGGTATAACACGGTAAGTAGGACGGATTAAAAGATCAATTCTAATTCAATTTAAGATATAAAATTCTTTAACTCGACCTTAATTTGAATTTTCAATTCAACTTGAATGCTTCAATATGAGTATTATTTATTCAAAATTTTTGCATCCCGATACATAATCCAAGTTGAAAATTAAGTTAAAATTAGGTTTGATATAATTTAAACAAAAAACTGAGCGGATTGAAATTGAATTGAATTCGAGTTTGATTTTCAAATTACACAACTTAAATTAAAATTCACGTACAACTCGGATTAAACTTGGATTCACTAATTTCTACTGGTTTGAGTTGGGTCTAAAAATTCCAAAATTTCAATCCCATTATTACTCGAATTTAAATCTATTGAGATTTTTTTGGCTAAACTCAACTCACATATAAANGTCTAAAAATTCCAAAATTTCAATCCCATTATTACTCGAATTTAAATCTATTGAGATTTTTTTGGCTAAACTCAACTCACATATAAATACTGAATATTTGGACTTGAACAATACTACTAAAATTTAATTTAAAAATCTAATCAGGAACTTAATTTAGGAAAATATTATTTGGACTTAAAAATCTGACATTATTTGCTGATCTAATGACGTGAGTTCATTGGAACCATTGGATAAACACTGAGTTCCAATATTTGATGGAGCCCATAGTTAATCCAAAGGTTATAGTGAATTAAGTCAGCAAATTAAGTCAACAAATTAGGTCTCAATAGCATTGCTCCTTAATTTAAGAATCTAACCAAGGACTTAATTTAATTCCGTCATTAGATAATTTAACTCATACACAATTAATTTATTAATTAAGAATGATACAACATGAATTTAAAAATTAAACTTAAAAAATAAATTTGATAATTACAACAATTAATTTCACTATAAGTCTCAATATTTATTAAAACCCATTATCTATTTAATTTTAACTATTAAATTTAATTTTTAAATTCATGTAACATTAATCATTAATTAAATCTAACAAATCAATTACCCGAATTCATTAAAATTAAATTCATATACGAGATCAAAATTCAGGATAACTTTGTAAGGCAACGCCG
This sequence comes from Ilex paraguariensis, assembly GCA_963454935.2. Classification (NCBI taxonomy): domain Eukaryota; kingdom Viridiplantae; phylum Streptophyta; class Magnoliopsida; order Aquifoliales; family Aquifoliaceae; genus Ilex; species Ilex paraguariensis. The sequence goes on along the minus strand of CAUOFW020007724.1, from coordinate 586,574 downwards.
CCATAGGGGGGTATTTCGGGTAAAGTAACTAAGTTCGTGGGCAGCACGCTAGGGCACCGTTGCAGGGTCTATAAATATGCATCTCATCGAAAGGGTTTGTTTTTGTTTAGAGTCTTGCGATCTATATCCAGAGAACGCTTGAGAGTGCGACCTATGAATTCACTACCTCTTGAACCAACCTGAATAATGGCCGTTTGGTTTGAAATTTGTAAAAATTGTAAAAAAAAAGAACAACAATTGTATTGGTGTCATAGAACTATTTGGAAACCCTATTTTTTCTCGATCTATCTATTGAAATCTTGTACGATCTGAAGCAGCCATGGATATTCGATTTCCATACTCGCCGGCGGAGGTCTCCAAAGTCCGTTTTGTTCAGTTCGGCATCATCAGCCCCGATGAAATTGTAATTTCTTTTCCGATTCTATATCTATCTCCACTGATCCATTTTCTGTCTACTCTCTTTGGTTGGGGAGAATTGATCGGATGAGGAAGCTTGGAAATTTTGTGACAGTCAATTCACAACATATTATTAGTTTTTCTTTCAAATTTTATCTGCAGCCAATCGGATGGTTAGGGTTTCAAAGGTTTGAAAATTGTGATATGTGATGTGTTTTTTTTTTATTTTTTTGCAGAGGCAAATGTCGGTGGTGCATATCGAGCACAGTGAGACGATGGAGAGAGGGAAGCCAAAGATTGGCGGCCTTAGCGATCCTCGTCTGGGTACCATTGATCGGAAGATGAAGTGCGAGACCTGTATGGCCAGTATGGCAGAGTGTCCTGGACACTTTGGGCACCTTGAGCTTGCCAAACCCATGTTCCATATTGGGTTTATAAAAACAGTACTCAGTATTATGCGGTGTGTTTGCTTCAATTGCTCCAAAATTCTTGCCGATGAGGTAATTTGTTCGCCTCAGTTAAGTAAGAGGCCAGAACGCCCTAGTTTCTGGCCTTGATTATAAGTTTTTGTATCTGTTCAGCTTTTTAGTCGTTTAGTGTGTTTGTCATCCATTCTAATTGGTGATCTATCTGATAAACTTGATTATCAAAAAAGCCATGTCACCTGGCCCCGCATTTGTTCATCATCCAGCGTACACCATTGCAGGTTGAATTTATTATTCGGTTTCTATATTTGTAGGAGGATCACAAATTTAAACAGGCTCAGAAAATCAGAAATCCCAAAAACAGGCTTAAAAAGATTTTAGATAGCTGCAAGAGCAAAACCAAATGCGAAGGTGGTGATGAAATTGAGTCCCAAGGTCAAGACACTGATGAACCAGTTAAGAAGAGTAGAGGGGGTTGTGGTGCTCAGCAGCCAAAGCTTACTATTGAAGGTATGAAAATGATTGCTGAATACAAGATTCAGAAAAAGAAAAGTGACGACCCTGAACAGCTTCCCGAACCTGTTGAAAGGAAACAACAGCTTTCTGCTGAAAGGGTAAGTCCATTTTGAATTTTTTCTAGTTGTATATTTCCCAATTTCCTTTGGGAATTGCTTCTAGTTTTATATTTGTCATTTCAATCCCTTACCTCAGTGTCTGGCTTACTACATTTGATAGTAATGGTATATGCCACATTACAGGTTCTTAATGTCCTCAAGCGAATAAGTGATGAAGACTGCATTTTGTTGGGTTTGAATCCTAAGTTTGCCCGTCCAGATTGGATGATTTTGCAAGTCCTCCCAATACCTCCCCCTCCTGTAAGACCTTCGGTGATGATGGATACATCCGCACGGAGTGAGGCAAGTCCTTTGTGCGGTCTTATACTCCTTTTACGAGGGGCCCTGCTCTTAAATCTACAAGTTGTCCTGATACTGTGGGGTTTTGGTGGAATGCCATGGCCTATAAGTATTTTTCAATTTTGTGAAGATTGGAAATTTGAGACTTAATACACGAAGCTTTTGTAAAATGGTCGTTCATAGTCGCGAAACAGGGTTGTGTGTGGGTAATATGGTTTAAATGTGAAGTTTTTTAAGGCAATCTGCTTCTGTTGGAGATTCCAAGCTGAAAATTAATGCCCTATTTTTTTTTTTTCTTGTTTTGGTTGATTTAGGATGATTTGACCCATCAGTTGGCCATGATCATAAGGCATAATGAGAATCTGAGGAGACAGGAGAGAAATGGGGCTCCTGCACATATAATATCTGAATTTGCACAATTGTTGCAGTTCCATGTAGCTACATATTTTGACAATGAGCTTCCGGGTCAGCCAAGGGTATGTCTGCATCTTCCAGCCCTTATATTTTGATTTTTCTATTGATATGTGGCCTCACTTGGGTTTTTGTCTACTGTTCAGGCTACACAGAGGTCAGGCCGCCCTATTAAATCAATCTGCAGTAGGCTTAAAGCTAAGGAGGGTCGGATTAGGGGTAACTTGATGGGTAAGCGGGTCGATTTTTCAGCACGGACAGTCATCACCCCAGATCCAACCATTAACATTGATGAATTGGGAGTTCCATGGAGTATTGCTTTGAATTTGACGTATCCAGAAACTGTCACTCCGTATAATATTGAAAGGTCTCAGTTTGTATAGAAACTGTCTGCAGTTTACTCTTTATGGTTCCAGTTGTACCTACGATAAATATTATTATCATTTTTGGCCAGGCTAAAGGAGCTTGTTGAAAATGGCCCTCATCCTCCCCCTGGGAAAACTGGAGCCAGGTACATCATTAGAGAAGATGGTCAGAGGCTTGATCTTCGTTATTTGAAGAAAAGTAGTGACTGTCATCTGGAGCTCGGATACAAGGCAACCATCCTTTTTTTGTGTTTTGTAGTTATGGTTGAGTAGTTTAATTTTAGTTGCATCTTGAATATGCTTCTCGCTATTGCAGGTGGAGCGACACTTAAATGATGGAGACTTTGTTCTCTTTAACCGTCAACCCAGTCTTCATAAGATGTCTATCATGGGGCATAAAATCAAGATCATGCCATACTCAACTTTTCGCTTAAATTTGTCTGTCACTTCCCCGTACAATGCGGATTTTGATGGAGATGAAATGAACATGCATGTACCTCAGTCTTTTGAAACCAGAGCAGAAGTTCTGGAGTTGATGATGGTACCTAAATGCATCGTGTCTCCTCAATCAAATAGACCAGTCATGGGTATTGTGCAAGATACCCTTTTAGGTTGCCGTAAGATCACTAAGAGAGACACCTTCATTGAGAAGGTAATGCATTTTTTGTTAGTTGTTTATTGAGATCGTTTAATACACTTGACTAAAGACCTGATCCATTGTTTTACTTTGGCAGGATGTTTTCATGAACATTTTGATGTGGTGGGAGGATTTTGATGGGAAAATACCCGCACCTGCAATCTTGAAGCCTAGACCCCTTTGGACAGGGAAGCAAGTTTTTAATCTCATCATTCCCAAGCAGATAAATCTCTTGAGGACGTCAGCTTGGCATGCAGAAACCGAAACTGGACATATTACTCCGGGAGACACTCATGTTCGAATAGAAAGGGGGGAAGTTCTTTCTGGCACTCTTTGCAAGAAAACCCTTGGCACTTCTACAGGAAGTCTAATTCATGTTATCTGGTGTGTTTTTAAAAATTCAAAATGTAGAAAATGATTCTTGGATTCTATTAATTTGATTTTACAATTTTTAAAGTACACTCTGTTGTCAATTTGTGTTCACATGTTCAGGGAGGAGGTTGGCCCTGACGCTGCTCGCAAGTTCTTGGGACATACCCAATGGCTTGTGAACTATTGGCTTTTGCAGAATGGTTTTAGTATCGGTATTGGAGACACAATTGCAGATGCATCAACTATGGAAAAAATTAACGAAACTATTTCTAAGGCAAAAAACGAGGTGAAAGAACTTATTAGGGCTGCACAAGATAAGCAGTTAGAGGCGGAGCCTGGACGAACTATGATGGAATCATTTGAGAACAGAGTGAATCAGGTACAGGAATGTAAAGTGTTTTCTGGATGGCCTTACTTTGTCCTGATGATTTTCCTAATGCAGTTTCCATGTCTAGGTGTTGAACAAAGCTCGTGATGATGCTGGAAGTAGTGCCCAGAAAAGCTTATCGGAGAGTAACAATCTCAAGGCCATGGTTACAGCAGGGTCTAAAGGAAGTTTCATTAATATATCACAGATGACTGCTTGTGTGGGACAGCAAAATGTTGAGGGTAAGCGAATCCCTTATGGCTTCATAGATCGGACTCTTCCCCATTTCACCAAGGATGACTATGGACCTGAGAGTCGTGGTTTTGTGGAGAACTCTTATCTTCGAGGGTTGACTCCCCAAGAGTTCTTTTTCCATGCCATGGGTGGTAGAGAAGGTTTGATTGATACTGCAGTCAAAACTTCTGAGACTGGTTATATCCAGAGGCGATTAGTGAAAGCTATGGAAGATATTATGGTTAAGTATGATGGTACAGTCAGGAACTCCCTGGGAGATGTCATTCAGTTTCTTTATGGGGAAGATGGTATGGATGCTGTCTGGATTGAGTCACAGAGGGTTGAATCCCTTAAATTGAAGAAGTCTGAGTTCGACAGGACGTTCAGATATGAGATCGATGATGATGACTGGAACCCTAATTACATGTTGCCAGAGCACGTTGAGGATCTTAAAACTATTCGTGAGTTTCGCAATGTATTTGATGCCGAAGTTCAGAAACTCGAAGTCGACCGATTGCAGCTGGGGACTGAGATTGCAACCACTGGTGATAACAATTGGCCGATGCCTGTTAATCTCAAGAGGCTTATTTGGAATGCACAGAATACATTTAAGGTTGACTGTAGGAGACCTTCCGATATGCATCCTATGGAGATTGTGGAAGCCATTGATAAACTTCAGGAGAGGCTGAAGGTTGTCCCTGGTGACGATTTGATGAGCATGGAAGCTCAGAAAAATGCCACTCTCTTCTTCAACATTCTTCTACGTAGTACATTTGCAAGTAAGAGGGTGTTGAAAGAATACAGTTTAACTCGGGAGGCATTTGAGTGGGTAATTGGTGAGATAGAATCACGTTTTCTACAGTCCCTTGTAGCGCCCGGAGAAATGATTGGTTGTGTTGCTGCTCAGTCCATTGGTGAGCCTGCCACCCAGATGACTTTGAACACCTTCCACTATGCAGGTGTGAGTGCCAAGAATGTCACTCTTGGTGTACCTAGGTTGAGGGAAATTATAAATGTGGCCAAAAAAATTAAAACCCCTTCTCTCTCTGTCTACTTGAAGCCCGAAGTAAGCAAAACCAAAGAAAGGGCCAAGAATGTTCAATGTGCTTTGGAATACACTACACTACGCAGTGTAACGCAAGCTACCGAAGTATGGTATGATCCAGATCCCATGAGTACCATTATAGAAGAGGATGTTGACTTTGTCAAGTCTTATTATGAAATGCCTGATGAAGAAATTGACCCTGATAAAATTTCTCCCTGGCTACTTCGTATAGAACTAAATCGAGAGATGATGGTGGATAAAAAATTGAGCATGGCTGACATTGCTGAGAAGATCAATCTAGAGTTTGATGATGATTTAACTTGTATATTTAATGACGATAATGCTGAAAAATTGATTCTTCGTATCCGAATCATGAATGATGAGGCTCCTAAGGGGGAGTTGCAGGATGAATCTGCAGAAGATGATGTCTTCCTTAAGAAGATTGAAAGTAATATGCTGACAGAAATGGCCCTTCGAGGCATCCCAGATATTAACAAGGTGTTCATTAAATCTGGTAAACTCAACAGATTTGATGAAAATGAAGGATTCAAGCCAGAGGTTGAGTGGATGCTTGATACCGAGGGCGTGAATCTTTTGGCAGTTATGTGTCATGAAGATGTTGATGCTAAGAGAACAACAAGCAATCACTTGATTGAAGTGATTGAAGTTCTTGGAATTGAGGCAGTTCGTAGGTCCTTATTGGATGAGCTGCGAGTGGTTATATCTTTTGATGGATCATATGTAAATTACAGGCACCTGGCTATTTTGTGTGACACTATGACTTACCGTGGTCACTTGATGGCTATCACTCGTCATGGTATTAACAGGAACGACACAGGACCAATGATGAGATGCTCATTTGAGGAGACGGTTGACATTCTTCTTGATGCTGCTGTATATGCCGAGACAGATCACCTTCGGGGTGTTACTGAGAATATTATGTTGGGTCAACTTGCCCCTATCGGTACAGGTGACTGTGCCTTGTATCTAAATGAGCAGATGCTGCAGCAAGCAATTGATATTCAGCTTCCTAGTTACATGGAAGGCCTGGACTTTGGCATGACGCCTGCCCGTTCACCTATCTCTGGTACCCCTTATCATGATGGCATGATGTCCCCTAATTACTTGCTCAGTCCAAATCTTCGATTATCACCCATCTCCGATGCACAATTTTCTCCTTATGTTGGTGGTATGGGCTTCTCTCCCACATCCTCACCAGGATACAGCCCTTCTTCTCCGGGATACAGTCCCTCATCACCTGGTTACAGCCCAACCTCTCCTGGTTATAGCCCGACCTCTCCTGGATATAGTCCCACATCACCAGGCTATAGCCCCACTTCCCCCACATATAGTCCAAGCTCTCCAGGTTATAGTCCAACCAGCCCTACATATTCCCCTACAAGTCCGTCTTACTCCCCCACCTCACCGAGCTATAGTCCAACGTCACCCAGCTACAGCCCTACCTCTCCAAGTTACAGCCCGACATCTCCCAGTTACAGTCCCACTTCCCCAAGTTACAGTCCCACTTCCCCAGCATACAGCCCCACTTCTCCTGCTTACAGCCCTACTTCTCCCGCATATAGCCCTACGTCACCATCCTATAGCCCGACCTCTCCATCCTACAGCCCTACTTCACCATCCTACAGCCCAACCTCACCGTCCTACAGTCCAACCTCGCCTTCTTACAGCCCTACTTCTCCATCATACAGCCCTACCTCTCCTGTCTATAGCCCAACTTCCCCCGGTTACAGTCCTACTTCTCCCAGCTATAGCCCCACATCTCCAAGTTACAGCCCCACTTCTCCAAGTTACAATCCTTCATCAGCAAAATACAGCCCATCCCTGGCGTATTCCCCGAGCAGTCCAAGACTCTCTCCATCCAGTCCATACAGTCCAACGTCTCCTAATTACAGGTAAATTATAATGTCCTTGCTCCTGTACTTGAATTACTTGCTGTGTTTGGTTGCGTTTGGTTAGTTTGGCCCAGCTTTGTGCAGCATTCAGTTATCATCATTTAGATTTGTAATTTTTGGGCCAAATTTATTTTCGAAGTCAGCAGGCAATAATTGGCTTAGCTCACTGTGTAATTTGAATTTTCTGTAGCCCGACATCACCTTCATATTCACCAACATCGCCATCGTACTCACCTTCAAGTCCAACGTACAGTCCTAGCAGGTAAATTGATTCTCATTTTTCTTGGCGACCTTTGTGCACACATTGTTGTTCAATTTTCCTATTCCTTTTCTGGGAAAATGTTATGGACAAGCAATAGCATGCCATTTATTCCAAACAACAATGATCTGATCATTCTTGAGAGGATGATGGTGCAGTTTACTTTTCTGTTGCTATGGTCAAATTGTAAGTTTTGGGACATGAATTATATGATTGGCCTATTTCTTAAATTTGTTGCTCCTTAGTCTTACTCTTACTCTTATAGCCATTTATGATAACTCACGACCCATTTATGCTACGTTTAGGTGTCCATGTTCCAAATAGTTTCAGAGAAACAAATTTGGGATTGCTTTCGAATTGGTTGTATATGAAATTGGACACATGATGCATGAGTTCTCTCCCGTATATAACGATGCCTTTACTTCTATGTTACATTGGCTAATAATTTGTCCTTGAGGGAACTCATGCACTGGAATGATTGCCTCTGTATATTACCTTTTTGCAGCCCTTACAATTCTGGTGTCAGCCCAGACTATAGCCCAAGTTCACCACAATACAGGTGGGTGGAAATTTTTTCATATAGATTTTTTATCTTCATTAATTATTGTAATGATGGTTTGAGTTTAATATCAGTTTGACTTTTTACATTTAATGGGCTTGTTTCAGTCCAAGTGCTGGGTATTCACCAAGTGCACCTGGATATTCACCATCGTCTACCAGCCAGTATACTCCACACACGAGCAACAAGGACAATGGAAGTAAACGGTAGCTTGAAATTTTCTTGATAATTTGATGCAAATCCTATTGTGGAAAATAAATCTTTGGTTTTTGTTTCTAAGCGGAACCTCAAGGAAGACCTACCAGGAATATGATTGATGCTTCAACATTGTACCCCCCACCCCTCGGCCCCTTCTTCCTGTCTTGTCTAATTGAAAGGGAAGCTGTTGCGTCCTAAATTATCATTTGTGGGAAGGAGGTGAACTTTGTATTATAGGCCCCAGTGATCATTACGTGTATGCGTTGCAACCGCTTGAATCTCTTCCGTAGGTTGAGCCCACTGTCCCGCTTCATGAAGTTGATCTTTGTATTAGTGATGTTTTTTTTTTATTTGGATTATGATCTGATATATGTCTGCTCACTAATGTGTTCATGTATTTACATTGTTCAGTGTTAATATACTTTTGAGTAGTTTGTTTTTGTTTCTGTTTTAAATGGTTTTTGTCGTATAGAAAGGCAAGGTTGAGTACAATGGGTTTTTCTTTTTGATCTCTTGTTTTTTGTTTATGGTTTTTTGGTCGATGAAAAAACTTTGACCTGTGTTATTCGTATTTGACACATAATTTCTAATCTGATTGTATCTTGATATGTTTTCTTTGGGTAGGAGGGGCATGTTTCAGTGATCACTATAATAAATGGATGTTTTAGTTTCCAATTTTTTTAGGCGATGCAAAATTATTAGTCACCTAAAATGGTTCCACAAAAAATTAAATATTTTGTTTTTCCCCAGGCGTTGGTACCAGACAAGTGGGTGGGTGGACTCGCATAGCAATGTTTTTGTAAAACTAGTCATGTGGTAGATAAAGGGTGTGTGTTCTTATTATCAAAGGGAATTGTGTAATGTGAGAGAAGTCTGCGGCATGTAAACCCATATTTACCCACGTGGTTCAATGTAATTTGAGGGCTAACACGAAAAATTAAATGAGAATTTGAGGTTTGAAACGAAAAATTTTCATTTAATTTCTGGTTTAATTTTTAATTTTTTTTGATAATTTTTGAATAATTAAGGATGACGTGGAATATGTGGTTAAAACAGTTTGAACTCGGAATGGATTGAAATTAGTGAAATTTGATTCGTATTGGGTCAATGATTAAGAATTCTTTCAGTTTTGCACCGAATTCATGTTTAGGCCATCAAAATCATGTTTTGTTCATTTTAGAAAAAATTTAAAAAATTAATAATAAATCTTAGAATAATCCAAATTCAGCGGGCGCTAATTTTTTTAAACGTCAAACAATATGTACTATTATTTTAATCAGTTAGATTATAATTTTATATTTTTTAATAATTTTCTTGTAATTTTTTATTTTTTGATAATCTCCCCCTTTTTTTTTAACTTTACGAAAAAATTCAAAAAATTAATAATAAATCATTGGAGAGTTCAAATTCAGCNTAATAATAATTGAGGATGATATAAAATAGGCAGCTGAAATGGCCTGGACTTAGAATCAANGTAATTTTTTATTTTTTGATAATCTCCCCCTTTTTTTTTAACTTTACGAAAAAATTCAAAAAATTAATAATAAATCATTGGAGAGTTCAAATTCAGCACCCCAATTTTTTTTAAACTTTAGACAATCTTTACTTTTATTTTAATCAATTAAATTGTAATTTTATATTTCTTAATAATTTTTGTACAATTTTTAATTTTTTTTTGATAATTTTTGNTGTAATTTTATATTTCTTAATAATTTTTGTACAATTTTTAATTTTTTTTTGATAATTTTTGAATAATTGAGGATGATATAAAATAGGCAGCTGAAATGGCCTGGACTTAGAATCAATGAAACTAGTGGAATTTGATTCGGATCAGGTCAATGATCAAGACTCGTAGCTATGCGATGAGCTGTGCAAATTTTGCGTTGCAATCCATCAAGTAGGCCCTCAAAATCCCCTTTTTTTTTTTTAGCAAAGAATTTAAAAAATTAATAATAAATCATAGGAGAGTTCGAATTCAATGCTGCTAATTTTTTTAGACTCCAAACAATACGTACTTTTATTTTAATCAGTTAAATTGCAAGTTTCTATTTTTTAATAATTTTCGTGTAATTTTTAATATTTTGATAATTTTTTTTTCTATTTTAAGAAAAAAATTAAAAAATTAATAATAAATCATAGGAGAATCCGAATTCAGCGCTCCTAATTTTTTTAGACTCTAGACAATATGTACTTTATTTTAATCAATCAGATTGCAATTTTTATTTTTTTTTGATAATTTTTGAATAATTGAGGATATGTACAATATGTGGCTGAAATGACCTGAACTTAGAATGAATTGAAACCAGTGAAATTTGATCCGAATTGGGCCAACTATCAAGACTCATAGCAATGCGATGAGCTCCGTCGGTTTTGCGGCGAATTTCATCCTTGAGACCCTCAAAGTTGAGTTATTATTTTTTTTTGGGGAAAAAAATAAAAAATTAATAATAAATCATAGGAGAGTTCGGATTTAGTGCCACTAATATTTTTAGATTCCAGACAATATGTACTTTTATTTTAATTAGTTAGATTGTAATTTTTTATTTTTTAATAATTTTTGTGTAATTTTTAATTTTTTGATAATCCCAATTTCTTCACTTTAAGAAAAAATTTAAAAAATTAATAATAAATCATAGGAGAATCCGAATTCAACGCCATTAATTTTTTTTAGACTCTAAACAATCTCTACTTTTATTTTATTCAATTATATTGTAATTTTTTTATTTTTTTAATAATATTTAATTTTTTTGATAATTTTTCAAAAATTGAGGACGATGTACAATATGTGGCTGAAATGGCTCGGAATTAAAATGGATTGAGAGCAGTGAAATTTGATTCGGATTGGGCCAACGATCAATACTCATTGTTATGTGATGAGCTCTATCAATTTTGCGCCGAATTTCATCGTTTATGCCCTTAAAATCATATTTTTTTTATTTTAGAAAAAAATTCAAAAAATTAATAATACATCATAGGAGTGTACAAATTTAGCGCCGCTATTTTTTTTAGACTCCAAACAATTTGTAATTTTATTCCAATTAGTTAAATTGTAATTTATATTTTTTAATAATTTTTGTGTAATTTTTAATTTTTTGATAATCTCATTTTTTTTAATTTTAGAAAAGAATTCCAAAAATTAATAATAAATCATAGGAGAGTCTGAAATCAATGCCACTGATTTTTTTAGACTTCAGACAATACTTATTTTTATTTTAATTAGTTAGATTGTAATTTTTTATTTTTTTAATAATTTCTAATTTTTTACAATTTGTTTATTTTACGAAAAATTTCAAACAATTAATAATAAATCATAGAAAAGTCTAAAATCAGCACCGCTAATTTTTTTAGGCTTCAAACAATATGTATTTTTATTTTAATCAGTGAGAGTGAAATTTTCTATTTTCTAATAATTTTTGTGTAATNATTTGTTTATTTTACGAAAAATTTCAAACAATTAATAATAAATCATAGAAAAGTCTAAAATCAGCACCGCTAATTTTTTTAGGCTTCAAACAATATGTATTTTTATTTTAATCAGTTAGAGTGAAATTTTCTATTTTCTAATAATTTTCGTGTAATTTTTTTGATAATTTTTGAATAATTGAGAATGATGTAGAATAAGTGGCTAAAATGGCCCGGATTCAGAATGGATTGAGAGCAGTGGAATTGGATCCGAATCGAGCCAACGTTCAAGACTCATTGCCATGCGATGTGCTATGTCAGTTTTGTGCTGAATTTCATCGTTTGGGCCACAAAATTCTTAACTTTTTTTAATAAAAAATTTTAAAAAATTAATAATAAATTATAAGAGATTCCGAATTCAGCGCCGCCAATTTTTTTTAACTCCAGACATTCCGTACATTTTTTTAATTAGTTAGATTGTAATTTTCTATTTTTTAATAATTTTTGTGTAATTTCTAATTTTTTAATAATTCCCTTTTTTCTCATTTTAGAAAAGAATTAAAAAATTAATAATAAATCATATGATTGTCCAAAAATCAAAGCCGATAATTTTTTAAGGCTCTAGACAATACGTATTTTATTTTAATCAGTTAGAGTGTAATTTTTTAATTTTTAATAACTTTTGTGCAATTTTAAAATTTTGAATCATTGAGGATGATGCAGAATAGGTAGGTGGCTGGAATGGCCTNTAATTTCTAATTTTTTAATAATTCCCTTTTTTCTCATTTTAGAAAAGAATTAAAAAAATTAATAATAAATCATATGATTGTCCAAAAATCAAAGCCGATAATTTTTTAAGGCTCTAGACAATACATATTTTATTTTAATCAGTTAGAGTGCAATTTTTTAATTTTTAATAATTTTTGTGCAATTTTAAAATTTTGAATCATTGAGGATGATGCAAAATAGGTAGGTGGCTGGAATGGCCCGGACTCATAATGGATTGAGATTAGTGGAATTTAATCTGGATTGGGCCAACGACCAAGGCTCATTGCTATGTGATGAGCTCTGTCAGTTTTGCGACGAATTTTATAGTTTAGGCCCTTAAAATCTTCTTCTTTTTTTTTTAAGGAAAGAATTCAAAAAAAATAATAATAATTCATAGGAGAGCCCGAAAATTAGCGCGATTTTTTTTAGACTCTAAACATTATGCACTTTTATTTTAATCAGTTAGATTATAATTTTTTTTTCAATAATTTTTTGCAATTTTAGATTTTTTAATAANTATTTATAAGGAAAGAATTCAAAAAAAAAAATAATAATTCATAGGAGAGCCCGAAAATTAGCGCGATTTTTTTTTAGACTCTAAACATTATGCACTTTTATTTTAATTAGTTAGATTATAATTTTTTTTTCAATAATTTTTTGCAATTTTAGATTTTTTTAATAATTTTTTTATGATGTACAATAGGTGGTTGAAATGACCTAGACTCTGAATGAGTGTAGACCAGTGAAATTTGATCTGGATCGGGCAAACGATCAAAGACTCTTGCCTATGCGATGAGCTCTATTAGTTTTGCGGTGAATTCCGTTGTTTAGATCCCCAAAATCGCGTATTTTCTATTTTAGGAGGAATTTAAAAAATTAATAATAAATCATAGTTGAGTTTGAATTCAATGCTGTCAATTTTTTTTAAACTTTAGACAATACGTACTATTATTTTAATTAGTTGGACTGTAATTTTCTATTTTTTTTATAATTTTTGTGTAATNCAATGCTGTCAATTTTTTTTAAACTTTAGACAATACGTACTATTATTTTAATCAGTTGGACTGTAATTTTCTATTTTTTTCATAATTTTTGTGTAATTTTAATTTTTTGATAATTCTCTTTTTTATTTTGGGAAAGAATTTAAAAAATTAATAATAAATCATAGGATAGTCTAAATTCAATGTCACTAATTTTTTTAAACTTCTGACAATGCTTACTTTTATTTGAATCAGTTAGATTGTAATTTTTTATTTTTTAATAATTTTTGTGCAATTTATAATTTTTTGATAATTTTTAAATAATTGAAGATGACGTGGAATAGATGGGTAAAATAAATCAGACTTAGAATGGATTGAGATCAGTGGAATTTGATTTGGAACGGGCCAATGATCAAGACTAATTGTTATGCAATGAGCTTTGTTAGTTTTGTACAAAATTCTATCGTTGAGACCCTCAAAATCCCATTTTTTTTATTTTAGGAAAAGAATTCAACAAAATAATAATAATAAATCAAAAGAGAGTCTGAATTCAATACTGTCAATTTTTTTAGACTTCAGACAATACATATTTTTATTTTAATCAGTTCGATAGCAATTTCTATTTTTTTAATAATTTTTGTGTAATTTTTAATAATTCTGTTTTTCTATTTTAGGATATATTTCAAAAAATTACTAATAAATCTTAGGAAAGTCCAAAATCAGCGCGGCTAACCAGACGATAGGTACTTTTATTTTAAAAGTTTGATTTTAATTTTCAATTTTTGAATAATTTTCATGTAATTCTTAATTTTTTGTTAATTTTTGAATAATTGATGATGATGTAATAGGCAGTTGAAATGACCCAAACTTAGAATATTTTTTTTTTTTTTTTGAAAAGGTTATTTGTCATTAACATAAATCAGAGGCCAACACATCAACAAGAAAGAAGGGAGGAGATGGGCCCCAAACCTCCTGATCAGACGTAGAACCGGCTGCTCGTGCAAGAACATGCGCTACTTGGTTCGCTGATCTTTTCACAAACACAAATTGACAACTACCAATGTCCCTGGCAAGGGATTTACACTCTTCAACTATTGAACCAAAATAAGATAAATCATCCTGGTCAGATGTAATAGCTTGGATCACCAACTGTGCATCAGATTCCAAAACCACATTATTGAGTCCCAAAGTCTTAATCGCTTCCGCAATCATAGCATCCAACGGACCAGCAACTATACCATTCTTGGCTGCCAACATGGTTCCTTCAGCATTCCTTACCACACTGCCATAACCAATACGCCTAGAGTGACCAAAAAGAGCTGCATCAACATTGCATTTATATGTACCTGTAGCTGGCTTCTCCCAAGTCAAGTTAGCATCAACAGCCCGTGCTTCACCATGACTGGTAATAACTTGAGCGTTCCTCCACTGCTCATGCAATGAAGAAGCCATAGTCACCACTTGCCCTTCCTGAACTCTGCCATGACGCCAAACTAGATCATTCCTGCTGTTCCAGAGGACCGTAAGCACGCGTGTCCACCATTCACCAAAACTCTCCTCAGACCCGCTGTTATCACCTATCCAAGATAAACTCCAAACATCTTTAGCATAAGAGCAACGCACCAGGACATGTAACACATCTTCAGGGCTTTTATTACACCTTGGGCACATATCACTGACATCAACGCATTTCTTCCTCAGATCTCTCATGGTGGGTAAACTGTTTGTGCACGCACGCCAAAGGAAATGTTTCACTTTTGCTGGAACATTAAGAGCCCATAACTTGCGCCACATGTTGGAGTTATCCTGTTGTGCCACACCCCTATTATTAAGCATTAGACTGTGATAGCCACTCTTAACTGTATAAATACCTCGTCTTTCTCTGGACCAACTCCAGCAATCTGGCTTCGCCCTACGACTCAAGGGAATCTCAAGAATGAGCCTCCTATCCCGTAACGAGAAGAGATCATTCAAGATATCTATATCCCAGCAACTATCATCCACATGGCATAACGACTGGACAGTTATCTCTTCCATCCCCTGAGCTATAGCAGTTTCAACATAAGGGTGATCCTCATCTGGAAACCAAGGATCTGACCATACCTTCACCTGACTGCCTGTGCCAATCCTCCATCGAGCTCCTTTACGACTAAGCTCCTGTGCTGCCTGAACACTCCTCCATACATAGCTAGGATTCGGACCAATTTGGGCATCCAAATAAGTTCCCCTAGGGAAATAACGTGCTTTGAACACCTAACTCATCAAAGAATTGGGTTCAGTGAGTAAACGCCACCCTTGTTTGCCTAGCATCGCAATATTGAACTCATGCAGTTTACGAAATCCCATACCACCCCCATGCTTATGAACACAAAGCTTATCCCACGCCATCCAATTGATACTTCTTCTCCCCGAACCAAGTTCGCCCCAGTAAAAGGAGTTCATCATCCTCTCTAACTCAGCACATAGTAGAGACGGAATCAAAATNGAACACAAAGCTTATCCCACGCCATCCAATTGATACTTCTTCTCCCCGAACCAAGTTTGCCCCAGTAAAAGGAGTTCATCATCCTCTCTAACTCGGCACATAGTAGAGACGGAATCAAAAACACACTCATCACATATGAGGGAAGCGCTTGGACCAGGGTTTTTAGAAGCACTTCCTTTCTTGCTCTAGATAGCAGCTTATTCCTCCAACCCTGCATCCGCTGCCAAGCTTTATCTTTAACAAAAGAAAAAATTGTCAACTTATTTCTTCCAGTCAAAGAGGGCAGCCCCAGATACTTCCCATGGTCTTCAGTTCTACCCACCCGTAAAAAGGCACAAATACTCTCCATCAAACTAGAAGACATATTAGAGCTAAAATAAACAGACGATTTCTGATAATTAATCATTTGCCCAGATGCCTTCTCATATACAGTCAAACAATCTTGAATCCTCTCACACTCCTGCAAATTAGCTCGGAAGAACAAGAAGCTGTCGTCTGCAAAAAATAAATGAGAAATCATAGAGGCTGTCCTAGCAACCTTACATCCATGTTTAAGACCTATAGCACAATAGTCACTTAGCAAAGACGAGCCCTTCTGCACACAAAAGAAACAAGTACGGAGATAGAGGATCTCACTGTCGCAAACCACGGCTCGGAATAATCGGTCCCAACTGGTGTCCATCCTACACCACCGAGTACTCCACAGTTGTAACGCAAAGCATAATAAGATCCACCCACCGCCTATCAAAACCGAGACGAAGCATCATATTCTTGAGAAAATCCCACTCGATCCTATCATAGGCCTTGGACATATCAATTTTAAGTGCTGCTAGACCATGCTTCCCCTGTCGCTTCCGTTTCAAAAAATGCCCAATCTCAAAGGCTACCATCACATTGTCAGTGATTAATCTCCCTGGGACAAAGGCACTCTGTGTTTCGGAAACAATCGAGGGAAGTACTCGCTTCAGTCTATTGGCTATAGCCTTTGACATAATCTTGTAAATAACTTTACACAACGCTCCGAAGATCCGCCATCCTCTCCGGAGTTTTTGTCTTAGGGATAAGAACAATGGAAGTCACATTGATTCCCGGAGGAAGTTGCTGGTTATTTAGGAACCCCAAGCATGAACGAGTGACATCATCTCCTACCAAATCCCAATAATTTGGGAAAAAGGCTGGGTTCATCCCGTCAGGACCCGGAGCTTTATCTGGGTGCATAGCAAAGATAGCCTCCTTAATATCACAAGCTTCAAACGGCCGTAGCAACTCATAATTTTGGACCTCAGATACTTTGTGTTCAACTGTACCGTAAATGCCGTTGCCATCACTTCCCCGAGAGGTAAATATATCCTTGAAATAGCTAACAATAACATTATCAAGACCATGGCCCCACGTACACCATCTGTCATGCTCATCCCTCAATTTAGCAATAGAATCCTTCCGTCGTCGTGTTGAAGCATATTGATGAAAGTATTTGGTATTAGAATCACCACCTTTAAGCCAAAATTGCTTAGCTCTTTGCTTCCAATACTGTTCTTGCTGATTCAATAAACTGCTCAACTCCTCAGTAGCCGCTGCATATAAACTCACTGAAGCTATATCGCGCTTAAACTTGAGATCCTTGATGCGTCTCCTGCACTCCAGAATTCGAGTCTTAATACGGTCCAATACACTACATCCTGCACTTGCCGCCCAGCTACCACGTATTGTGTCCCTACATTCCACCTCCCAAAGCCAGCAATTTTCAAACCTAAACACCCTTCCTCTTATTGACTTACTCCCCAAGAAATCAAGCAAAAGTGCCGAGTGGTCAGATGAAGGAGCCTCCAGGTTTTCAACTATTGCGTTCTCAAACAGAGATAGCCATGATTGTGAAGCCAGTGCACGGTCAAGACGCTCCTCCACCCACTGAGGTGTACCCCTACTCCTCTCCCATGTAAAGCGATAACCAATCATGCCCAAGTCCCTTAAGCCGCTATCATCCACAGCCTCCCGGAAACCTTGTATAAGACTATATGGGTGTCTTATACGTCCTCTCTTTTCTGATTGTGCCAGAAGATCATTGAAATCCCCTATACAACACCACGGAAGGTTCGAACGCACACCAAGGTTTCGCAGCAAATCCCACGATTCCTTCGTTCGAGCGCGCTCTGAATAACTAACCATAAAAGCCAGTCAACCTCCATGGTGCCATCTCCAGGATAGTAATACTCACATCAATATGTTGCTTGGAAAAACTGATCAGACTTACCCACTGTCGCTCTCTCCATAACAGCGCCAAGCCTCCCCCCCTCCTCTGCTGCTATCCACGCTAAATAAGCCTTCATCTTTTAACACATCTCTTAACTTTTCAACATGGGCTCTCCCAACCTTAATTTCCATAANCTAAGGTTTCGCAGCAAATCCCACGATTCCTTCGTTCGAGCACGCTCTGGATAACTAACCATAAAAGCCAGTCAACCTCCACGGTGCCATCTCCAGGATAGTAATACTCACATCAATATGTTGCTTGGAAAAACTGATCAGACTTAGCCACTGTCGCTCTCTCCATAACAGCGCCAAGCCTCCCCCCCTCCTCTGCTACTATCCACGCTAAATAAGCCTTCATATTTTAACACATCTCTTAACTTTTCAACATGGGCTCTCCCAACCTTAATTTCCATAAGGAAAATAAGTTTTGGTCTTCTCATGGACACTAAGTCCAATAGCTCCTGAACTGTCCATGGGTTACCCATCCCACGACAGTTCCAACTTCGGGTATTGGGCCTGGCGGGCCTGGAATCCAGAACCCGCCACAACATCGTTTTTTGGAAACTCCAAAATCCCGTCTCCACTATGGTCCCCCACCTTCCCAAATCATGCCCAAAATCACTCATGCGACGCCGTTTAGGGTCCACAATCACCACTCCTTCTAAAATATCTCCATTTTCNAGCCCACGACAGTTCCAACTTAGGGTATTGAGCCTGGCGGGCCTGGAATCCAGAACCCGCCACAACATCGTTTTTTGGAAACTCCAAAATCCCCTCTCCACTATGGTCCCCCACCTTCCCCATATCATGCCCAAAATCACTCATGCGACGCCGTTTAGGGTCCACAATCACCACTCCTTCTAAAATATCTCCATTATCCACATCATCAGATTTTGAATTTGATTTGGCAACGTCCCGCTTATCTTGCACCCCNCCCACCTTCCCAAATCATGCCCAAAATCACTCATGCGACGCCGTTTAGGGTCCACAATCACCACTCCTTCTAAAATATCTCCATTTTCCACATCATCAGATTTTGAATTTGATTTGGCAACGTCCCGCTTATCTTGCACCCCACCAGAATCTCCTAGACATACGTTCTCTCCGTTAATACCATCGTTATCCCCAATCGGGGCCTTACTTGCCGCCCCCATTCATGCTATCCCCCATCGCCGGACTACTCACCGGAGATGTCACCTGCGACTGTGAAGAACGCAGCCAGCGATCTCCTATTGGATTTACTGCCCGCCTATTCGATGCCCGCAGCCAAACCCCATATGGCTTCTCAGCTTGCTTGTTTGGACAATCATAAAGCTTCTCACAGANCGCCAATCGGGGCTTTACTTGCCGCCCCCATTGAAGGACTTGCCTTATCAACATTCATGCTATCCCCCATCGCCAGACTACTCACCGGAGATGTCACCTGCGACTGTGAAGAACGCAGCCAGCGATCTCCTATTGGATTTACTGCCCGCCTATTCGATGCCCGCAGCCAAACCCCATATGGCTTCTCAGCTTGCTTGTTTGGACAATCATAAAGCTTCTCACAGAAACGCTCCCCATGACCAATCAACCCACAAAAGAAGCAAAAAGTTGGGCAGCCTTTCATACTTAAAGTTCACCCAAAACCATTCCCCACCGGCTCGCTTGATCTTCATCTACCGTTTCAACGGTTGTCGAATGTCAATGGAGACACGGATACGCATGTATGACCTCCATATCCCTCCAAAGTTACTTACATCTGCCTCTATATAGGTATCCGCAAAGTTTCCTATCTCCTTCCCAACCCTCTCAGACATAAATCCACATGGAAGATCATGCACCTGCAGCCAGAAATCAACATGAAACAGAGATATGTTGGACGGATGCCTTCCCATCTCCAACTTGTTAAAAACCAACAAATGTTGATCAAACGTCCATGGACCCCCTTTAACAACACGATCCAAATCCAACTCGTGCAAGAATTGAAAAAGAAACAAGTTAGGATTGAGATCCTTAATGCAAACACCCTTTACTGGACGCCATATGGAAGCAAGTGTATTTTTCATTGCTATGAAATTAATCGGCCGATCTGTTAAGAATCGACCAACCAGACACCACTGAAAGTCACCCTGAGTGCCTTCATCTGCTGCCTCTTCAAACAAAAGACCCCCACCCTCTTCCTCCTCCAAAGTCAACATAGAACAGCGCTCCTCCAACTGATCCATGTTGGTGCTTGACTATGCCATGATATCACAAGAGCAAAAAGATCAAAACGAAACCCTAACTTGTCAAGATACAAGACCTTCTTACCTTGTCAAAAGACAAGACTCTCACACGTAACATATTTTTTGACCCAAACTTAGAATGAATTGAGAGTAGTTGAATTTAATCTGGATCTGGCCAACAATTAAGACTTATCGCTTTCGCAAAGCGATAAGCTCCGTTGGTTTTGCAGTGAATTTTATCATTTAGACCTTTAAAATTATATTTTTTTTATTTTAAGAAAGAATTTAAAAAATTAATAATAAATTATAAAAGAGTCTGAATTTAGCCCCTACAATTTTTTTAGACTCCAGACAATATTTATTTTTATTTTATTCAGTTAGATTGTAATTTTATATTTTTTTTAATAATTTTCTTGTAATTTTTAATTTTTTGATAATTTATTTTTTTATTTAGGAAAGAATTCAAAAAATTAATAATAAATTATAGAAAAATCTGAAATCAGCTAATTTGTTTAAACTCTAGACAATACATACTTTATTTTAATCAGTTAGATTGTAATTTTCTATTTTCAAATAATCTTTGTGAAAATTTTAATTTGTTAATAATTTTTGAATAATTAAGGATGATATACAATAGGTGGCTAAAATGGTCCGAACACATAATGAATTGAGAGCAGTGAAATTTAATTCGAATCAGGCCAACGATTAAGACTCATTGCTATGTCAATGTGATGAGTTTCGTCAGTGTTGCGGTGAATTCCATCGTTTAAGGCTCTCAAAATCGCGTTTTTTAACTTTTAGGGAAAAGAATTCTAAAAATTAATGATAAATCATAGGAGAGTCTGAATTTAGAGTCACCAATTTTTTTAAACTCCAGAAAATATGTACTTTTGTTTTAATTAGTTAAATTTCATTTTTTTTATTTTTTTAATAATTTTCATGTGAGTTTTAATTTTTTGATAATCTCATTTTTTTTTAATTTTAGGAAGGAATTTAAAAATAAAAATTAAATCATAAAAGAGTCCAAATTTAGCGTCGCTATTTTTTAAAGACTCCAAACAATTTGTACTTTTATTTTAATAAATTAGATTGCAATTTTCTATTTTTTAAAAATTTTTTGTGTAATTTTTAATTATTTAATAATTGTTCAAAAACTAAGGATGATGTAAAATAGATGACTGAAATGACCCAGACTCAGAATAGATTGAAACCAGTGGAATTTGATTTGGATCGGCTCGACGATCAAGACTCATTGCTGTAATGAGCTCTGTCAACTTTGCACCGAATTCCATCGTTTAGGCCCTTAAAATAACCTTTTTTTTTCATTTTAGGAAGAATTTGAAATATTAATAATATAAGAGAGTTCAAATTCAGTGCCGTCAAATTTTTTTTAAACTCTAAATAATACGTAATTTTATTTTAATTAGTTAGATTGTAATTTTTTTATTTATTAATTTTCGTTTAAATTTAAATTTTTTGATAATCTCATTTTTTTTTATTTTAGGAAAGAATTTTCAAAAAATTAATAATAAAGCATAGGAGAGTCTGAAATCAGCCCTGTTGATTTTTTTAAACTCCAGACAATACGTATTTTTATTTTAATTAGTTAGATTGTAATTTTCTATTTTTTAATAGTATTTTATTTTTAGTATTATTTTTTTTTAAATAATTTTTTTTAATTTTTATGTGAAAGAGAGACAGAAGAAAGATATGATAGTCTTGGCGAGAAAGAGGTTTGAACTTTTATTTCTTNTTAAATAATTTTTTTTTAATTTTTATGTGAAAGAGCGACAGAAGAAGGATATGATAGTCTTGGCGAGAAAGAGGTTTGAACTTTTATTTCTTTTTTTTTTTTATCGAAGATAGAGGTAGTTTAATTTGAACTTTTATTATTTTTTCGCTGAGAGAGAGAGAGAGAGATTTTTATTTTTTAACTTTTGATTTTTAGGTTTCTAATGATATGGATTGGATCGTGAGTCCAAATTATTGCAATAAAAATTTTGATTTGACTTAATTTTTTGTGCCTTTCTTAAGGATTAAAATTTAATGTATTTAAATTTTTTTAGGCTAATAATGTACGTAAAGGTTAATAACTCTAACAGTTGATAATTTTTTTTTGGATTAGGCTCCTGATAAAAAATCAAAACAATAGACATAATTGACGTTTTTTATAATTGCAAAAAATATTGAAAATACCATCAACTAATTTAAACACATATTCTAAAAAGTTATATCATCATATTATACAATTTTTTTGATAAACATAAATCACAAGACATGTATACTTAAAAAAAAAGTATGTAATTAAATATATATATATATATACCTTCGGGCAAAAAAAAAAAAAAGTACGCAATAATCGTCAAACAGGTACATCAAAACACAAATCGTTAATGTACTTTGTTTTCTATAAAAATAGATCGTCAGGTAGGTATACTAAAATATATATCGTGAGACGTCATGATAATGTCCAAATTGATTGTGTATCTACTTTCTAAACTTACCAAATCAACGATTAATATGCGACCAAGTATATTTCTAACTATTGGGTTGTCGAATTTGAAATTCAAAAAAAATAGATAAAATACAAAAAATACTCAATAACAAACACGAAAAAAGTAAACCAACTATATTTGAAGCTGAAATCATGTCATGAGTGTAGAATGGATAATGAAAACACATTAACTACTCAATTCTTACGTATTTGTGCCGACCTAGAAATTTTATACAATATTTTTAAAAGAATAAAAAACTTTAAATTTAAATCTAATTTAGTGTAGCTTCACAATCTAATTTGGTAACTGATGGTTAGCCTTTATATACTGTTGAAACGGCCGTGCCCACCCATAGCAACAGCCACTTTAACACCAATCTTACCGTCCTAACCATCAGTTCCTGTTTGGAAATTGGAACCGGGGGATTCTCCAATTCAGATGATGCTACTCTCTCTTCAATCTTACCGTCACCAACAACCATTTGTTTCTGTTTGGACAGGTGGATTTGGATTATTCTAATCTCTCAGTCTAGCCGGCAAAATTTACACAACCTGCCTTTAATAATGGTGGATGGCTGACATTACATACTATAATTTTCTAATCCTGTAATTGCCAACAACCCGTTTTGAAGGCCTTTATATCCAACAACCAAACATTGGCAGTATTTTAATATAATAATATTCTATTAAGACAAATTGTTAAAAACTTCAAAGAAGACTAATCAAGAATAGGATCGATCCTTCAACATTGTACCCCCAACCCAACCCCCTCTGCCCCTCCTCCCTGTCTTGTCTAATTGAAAGGGAAGCTGTTGCATCCCAAATTATCATTTGCGGGCAGGAGGTGAAGTTTGTAATACTGGCCCCGGTGATCATTGCATGTATGCATTGTAACTGTTTGAATCTATTCCTTAGGTTGAGCCCACTTTCCCTCATCATAAAGTTGATCTTGTGTTAGTGATTTTTTTTTTTTTTTGATCTCATATGTGTTTGCGTGAATGTGTTTATTTATTTACATGTTCAGTGTTAATGTGTGTGTGTGAGAGAGAGAGAGAGAGTAGGCGCATTGCAGTGCCATATATGACATCCTTATATTTCCTCTGGAATTAGTTAGCAAAAAATAATAACTATGAATGTATTGTATACGACTTCATTCTTGGCAAATGACGTTATAAAGACAAATGTCAAGTGACTTTGTGAGGACATAAGTGCATGGACAGTGCACTCTAATTGTCGATGAAAAAAATGTTATTCGTGTTTGACACATTATTTCTAATTTGATTGTATCTTGATGCGATCTGTTTTCTTTGGGTAGGGGGGCATGTTTAGGTGATGCAAAATTATTAGTAACTTAAAATGGTTCCACAAAAAAATAAAATAAAATATTTTCCCAGGTGTTGGTACCAAACTAGTGGGTGGTAGACTCGCATGGCAATGATTTTTGTAAAACTACTTGTGGTAGAAATAGGGTATATGTTCTCATTATCAAAGGGAGTTGTGTAATGTGAGAGAAGTCTTCAGTATGTAAACCCCCGCTCCCCCACCACCCCACCCCCAGTAGCAACTGACATATAATATTTTAATAAAAAGGTGATACTATGTCATTAACTAAATAATAAAATTTCAAATGGACAAGACAAATTGAACCCATTTAAGTAGATATTGGTTTATATGAAAAAAAAAAATAGTTATCTGTTTATATAGACGAATGATTATTTTATTTTTTTTGTCAAACACACAAATGAAATGCACAGAAAATCCACACATCACAAACACTCAAACACACTTGGCAACGGGGAGACGCATAATTATTGTCTTGTGTAAGATTCACTTTTTTAGTTATTTATATATTATTAATATGTGATATTATATGATAATATTGTTATAATATCGTTGTTACAATGAATATTTTTCCCACATTAACACCAATCTTACCGTTCTAACCATCAGTTCGTTTGGAAAATGGAACTAGTCTCTCTCTCTCTCTCTCTCTTCAATCTTACCATCACCACCAACCATCTGTTCCTGTTTGGACCGGTGGACTTGGATTATGCTAATCTCTCTCACTCTAGCCGGCAAAATTTACACAACCTGCCTGGCTTTAATAATCGTGGATGGCTGACTTCACATACTACAATTTTTAAATCCAATAAATGCCAACAACCCATTTCCAGGCCTTTATATCCAATAACCAAACATTGGCAGTACTTTAATATTATATTAAGACAAATTCTTTACAAACCAAGCCAAAACCCAGACGTATTACAATCTTGAGCAACGTACACATTGAATTAATTGAAAATTTTAATATTATTCAGTTTCAATCATAATTGATTATGACTTGGGATTAAATTCTTAAATTATATTCAAATAAAATAATATTTTTAATAATAAATTAACTTAGTGATAATTCAACCACCTAATAAACCTCTCATCAAGTATAAGTTAAAGTTTCGGATATCCTACCAACCGTGGCCCTATAGGGCCACCACTCATAATTTTTTTTTTTTTTGAGAAATAATTTTGCACAAGGTCAAGCATTAATCCGGTATGGAAAATAATTGGACGCTTTACTAATACAGTTGGGATATCAAAAATAAAAAATAAAAATTTCCGACCTTTCATTTTAGCAACAAGTGTGGCAAATGATGCGTCGTTCCCACCTCTTACAATTCAACATTAAGTTGTATGTACGAAAAATACGAATACTTGCAATGTCGGCTATTTCTGAAGTCGTAATCTACGATTTTTAATACCGTTGTCCAATCGTACAAGTCATTAGACATGTGACAGTATTAAAATTGACACAAACTTACTCATCGTCTTAATCATTTTGTCAAATAATCTTATCCTCCACCTGCCAAAATTGGTTGGATGTCAGTCACCATTAACCTACCAGGCTTAGGCTTCTCAATGGACCGTAATTCAACTATGGATTCTAATCTCTATCCATATAATAAAACAGGAGTGTATTTAAATTTTATCTCAATCATATTTTTTCTCTTAAAATCATCATCAATCACTTACCTCACCCATCATCCCTTTATCAGACTCAAACGTCAAATCGCATAACTTATTTTTATCATATGTTTAATCATTTATATATTTTTTTTTCCTAAAAATATCACATCACTCATTTCTATTATATATTTAATCATTTAATATTTGTAATTAATATATTTTTAAAAAAAATAATATAATAAGATCAATTTTTTGGACGCTCGAATTTTATATTTTATCGTGCCTTCAAACACGGGTTATAACTAGTGATTTTATATCCGACTAAGAATTTGTCCCCAAATTCAATTCGATCATCCCATAAATTATTTTCGTTTTTCAATCTAGATCTAGATTTATTAAGCATCGGATATTTGCTTTAACAATCTGTTTTGATAAAAAAAAGTTAAAAAATCAATGAGTTGAATTTCTTATTTTTTTGATTCAACAGTCAGGGATGTCTGAATTAATTTACGCACATCTCAACAAATTTTTCTCTTTGATTAAGTCAAAAGTAGACCATCCACATTGGGACTAGGGTATTCATCAAGAATAAATTTTTCATAGTCTAACTCAAAAAAATTATTAAAATTCGAACTTAAAATATCTAAATTTACGACTCGTCTTTATTTTCACTTAAAATATCCCTCAAAAGTTCAATGAGTTGAATTTCAACATGTTATGTAAAGGTTGAATTTGAAGTCATTAAAGTAGTCAGTTAATTTCATCATTTATTCATATATTTACACCCATATAACTTAAATTGAATTATGATCGGGCATATATTTATATTATCAAACTCAATTATGTGAACTATATGGATAATCAATAAAAATTATAAATATATATAATCAATTTTAAATTCAAATAAGATTCAAATCAAAACTTGGTCGATTCAGGAGCTTAGTACTAAGTTATAAAGTGATATTCCACACAAGTGTTACAAGATAAAAATAAGTGACTAAGCATATTTTATTAGTTTTCTGGCCTGATTACGCAGTTGATTTAGCCCGGAGTTTTAGACTATGAATCCAAATTTAATAAAGGTTAGGTTCCGATAATGACGAAAATATGCTCAAACCAAGCTGTAATATTAAATACTGGTGGACAGCTGGTAAGGTTTTGCTCGGTCATATCCTCTCCTTTGACCAAACCATCAGCCCCTCTCTCTCCCTTTCTCTCAATCGCCGGCTTGACAAGGTCTATAAAACAAAGCTTGTTATATATTTGTTCTATTGTTCTTGTTGTGATCCTTCCTCTATGTATAGTTAAGAGTGATCATTAGAGACATATATATATATATATATAGGAAGACGAGGTTGAGCACCATTAATGGATAAACAAGCTAAGCCAAAGAATAAGCTCTTAAAGCTTCTACCAAGGGCTGCTTCTGGTATAACGTTCCAAAACATTCCTTTCAGTCCAGGTAAAAGATCAGATCATGGGAATACAAACAAGCCAAAAACCCACATCGGCAAAGGATTTTCCGGTCCGATGGTATCGATGATTCCGGCTGAAGCTCGACGAAAGTCGAAGAACTCCAGCTTTGAAGCACAAGAACCCACTTCACCGAAAGTCTCATGCATGGGCCAGATCAAGCACAGAAAGAAGATGAGCAAAGATAAGCATGCTTCGATGCCTAAAGAATTCAAGCCCTTTTCAACTCCTCCTCCAGTGAAGAACAAGCCATCGACGATCAAGCCCGTGTCGTCTCCGGCCGAGGTGAAGAAAAAACCATCCACGATTCGAAATATCTTTGGCGGCGGTGCAAAACAAGCTGGTCGGAAATCTGATGCTTCTGCTGATAAGTCGACTCTTAGAGATAGAGCACCGAATATGAGTCAGATGAGCAGGTTTGCGAGTGGTCGCGATGCGTTTGCCAATTTTGATTGGAAAGCCACCCAGATTTCACCAGAGGACTCCAACGATCACCGGAACTACTTCTCCGATGACGAGAGGGAAGAGAGTGATGGAGAAGATGAGGTCATTATTCCTTTCTCAGCACCTATTATTGTAAATAAATATGTATCTGGAGTACTAAATTTGGAGCCAAGGAAAGAGATTAATATATGGAAAAGGAGAACGATGGCTCAACCAACACCTCTTCGGGTGAATACCCTGGTCAGAACAAATTGATAAAGTCCTTTCAATTCTTCTTTTTTTTTTTTTTTTTTTTCTCTCCTTCCTTATTTTTGTAGTTCTTGGTTTTGTTGCTCTATAGATTCTTTGATTTCACTGGTTTAGACATGTGAAGTGGGACAGAAATTAAGCTTTCCATAGTAATTTGTGGAAGAAATGGTGGGTATTAGTGCTCTAAGCAATACATGTATCACACAAAATTTGCATGTTCAATTGTTTCTTTTGCTTACATTATTGGATTTTTTCTGTGCAAGTGTTTGAGTCAAACAAGAAATTCAAATGAAATAGGAAAAATTTTAGCCAGGTTTCTTTTAGTTTATCATATCTTTATATATATATATAATTTTTTTTTTTGGGAGAGGGAAGGGACAGGGAAACTTGAATCCTAAACCTCAAGAAGACAAAATCTTCGTAAAGTAAGTAATATCATTAGACCAAAGACCGTTGGTATCATATCTTTATAGACATCTCTTATATTTTTTGAATCTTCGTTGACACTCCTGTTAGATTAAAAGTGTTAATTATAATGTAATTTTACTAAATTCTCTATGATATATTTGAGAAAAAAACTTTATCCATACTATCTACATAGACATATTTTCAATGAGACCCTCTCTATTTTTAAAATTTTTGTAGGTATTAAAATTAGTACTGAATAAAATTTGATTCGAGTTACTTAAAATTTACCTTTTACGTATTAAAAGTCGAGTCCATTAAAATTCTATTCGAGTAGATTAAAATCAGTTTAAATCAAATTTTAATCAACTCGCATTGAATTTTAATTTGATAAATAATAAAATGTAAATTTTAATACTTAAAAAATAAATTTTAATTAACTTAAATCGAATTTTATTTAGTAAAAATTTTAATAAGTAAAAAAATATAAATTTTAATAGCCTAAAAACGAATTTTAATCGATGCTTCAAGTAAAGTTCAAATCGGTTTGAATTTTAATATATAAAAAAATTAAAATTTAATCAGTTTGAATCGAATTTTAATTGACTCAAATTTTAATATGTAGAAAAATAAATTTTAATCAGCTTGAATTTTAATACGTAGAAAATTAAATTTTAATTAAATTTTATGTAGAAAGATTGTTTGAAATTTATGTAGGGACATATTTAGTATTTTAGATGAACACGTGAGTGACGTTTAAATATAAATTAAAAGAGGTGTTAGTGATATTTTTGATAATAAAAAGATATTCTTAAAAATATAATAAACTAGAAGGAGTGTGAGTAAAATTTTCTCAATAAAATAATAATAGTCATTAGAAAAATGATCAATAATAGGAAACATTGTAATTCACTTCACCTACAAGTTTGGTGTTCGCTGGTTTAAGAATGCCGCAGTCGCTGTTCAGCCACCTGCCAGCCTGCCACCCTTGAAAGTTTGACAAAATCAAGAGCATGCAGCTTCATCTTTCGTTTTATTTTTGGTTGAATTACACTTTGTACCTTAAAAGATTTAAAAATTTTATTTTTTTATTTTCAAAGATTATATTTCTCACATTATATAATTTAAATATATTAAAATTATTACAATGTGACCCTTCTTTTAACTTATG
Organism: Ilex paraguariensis; assembly: GCA_963454935.2. Classification (NCBI taxonomy): domain Eukaryota; kingdom Viridiplantae; phylum Streptophyta; class Magnoliopsida; order Aquifoliales; family Aquifoliaceae; genus Ilex; species Ilex paraguariensis. The sequence continues at coordinate 557,190 of CAUOFW020007724.1, read as the reverse complement.
TTAGTCATTTCATCAATGTCAATGAGATTTTTTGACAGAATAAATAACAAAAAATTAACAAAAGTGTTACATTACAATACTTTTAATATATTCAAGGGGTAATGTAAAAACTTTAATTTTTAAAGGTATAAAATATATTTATGTAGATCTTTTGAGATATAAAGTGCAATTTCTCCCTTTAATTTTTGCGATCTTCTTTTTAAATTAATTGTCATTTGACTTAAAATTATCTAGTCGGCAACTCCCAGAATGGTCAAATTTATCAATTTTGTAAACATTGGCTAGCCGACCCCAAATGATTAAGTTGAGTTGAAACGTCATAGTCATCCAATTTAAGTATTTAATTTATTGTAATATTTATATTAACATCGAATTCAAGTGTGTGATGAGACTCAATTTCGATCTAACAGCAATAATTTATAATGAATTTGATCTTCAAATTAAAGTATCCAAATTAAACACAAATAATATTTCCTTTTGTCTCTGGTTTGTTACTTGCACTTAGCTTCAACCGGTCTACAAACGGCCAAAGGGTTCCTCCAGTGAAAATTATAATATCTGGAAACACAACCCCCCCCCCCCCCCCCCAACCAAAAAAAAAAAGAAAACCCATCTTCCAATTGTTTGGGATGTAAAATTTGAGGTTTGTATTGTGCGTCGATCAACTTGCAAAACTGGATGTAAGGTAGAATTAATTCTGATTGCAGTTTCTTTACTGTTATGCCATTGTGATCAAAGACAAGCTAAAAGCCATGCAAATAGGATAAATAACACGAAGTAGGGTGGTTTAGTGGGGTACCGACCTTATTCATCACTTTAAAGTTGGGAGTTCGAGTCTTAAAGTCTTTATTGGGAGTTGGTGGTTGACCGCTATGTTAGCCTAACTTGGTCTGGTCCTGAGAGGTGTTCCAGACGTGGTCAGAGGCTTTATGATTCAACCGATGAGAACCTATCAGGATGGTTGCTGGGCACTCTTCCTTACCCCCACCCTTTTTTTCATTAAAAAAAAAAGGGATAAATACCCTCTGTTGATACTCAAGTTTACATGAAATTTCCCCTTATTACCCCCTCCCCAAATAAAAGGGTTGAGATATGGGTCCACTCAACTTATATAAACACTCTTATAGGTTCAGTGAATAAACCTTTTATTTATTTATTTTTTATTACAACGTGTACAAGTTTGTATTAATTATTCTTTCCAGCTTAACCATTGATCACTGTAACTTGAATTAAATTAAAAAATGTCTCTAAAAAGATAAAAATGACTAACCCTCGTATGAAAAGAGATTGAATCACCCTTGAGGTTAAACACATGAGTATGAAAAAGGATTGAATCACCCTTGAGGTTGAACACATCATCCTTGTGATGCGTTTTGAGAAGTTTACTCCGTATGCTCCTAATTTTATCCTTTTACATGTTCAAAAATTTGCTGGTTAACTATCAGATAAAGAATTGGTTTTTTAAATTCCTGATTCGTTGTCTAACCTAAAGTGATATTGAGATCAACCCCAAAATAGTTTTAGTAATAATTAGAGTAAGTTGTAAATTCAGACATTTTAAAGTCGAATTTCAATAATTCTTTTTAACTGAACCATGAGAAATAAATTTTTTTTGAGTACCTTAATCTCAGTGTGAATAACCTGTTTTTAACTAGATCAGAGAAGAGATTAATCAAGTTTGGTATAAATTGGGTATACACCCCTAATCGTTGAAAGTTTTTTTTTTTTTTTTTGTGATCAAGTATATTGAAGATAATATCTGGCCATTAACTTGAAGGAGTTGTAATTGATTGTGATGAACTTGAATCATACATTCAAGATGGAAAATGATATAAAAAATTATAGATCCATAATCAAATTAACATCGCAGCCATCCCATTAATAAATAAACACTAATGCGAGACTAATAAACATTTTCCTTTTCACTTTTGGGTCATAAAACCCATATTGCTTTTCCTTCGTAAATTTAGGTAACACGAACTCCTTGGTATCTAAGAATCTCCCCTATGAGCTCTCCTTTACCAGAACCCACATACCTGCCACATATTTCACCATCTCTGATGAACAAAAATGTGGGAACTTCAACCACGCTCATGTCCTTCAAGAACTCCATGCAACTATCGTTCTCGTCGCCGTTCATCCTCGCAAACACCACCGAATCAGCCATCTGCTTCGACAACTTCACCACCGTCGGGTACACTTTAACGCACGGGCCACAATGCTTCAAACCCACGTCAAGAACAATCAACTTGTGATCAATTTTGTGTTCTTCAATCAATTTCTCTACATCCTCTCTGCAGTGAAGCTGAACCACAGCTGAATGATTGTCTCCGTAGTACAATACGTCTCCGACCAGCTGATCTGGGCCTATCCCTTCTTCTTCGTGGATCTTTTCCATGCTTTTGTAGAAGCTGAAATGTGGGACTTTCTCTATTTTCTCTCTCCTGCAAAGTTCTTTGGTCTTTTCGGATTCATCACCCATAACGAGTAAAAAGTTTACGTCGTTACATGTCCGACTAAGGTCCACCATGAAAGGGTAGATTTTCCTGCTGTGGTAGCTGTGGCTAGCTGCATATTCTACTACCACAAGCTTGTTTTTGGCCACGCGAAGGGCTTCGTCGAATTCATCTATGCTATGAACTTTCTGTACTCTTTCATCAGTATCGACTTTTTTCACCTCTGGGGCAGCTGTGGCCTTTGGAATAAAGAGGGAACGTCTAGTTTCCAAATTTTTTACAAGGTGGCTGGGTGGTTTAGTGGGTAAAGAAAGAGAGGGAAAATGGAACTGAAGGGGATTAATTTTAGTGATGGGTGCAAGATTTGGAGGTGGTTTAGCCAAGAAGTTTGTGATAGTAGCCATTAGGGGGGTAAGAATTGAAGGAAGGAGAGAGAGAGAGAGAGTATGTTTGAAGATGAGAGATGAACAGAGAAGATGGGAAGCGGAATGAAATTATGATGAGATCTGAGTGGATCTAAACATCATATCCACTCGTTAGGTTTGTGGCTCATATTATCCACTCGTTAGGGTTGATTTTTATCTCAATCCTTTTCGCCATTAGCATATTCTTCTGATTGGAAAGAGAAAATGCCACCAGTTTATAGTGGGTCGTGGAGGCCCTTCTATCTGTTCCACAAAGTTTGAAATTAGCTGGGCTTTTACGCCCAGGCTAATAATAAGTGAGGCCCAGTAAAACAAAAGCAGGGCAGATATCTCTTACTGGCCAATGAGTAATACCAAGTGGACTCGGTCCCTTTTGGAGAGTTCTACGGGTTTGTTGCATTCATTTTCTCAAGGTTTAGCATTCCTCTCCGCTAGGTATCTCAATAGACCGAAGCGGGGGCGGGGGTATAATTTTTATTCCTGTACCCCCTTAAAAAAATTTTGTCCATCCTCGATTCACTTCCGTTAACAGGTATAATTTTTATCTTCATCCCCGTCAGCGGATAAATTTTTAATCCTTGTCCCCGTTTCCCTCGTACCTGCACAAACCCAAACCCAAACCCAAACCAACATAGAGCCAACAAACCAGCATCAGCGTAAAATTGTAACAGTTTTTTTTTTATCTGATTTCATATGACAAAAAATCATCAAAATATCATTCTTGAAGAAAGCTCTTAGCTCTTACAGTGTGTTAAATATTTATATAAATCCTGAAATGTCATAAATCTTGGAACTTTAGTTTCTTAACTTACTATTTTTTTTGCATTTTTATTTCAATAATCTGTTTCTTAGAAGATTGATGACACGTAATCAATTACCAGTCATGGATATCTAAACTGGCTACAAGTCAATTATCTAGTAGAACCAATGGAATAAAGAATTGTGATGAATAGCTGTGTGCATGTTGCTCGAATGGCAATTGCACCACGGAAGTCATACCAAAAGTACAAATGGATTTAATTTCTGTTGTGAAGCCCCAAAACTATTTTTTTGGCTTTCTTTTTCTTTTTAATTTTGTATGGACTCCTTATTAATTATAAGAAGCCTGATATTATCCATAATGTTCAATGAAGTAAAAGATTGTTGCTAATGTTTGCACTTATTAACTATGGTAGTGTATATTACCTATTTGATTATATATATATAACGGGTAACAGGGACGGGACGGGACAGGGTGGGAATAAAGGTAAGTTTATCCCCGCCATCATTCCTGCACGGGTTTATACAGGTATTTTCGTATACGTCCACCGTCCAATACATATAGTCTATTCCCGATCCAAATGGGATGAATTTGGACAAATACTCATTTTCTCCGATCCGCTGCCATCCCTATTCTCCACTCATATAGAGAGAAGGGGTTGCAAAGGATTGGCGAGGGCAAATGGTGGCAATGAATGGTAGAGATGGTAAATGCACTTATGATGGTGGAGATGGAGGTGGGATGATGGCAAAGGTGGTGCTGGAAGTCGTGGTAGTGGTTGCAATGATGGATGTGTGTGGTGATAAAGGTGGTGGATTGGGTGATGGCGTGCTTGTTAGGAGAATAGTATAAATGAAGGAAAAAAAATCAATCGTTTTGAGGTATATGAAAGATATTATCTTCAAGTTTTGATACATGTCCCAACTAATAAAATTTAATGTCGGGTTTATAACAAATCACTTACAGAATACAGAAAAATAACTAAATATGTGCAGACAGTAATTCTGATAATTTCTCCTAACATCTTTGCGAAATATGTGCATGTCTATTATAAATCTAGTGCAAATTCTTCCAAGTTCTCCTTTCTGTGTATTTTTCAGTTTTCTTCTAAATTATGTAGTTGCATTTATGATCCTTTACATAGTAGCGGAAACACTCCATGTGAAACAAACCAAACATTAAAGAGAGCATAAAACCATACCATACACTTGACATTACAATTTATCAACGCAAATGATAACTCGAGTGGTTACATATGCAAGTTATAAATTTAAACGTTTTGAATTTGAACATTGACAATCATTTAAGGTTAAGTCATGAAAGATTTATTCTTTATGAATATCCTAATTTCAACGTAAATGACTTACCTTTAATTGAATTGAAGACAGAATTATTTAAAGTACACGTAAACACGCCCGACAGTTGAAAAAAAAAACAGACATTACAATTTACTTGACACATATAACAGCGGTACTGTGGGATGGATAGGCCGTGGATGGTGAAGGATCAGGCCTTTTGGTTTCAATGGATTTGGATGTGTTACCAAATGCAAATGGTTTGAGAATTGAGAATACTTTCTTATATTTGGTAATGACTAATCTACGTTCTTGGTAATAGACATTCATTCCATAAAGATGAGATTAGGTTTTTGTATTATAAATGAAAACTGCATTACTTCTTTATTAGAATAAATATATATATATATTTAACTTTATGATGAGCATTCCATTTTCATATTTCACTACCAAGTATAACAACAATGTTACACAAAAATGAAATTATAAAGTTCATAAACGATTTATTTTCCAATCCCAACAGTAAGACCCATATTTAACTCTTCCAAAATTCAAAAACAACTGGACCAAATAGAAAAATGAAACGACTAACATTCAGATTTTTATTTTTTTTTTTAATCATCATACAAACAACGTTAGTTGACTGTCACTTCGCCCTTCATGCCTGCTCCCACGTGAGGTGAACAGTAGAAAGTATAAGTGCCTTTTTCGGTCAAGGTCACCGAGTAGGTCTCTCCTGGTCCATTGAGGAGGTCCTCCTCGCTCATGGAGATCTTCGCTGCATCGACGCCGGCCGGAACTTTGTCCTCGTCGAACACAACATTGTGAGGGAAAGCAGCGTTGTTCTTGAACACAATCTTCTCTCCAGAAGCCACTGAAAAGTTGGCTGGAATGAAAAGAAAAGATCCATCATCAGCACCGAGCAAGACCTCCAGGGCCATGGCATTGCTGGCAAGCATTGCACTAGCTGCAGTAGCAACAACAACAGCACCCACTTCTTTCAGTGACGCCTTCACGGCGAGCCTCGGGACCGGAGACGCAGCCACCTTAGCGGTGGTGCTGCTAACTCTTGAAGTGGTCGCACAGGCAGCCTTAAGTCCGGTGAACGATGGGATGGCAACGGCAGCAGAGGTGACACTAGCCATTGAAGAAGTTTAGTACTGCCTAGTGTGTCTTCAGAGTATATGTGAACCGAAAATGGAGAAGAAAAAGAGGATGGATGGAGTTTAATACGTGGGTAAGGTAGAAATCTGAGGTGGGATTTGTGTGGTTCGTGTTTGTGGAGGGGTCAGGGATTTAGATAATGTATAGCAGGGCAAGGATGATGGATAGAGAAATGGGTTATCTGCTCGGGATAGGTTTGATTGGTTGGATTGGATTCTATCTACTGACGTGGCATGGATGTTTCTAATGTGAGGTGAAAAGTGGGCGAAGTATTAAACACAATAATAATATTATTTGACCTTAAAAATTTGATATAATTTACTGACATAACGATATAATTTTAATAAAATCATTAAATCAACACTAAGTTCTAATATTTAATAGGCTCTCCAGTCAATCTAAATATCATAATAAATTAGATTAATATATTAAATTAATCTAAAGATCATAATAAATTAGATTAATATATTAGGTTCAATAACACTGCTTCGTGGAAGAGAAAAAGTTTTGCCCGTGAAAAACGAGAATTGCAGGCACTAGATCTTTTGTTTAACTGCCTGCCTTGCCTTCAGTTGTTACACAGCTGTGGCCTGACTAATTTTAATACAGTTTCAGCGGTCACTAACCAATGACTAAGAGGTTAGCGGTTGGCCTACCGTCCTGCTATTAAATCTTAAGGTCATGAGTTAGAACATCGTGCTCTCTCTCTCCCGGTGGTTGACCCAAAAATTAAAAACGAGTGCCGAAGGTACAACACCTTACTGTGACATAGAAAAGTTAATAAAATCTACAAAATTATGCCTCCCAAAACTAATATATGTATCTAGATGAAGACGATGACGGCCAATTAAAACTACTAATTTCAGAAGTAGAAAACTAGTTGTCCAAGTCCAACTCAAATCCACACGTTGGTGTTATCTCTTATAATTGTCAAGAAGATGGCATCTGGGTCACGGTGCATATGTAGGCAGAACTAATTCAAGGTCATAATGTAGGAATAGAGCTAAGAGCAACCCAAAACTATAGAAATTAAAGACTAAAAAAAGGTCATTTTAGGTGTTTGCAACTGAATATAGGAAACATCGTATGATAAATTACAACAAAGAGTCATTTCACCTCATCAAACAAAACATCCTAATGCTAGCAGCAAGTAGAAAACAATCAGCAAGGATTTTTTTTTGTGCAATGCAATACCAGTCATATTTCGTACATATCTAGAATCTTCTCTATGACTGTATTTTCAAACTCCAATGTCACAGACTTTAGCAGTCAGAGAAAACTCAATACCTGATGGACATGGGCCACGACCTCAGGGAAGCTATGAAACAATAAGGCTGCAAGAAGGACAAGTTTGCCCGCAAAAAAATATAACACGAACAAAAAAGAAGTGAAAAGGGCGTGAAACCTTAAGATTAATGAAATAATGCACTGAACACAGGGAGGAGGCTAAAACATATATTTAGTGGCATTGGTGCTTCTTTAGCACAATTTCATAAAAGGCTCCATAACTGCAATTTAGAGCTCAGATTAACTACTGAAAAACATAGTAAAGAGGTATAGCACCACATTAACTCCTGTATGATGAATCTTCACAACCCATTCGTGCCATTGTGCAGCCATTCTAGAATAAGGGGTATAGCACCAAATTGCTCATGCTTAACAAGAGGACAAACTGATAGTAAACTAACAAGTAAAAGCTCTATCTGGTGTATATGCAACTATCCATTGTTGAGCTTAGAGGTACAGACTGACGGTAGGTAGTCTCAAGTAGGCACTTGCACTACTGGGCTTTACACGCATGCAAAAAAGATTATCTAAGATTTTTTTTTTTTTTTTGGTCGCGGATTATCTAAAGATTCGAATGCAAATTTGTAGCTCATCGTACAGTCTTGTACATTACTTTATTGGGAATACAATGGGTTTCATCATCTTTTGGGTTGTAATTTCAAGAGAGAGTATTACATTACGTAATTGTGCCTGCAATCAAATCAAGCAGGCACACACACGTACACACTAGGGGATGCTCACTTAGAAACCATAACCCCACAGCCCAACCATAGGATTTTTCTGAGATCAGAAAATCAAACAAAAGAAAAGGTAAAAGCCTAAAAGGTTATTTTGAGTGCACTCTATAAGATGGTGAAAGAAGACATGGATTTCATTGGTCATTATGGAACCCGAAACCCCCAATACACATCAGCCACGCACAGAATTATTTGCAACAAAGCTGGCACTTGTAAATGGTAGTGAATAGAAGCAGTAACGAAAGATTTGAATTATGCTCAAAATAGTGCCTTACTGAGCACAACTCTGTGGAGAGAGAGAGAGAGTATGGTGGGAGAGAAAAAGGGAGACTTCTCATACTGTAAGAAACTTAAACTGAAGGAAAAAATACCAAAAACAACCTTTACAACTGACTGCTTTTTTTGGCCAGTAATTAACAGCCTTTAGATACCAAGAAATGTGGGATATTGCAATCTTGCCCCAATGCAATTACTTCAACTGAATAAAACAATAGACAATGATCAACCCAAGGAATTTTATCTGATCGATATAGACCTATTCAGATTTCTATAACCAAATAGTTGCCAAAACATTTTGAATGGAGAAGAAGAAGGGAGTGCCAGCCATAGGAAGAGGGATGTTGTGTTTGTGACTGAAGAACTATTATAAACCAGGCCCAACACATGTTGAAGAGCATTCCACCAATTCCGACGATGATTTTGTTTCGACAAGAACTATTCCATTTTCTCTAATTGCTAAGCAATCATTATCATGTACAAAGTCAGTAGTAGATAGACAAATTGCAAAACTGGTCTCTGGGGTGCACTACAATCAGATTCACACCTAAAATTGCAACTAGACAAGTCACACACCAGACAGCAGTTCATCAACAACATTACACAGAATCCTACACAACATAGAACATCACCACAAAATGCACACCAACAGAGATGTAATCAACTTCTTATACAAATAGACTAAAGCACAAAAATATTTAAACGTTCCACATCAAAATGACTTCAATATAAAAATACATCAATTGTTGCAAACCTATTTACATGTACACAATTAGAAATGGTACTGTAGGTGTGAGCAATAGAATGTACACTGCACTCAGAAATTCTTTTCAATAATCGTTTCACCTCATAAGAGGGGGAAAATATCATTGTTGTCATCATCCATGTCAAGATACTTGAAGCGAATGTCACCACCTTTCGGATTGAAGCTGGGATTCACATAGCATTTCATCTCATGAAACAAGTTTAAATTATCCACCAGCTTATGAAATATATTGCATCCACAACACTACAATTAAAAAAAATACAAAAGAACAAACAAATTATAACCAATATCTGAAAGAAAGCAGTGCAGAAGAGACATTCTACATATGCGGGTACATATACCTGGACGAAAACAGTGCCATCGGTGTAGGCATGGGGATTGATGGCGCGAGTGGTTCTTTGACCACATACGTTGCAAGTGAAGGCCACGCGCATACGGCGACGAGGTGATTTGGTGAAGAGAGACCAGGGGAAGGTGGACGTCTGTTCTGCAATTGACCCCGACTCAGCACCGGCGGGGACTGAAGGGCCTTCCATGCCTGAACCTGTAGTCCAACCCCTCACGTTCGCAGCACTCAGAACCAAGCCCATCGCGGCATCCTGAAAATTCCCAAAAAAGCTTAATATCAAAAAAACCCTAGGTCACCATTTCGTCCTCTACGAAGAAAGGCTTAGGGAATAAATTGTTTGATTCAAATACCTGAGAGAGAGTGCGATTGCTGTGGCTCGGTACGATGCTTGAACCATTTGAGTCGGACCGGAGATCGGATTCGTTACCGTTATCTGAATCCAAAGAAGAGGTGTTAGAATTAGGAACGGATCAAAAGATTGAGAATAAAAATGGAAATGAAAAGAGAGCTTACTTTTGGGAGAGGTGGAGAATCGGAGGAGTCTTCTTGACGAAGGATCTTTGGATTTGGGAGAGAAGATGGGGAGGGAAGAAGGAGAAGAGACGATGGTTGAAGTTAGGGCTTCCATGGTTGGTGAATTGAGGAAGAAGAGAGAAACGGCCTTGGCTTTGATGATTGGGAATGTTGTTCAATCTTTACCGGGGATCACTGAATTGACTGTATATATATACTCCGTGAAAATTTTTTAGGCCTGGGGCTGGATAGCCCAAGACCTTACCCGGTGAGCTATTAGGTGGGTTGGGCTTTGGGTATGAGTAGAGTATCCGTAACTCAATTTCATACTCACTGTATGGGTTTTTTTTTATATATATATACATTTTTTAACATAGTATTTTTGTAAATTATATTTTTAAATTGAAAATAAAGTTAAAATGTACAAAAAAATAAATAATAAATAATTTTATTTGAGAGTAATTATTTAGTATTTAAGTAAATAATGAATAATATACTTAAATTACTCAACTTAATAGTTAAGTAAATAAAAAAAATTGTGTAAAACTATTTTTACCCCACAAATCTCTATTCTCACTCCATTTAATTTTTTATTATCAAACTATTAAATCCACTCATTCTATATTCACCCTATTAATAACTAAATTCATTTCATTCTATATACATCTTTTGAATAATTAAGTTCACTTTATTTTTTCTTAAAATTAGAGTTTCAGACGTTGTCTCATCTCATATTCTCACAAAACACTTTTTCAATATGGATTTCTCTAATGAGATACAAGTTACTATTATTTATCGATATAATTCTATTTTTTATTTCACGTGTACTGTATAAATTTTTATTATTTTTGTTGTGTTTTGGTATTATAATAATTTTTTACTTAGGGTTTATATGTGTGTGTGTATAAAAGCTTATGTCATTTTGTGAATTAGCTTTTGTGATATAGCCTTTGTGAATTAGAAATCTTGTTTCGTTTTCTATTTTTTGGCAACATATTTATTCCTTTGTTTTCTTTATTTTGTCATTTCTTAATTTTTTTCTTATTTGTTTTTGAGTAGTGATAGATTTTTCTTTTTTGTTTTCTTTTCTTACATATTAAAGGGTGCATATACCATGCGATGTATTTAGTTATTAATGGGGAGTGTAAAAAAGGGGTGGATTTGGTAGTGTTTCATAAAACTGAAAATTGAAATCTGAAGTTTGAAATATGAAAGCTGAATGCTGAATTTGTAATCTGTTTAGTATTCACTGAAATTTAAGTACTAAATTAAACTAAATTATTTGATAATTACACAAAGTTGTCGTTTGAAAATAAATTAATTTTCAGTTTTACCCTTTCACTCTTTAATTTGAAAGTATTTATAAAATATGTTATAAAATAAATCATTATAACTATTATTATATTTGTAGTCTACATTGAACAAATATTTAATCAAAATAAATAAATAAATAAATAATAAATAACACGAAAAGTGAACAATAACAAATTGAATAACATAATAAGTGAACAATAACATCTGATAAAAAAAATAATAATAATTAATAAATAATCAAATAATATTTAAAAAATGTAATAAATTAGATTTCATTAACAATATGTGTGCGCACTGTGTGTGTGTAAGTATGTGTGTGTGCAGTGCATATGTCTGTATGTAATTGTATGTGCAATGCGCGTGTGTTTGTATATGTAATTATAATTATTTATGGATATTTTTGTTATAGAAGACAAGAGAAAGAAAAAAAAAACAAAAAATATATTGACAAGGAGAATATATAGGTTAGGGATTTTGAAGAGAAGACTAATTAGAGCTTTAATATGATTGTAAAAAATTTCAAGTATAATTGTCATATTGTAAATAAATATTATTAAAAATAATTTTACAGAGTGCTTTTAATTTTAAGTAAGGGATCTCATACTTAAAATTGTAGCCTATTTTTAAGGAGCACTTAACATATTAAGAGAGTTTAACTTTTAGTTATCAGACGAATTTAATTAATAAGTGCTGAATATATTAATTTTAAGTGTTAAATTTGAGTTAACAAACACACCCTTAATAGTTTGATGATAAAAAGTTAAATTAGGTGAGAATGAATATTTTTGGGGTGTGAATAGCCTCACCCAAAAAAATGAGAGGAATATACCACTTAACTTTCAATGGTTAATTATTTATCAAACAAAGTGGGTGGACGAACGGGTTAGGCGGTTGAGGTAAGCTGGGCGGGTAGGTTTTTGGGCTGGGAATTAATGGATTTTTACGAGTGGGCTAATGGGCCTGATTTGTAGACTGGATAATGGGCTTGGACACAGGTCCAGGCCTCTTCTTGAAGGATATTAGGATAGAATTCGAACTGGTCAACTATCAAATTTTGGGCTGAGAAACAGATCTGGTGGGCCAACCTGACCCACGGACACTCCCATATATACATAGGATATGTGGACGAGATTCCCTTCTTGATGACTTAAATTCAGATTTTTAAGCCAACCTCCCTTCTATTCTCAAATTCCTATTTAAATTTAAATTTAAGTAAAAATAACTCCCAATATTTTACTCAAATTCAAAAGAAACTTAAATTTTTATTGAAATTTTTAATGTCAAATTTTACTCTTTTAAAAGATGTAATGGTCGTATTTCATTTTTTTAATTTTATCTTCTTTTAATTTTGAATTTGTCTATTTAAGTATTTTGAATCAAATTAAATTTTTTTGTCAATTATTAATTTAAATTTGAGTTGAAATTACAGATGATCTAATTAATGAATAATTATAGTTGTAGGTATTCCGAATTTATTTTGTGAGCATAGATCCATTGTGGGCCTGTGTGGGCCTTCTGATTTTTTGAAAAGGTCAAAAAATTTTCAGTAGTCGGTACAGGGAAATAGACTTTTGAGCTAATAAAGACAAGCGTTGGTTCAGGTATAGCTTGGGGCTCGAGTTACTTGGATTTTGCTTGGCTCGGCTCGGCTCGGTTTATTTTTAAATAAATCGAATTTGAATAATTTTTTATATTTATTTATAAAAATTAACTCGACAAATTCTGGCTCAAACTTATGAAACTTGACTTGATTAATAGTCCTAATTAAGGACACACAATAGTAAGAAAACTTTGAAGCCCCTATGACATACAAGTTTTCGCTTTATATAAAAAGTATATTTAACTCTTACTCAAATTTAGATTCAAATTTAAATTTGAATAAAAAAAGTTCAAAAAAATTATTCCAATTTTTAACTCAAACTTATACCAAATTAAAGGAGACTCAAATCTTTACTTAAATATTTAATGGTAAGATTTTATCATATTTTAAAGATTCAATGATCATCTTTTAAATTTGAGTTTCTTTTTTTTTTTTAAATTTGAATTTGTTAATTAGAACCCTTTGTATCAAATTAAATTTTTTACTCAAATGTTAGTTTAAATTTGAGTAAAAATTAGAGTAATGATTGGAGATGTTCTAACCGCACTGGCAATCCAACTACTAACAATAAAATCTTATGAAAATTACGCTATAAATTAAAAAAATAAAATTTTTAGTTGGCAAAAAACATTCAAAATCGACTGGAAACAATATCTTATCACAATTCAAAATCTGTAGTGCTCTATTTTTTTTTCCTTTCATGACTGTCCATCCATCATCTTCTTGTGGAAAACAAGGTTTCACATTTAAGCAAATTTAGTCCAAAGATCCAACTAAGTTAAAAATTTTCAAATCGTTTTTTTTTTATCTTTGTCCCATAACGTGTCACTTTGTTGATCATTGATTTGATGAACTAGGGTTTCAATTCAAACACATTTGGCTCAGACAAATCACATTATTATTATACATATTTAGTAATTATTTTCGTTAAATAAGTAACAATATCACATAAATTTGGTTCTTTATGTATTTCAATACCCTGTTAATATTCCAAAACCCNACATAAATTTGGTTCTTTATGTATTTCAATACCCTGTTAATATTCCAAAACCCCTCTTAATTTGTTATCTTGAATGTGGGAGAGTGGGCGGTTATGTGTTTATTTATTGGAATTCTAACAAAGGTTCGGTCAGANGGAGAGTGGGCGGTTATGTGTTTATTTATTGGAATTCTAACAAAGGTTCGGTCAGAGTGGGCGGTTCGGCTCCATTGTCAAGCTAACCTGGTCCTAAACCAACTAAGCCCCTATGTTAAAAGCCTTGTCAACTCCACAGGCAGGCAGGCCAGCCTGGTGTTATTTTGGACCCAAATATCTATTAAGTTTGTGAAAGTTGGCCCATGATAGAATTCAATTCTGGTCTGATAGCCAGGCCCAAATCTGAGGCAATCTAAAATCAACTATACCTAATACATAAACTTCCCATGTATAATTAATGCAATTTAGAAACAAAAATAGATGATAGACAACAACCACTCTAGCTTCTATTTTTTTTTTTTTTTACTACAGAGCGTCTAAACTTGTGCTAACTAATCTCTCGAGTTCGGATACTAGCCACATTAGTCCGAATGAGATTAAAACATATTCTCAAAAGTCAAAATTCAACTATTGAACCACCCTTTAAAATTACTATTTTAGCTTTCATTTTGACATACTATTGTGTANTTTTTTTTTTTTTTTTTTTTACTACGGAGCGTCTAAACTTGTGCTAACTAATCTCTCGAGTTCGGATACTAGCCACATTAGTCCGAATGAGATTAAAACATATTCTCAGAAGTCAAATTCAACTACNGCCACATTAGTCCGAATGAGATTAAAACATATTCTCAGAAGTCAAATTCAACTACTGAACCACCCTTTAAAATTACTATTTTAGCTTTCATTTTGACATACTATTGTGTATAAAAATTCCATCCTTCTTGTGACGTAAAAAAATATATTGATCAAGTTGCGCGTAAATTAAATCAAATACAACTAACCATTTAAAAAAAAAAGGAGAGTAACTGGAATGGTAAATAAGTAGTAGTACAGATAGGTAGTAAATGCGAAGAGCATGCGAGGAAGAGTATTGAATGAGGGAATCTCGGTCTGACTGCATTAAGTAGAAGCAGACACATCTCTGTTTTGTTTGGGTAATTAAGACACACCTCTGTTGATCATGATAAATGTATAGGTTTACAATTTATATCTTCACCAATGTTATTTGCTCTTCTTCTTATTACATCTCTAAATTAGGTATAAATGGTTTATAAATTTGAAAAAATATGCCAAAAATTTAAGACTGTCAATTTTCAACACGACACGTTAATACGATACGAATCGAACAAAAAATTAATTGTCGACACGAAATTAAACGAATCAATGAGTTAAAATAGATCAACATACTTAAACACAAAAAAAATCATATCGGGTTCATGTCAAAATCAGGTCAACCCGATTTTGACCTGATTAACCCGTATATTTTAAACAGGTTGACATAATTCGGACAAGAACTCGATCTAACCTATTGTAGACTCGTTTAACTTGTTAATGACAGTATAGTTTATCTATTATGTATGATTGACGTGGTATTAACATTATTACTTATTAATTTTTGCTTCTACTATGATAAGTGGTTTTATAGTTCTTCCTTTAATTTTTGAGTTGAAACTTGAATGCATTTTAGTTAATTTCATTGATGAAATGTGATATGTTACTTGTGAAAAAATTATTTAAAATTTTGGACGAATAATTGAATGGTATCTTTAATGGTAATGAACAGGTGTGAAAACAAATTAAGTGTGCTAAACAGGTCTATATTATGTGGGTGAAACAGGTTAAACAAATTATGTTATGTGTGTTAACCTGAAAACGACTTATTTATTAAACGAGTCAAATAGGCTGAGTTCGGATAATCCGTTTAATGATTATGTCAGGTTAGTATTTACACATTTCGACACAATTATTAATCATATTAGGTTCAAATTTTTAAATTTTCAACTAAACTCAAAATCAACCCGTCAAGTTTGGCATTCCTACAAAAATCCCAGTTACTCACATTTACTCATCCTCAACTAACTTTTAAAGGATGCATACTCCAGTGATCTTGATGTAACAGAAGGAAATAAATGTTATGTCTGTTGCAAATACAAAATGAACAAATGGGCTGGGCCCCGACGAGACTACTCATCCCAGTAGAATCTTACTGCATAATTCATTCTATTTTAATTTCTCCATTCCTATTTTTGTGTCATTGAGTCACTTGGGGGGAGTTTTTCATTTTTCAGGGTATATTGATGTATATATAACATTAATTTACAAAATTTATGTGCATGTCATTGTGACCTGAACGGCAACAGTTTGTGTCCTGCAATATTAGCAAGGAGGGGCCACGCCCTTATTATTATATAGACAACCAAAAAAATATGTATTTGAAAGGAGGCATGGAACTTCGGGGGTTAATCCTAGTGATAACATAGTTTTGAATTCAAATTTTGATAATTTTTTAGATTTATCTTTTATGAATAACCTAGTTTTGACGTAAATAACATATCTTTGACTAAACTGAAGAAGAAATTAATCGACGTGCCCGTAAATTGACCTAAATATTTTTCACCGTTGAAACAAAAAAGTAAGGGGGGCCATGTCTACAACAGTGTCTGATTCTGAGCTCAAAGCTTAAACTTCAATAAGGCAAGCCTGTCTCTGATTGTCTGCTTGGTGTGTTTCAAAAGAGAACTACTATGTATCCTGAAGGAGTTTTACTTATTCCTACTTCTATTTGCATTTTCTTTTATGAAACCGGATGTCATTTTTCTGCAGTGACCATCAATTACCAGCTACGTAGTAAAACGGATTCAGAGACTAATTTAATCTACTTTACCCATAAGGAAAAATTACATGTAATATTGGCAGGTTAAGATCACCTTGGCTATGCTGAGTATATGTCGAAGAAGTATTTAAGGAAGATTTGGGACGTGCATAGGATCACTAGATAATAAAAGTGCTGCTCCGGTAAAAAGTGAAGTGATGATAAAATCTGCCAATTAGTCTAGTTCTTCTCCATCATCTAAACTATCTTATTTTTTGGTTTAACGGTCAAGTGAAGTACACTTCGATTAATTTTCTCTTCGATTCGGTCAAAAATAAACCATTATCTAAACTTCTGCACACAATGAAGCCAACTTTCAGTAAATTAAAATTTTAAGCTGAGTACAACAATAAATAAGAAATAAAAAATGACCCTAGAACGGTCAAAAACTCACCAAAATTGACATCCCCCTCGGGAGTGTGTGTAAAGCCGGGCGTTCTGTTGGTTGAAGATATCTTTCTGACAAAACCCTAGTTCAAACCTTTGTGATTGGTTGCCTAATGGGAGCTGGGGAGAACCATTGCAAGCAAAGTGGAGAGAAATGAAAAGGCACTAAGATATTGGCGCGGCTCAATCAAATTATCAAACTCTTTACATGCACTTTTAAGCTTTCTTGCGTAAAAAGTGCATGTTTTTTCAACTTCTTGAGTGAACCGAGCCAACATCATAGTGACTATTTCAAAGTTTGAAGCCAAGACCCTTTTTGCTGCTTCTTTTACTTCTCTAGTTTGTTCTTTCATACCACCAAAACGGACATTAAGAGAGAGTGGTGAAGGAATGGGAATGTCTGGTTGAATTTAAAAAGAAGGGACTGTGTAGGTGCATTTAAAACCCTCGGCTACCTGACCCAAGAGACAAGGACCAGACCATTAATGGTTAACCCAAGCCCCATAAATCCATAATATTCTCCTTTTCTCTCTCAACATTAAGAGGGGAATCCGCCATAACTTCTCTCCTGTTTTTTCTGTGAACTATGTGCACGTACATTAATTTCCACAAGGGAAAATCTCTCCTATCTAACGAGTTGATGTTGTTTATATCTTCACCAGTTTGGTACTGCTATAGATGAACTTCAGTGAGCCATTTTTATCGTTGGCATTGAAGCATGGGCTAAACCATGACATTTGACCATACACAAAAATGTTTATGTAAAATCAATCAAAGATGTGGTCGTGTACGTGATGGGTTATGCTCAACACAATAAAAGATACAGATCAAATGACTTGTTTTGAGTGACCTATTCTTTGAAGAATTGTTACGGTGGCTGAAGAATCTTATTACTTAAATTGTGTAAAATGTTGAGATTTGGGTCATGTCTGTCATGTGTATGCGGAGTTTATAATTTATAGACGAGTAGCAATTTACAATAGATCTAAGGGTGCCTTGATTGAAGCACAATAACTAGAAGCGGGGTGGTTTAGTGAGACCGGCATCATCCTCGCAATGGGCGAGGTGATTGTCGATGCGCACTACTTTGATTACATTCCGCAATTTCCTTTCTAAGATGGAGACTCCCACTTGTGTTAGTAATAAATTGATCTTATGATGTGGTGTGCTTGACCCAATTCACATTGTAATTAACTCTTGTTAGTTTGCATATGTAACCTAGGTTTGGCGATTTGGGTTTGACCTGAATCTGTGATCTAAGTCTGGTCCGATATAAATCCATCAATATAAACCAAATCTTTGGGAAAAGAAAAAAACAAAATGCGTACTAATAGAATTATAGATTTATAATAATAGTAATGAGGCCCAAAATGTGGATCGGAATAGGCCCAATATCTTCTTTTGTTCCCACATAAAGGCTCCAATGACATGACCAGGCCCCTATGCATCTTCTGCCTTGAACCAGATTATGAAAAACTTTAGTGAAAAGATTTGAGGTCCAACTGAGAGTCAGTAAATATTTAAGGTAAATATGACGGTGAGGCTTTTTTTTTTTTTTTTCCCCTTGACGGTCAAGGTATGCAGATTATTTTATTTACACTTCGATTAATTTTTTCTTTGATCTGATCAAAGGTAAATCATCAACGCCAAGACCAGAATATTCATGGAGTATTCAAAATAGATAAATCTCTCGTGCCCTTGGCCAAAAGAGTTGTCAAGATTTAAAACGTCTGAAATTCAACTCTTTTTTATTACTACTTGAATTACCCTTTATACATGATTTGGTAAGAAGGATGTAAAGTAAGAAAGATACACTTTAAGGAAGGAAAGTAGGAATGATAAAATTTCTTTTCATCTTTTCATCCTTCCATCATATCAAACAGAGCATTATGTTCCATTTAGTACGATGAAAAAATAGAAGGATAGAAAGTTTGAAAGATGAAAAGTTTGAGGNGTAAGAAGGATGTAAAGTAAGAAAGATACACTTTAAGGAAGGAAAGTAGGAATGATACAATTTTTTTTCATCTTTTCATCCTTCCATCATATCAAATAGAACATTATGTTCCATTTAGTACGATGAAAAAATAGAAGGATAGAAAGTTTGAAAGATGAAAAAGTTTGAGANGATGCGCACTACTTTGATTACATTCCGCAATTTCCTTTCTAAGATGGAGACTCCCACGTGTGTTAGTAATAAATTGATCTTATGATGTGGTGTGCTTGACCCAATTCACATTGTGATTAACTCTTGTTAGTTTGCATATGTAACCTAGGTTTGGCGATTTGGGTTTGACCTGAATCTGTGATCTAGGTCTGGTCCGATATAAATCCATCAATATAAACCAAATCTTTGGGAAAAGAAAAAAACAAAATGCGTACTAATAGAATTATAGATTTATAATAATAGTAATGAGGCCCAAAATGTGGATCGGAATAGGCCCAATATCTTCTTTTGTTCCCACATAAAGGCTCCAATGACATGACCAGGCCCCTATGCATCTTCTGCCTTGAACCAGATTATGAAAAACTTTAGTGAAAAGATTTGAGGTCCAACTGAGAGTCAGTAAATATTTAAGGTAAATATGACGGTGAGGCTTTTTTTTTTTTTTTTCCCCTTGACGGTCAAGGTATGCAGATTATTTTATTTACACTTCGATTAATTTTTTCTTTAATCTGATCAAAGGTAAATCATCAACGCCAAGACCAGAATATTCATGGAGTATTCAAAATAGATAAATCTCTCGTGCCCTTGGCCAAAAGAGTTGTCAAGATTTAAAACGTCTGAAATTCAACTCTTTTTTATTACTACTTGAATTACCCTTTATACATGATTTGGTAAGAAGGATGTAAAGTAAGAAAGATACACTTTAAGGAAGGAAAGTAGGAATGATACAATTTTTTTTCATCTTTTCATCCTTCCATCATATCAAACAGAGCATTATGTTCCATTTAGTACGATGAAAAAATAGAAGGATAGAAAGTTTGAAAGATGAAAAGTTTGAGGGATAAATAAAACATCATGTTTGATAAAGAAAGAAAATAGGAAAGATGAAAAAGTGGATGAATTAATTTTCTTTCCAAATCACCAAAATCAATCCCTTCAAAATCGGACAGAAAGTGGATAAAAAATTAATTATTTGTGTTGAAATATATCTTATTTGTCTATATATTATATATACATTAATTTTATATAAAAATACAATGATAAAATATATATTTTTTATATATATATTAAATAAATTTTAAAATAAATAAATTTTAAAATTTAAATTAAAAAAAATATTTTTTTCATCTTAATTATGGGTGAAAATTTTTGACTCAATACGATGAGATGACTCGAATTCGATAGAAATTTTATGTCACGAACTTGAAAATGACTTATCACACGAACAAAAAAATATAAAGAGCTCATAAGTTTATGACTCACCATAAATCTGACATGACATGACTCGATTGTCACCCCTAATCTTAGCCAGCACAAAAAAAATTAAAAAAAATAGTCATTTTTATTTTTTATCCATTCAGCCAAACACAAAAAAAAAAATGTATCATTCCTATTTTTTACTCTTGAAAGATAGAAAGTGTATCTTTTTAACTTTTTATTCTTCCAAACAAACGAAGCATTAGGGTTACGGTGACTGCCTTTCAAGCTGTACAAAGTTGTTGATAATTTTGAGCAGAATATTTAAATCTGATTGCTATGTTAAACGGATCGAATTTAATCTCACCTCGGATCATAATCGGTCCGATCAACAACCTTATTGGGTAAATCATTGTGATGGGAAAATATTGGGTTGGGCCGAACATGGCATGCCCAAGTTCTTTTTGTGCATGGACCAGCTACCGTCCACTACTTCCTGACTTTTTCCAAGTTTCAAAATTCAAGCGCGGAAGACCGAAAACGGAAAACGGCAAGGAAAATAAAAAACATAATAATGACAAAATGGATACATTCGTTTTCATGTGATATGTTTACGCGTGTATATACATATATATATATAAATTATTCACTGCAATAATGATATTATATAATTATTGATATGTATAACTAACATTTTTTGCTAAATAAAGATGAAATTAAGAAATTATTTTTCATTCGATCTATACAAATGATATTAAAAAGAGTACTATTTGATTCTAGCATTCATGTTACAAGTTTGAATTATAGTTGAGATAATGTATAAATTTATAATATAAAGTTTAAATAAAATAGTAAATTGAGTCGGAATTAATATAAAATTAAAACCAAGTTGTGATAACTAAATTTGAACTTAATATTGTATCATTATTAGATTAAATTAATTTAATCTAATATCTTAATATCTGAACCAAAGTTGCCCTTATAATCTCTAATCTATGTAAAATATAGGACAAAAACTATTTTAAATTTAGATAATTGACCAAAATATTAATTCATATATGAGTTATAATATTTGATTTTAGAACGTCTTTGGAGTCAAAATCGATCCAATTATCAAATTGAGGAATGATATATTAGACATATTTATTAATTTAATTAATAGATATTAATTATTAATTTAATAATTATGATAAATTAAATTAATAAATTATGTCAACAGTGTTACACTATTATTCATCACAGCACAGCTAATTAGCTTGGGGTATGTCCTTTGACACCTGGACGGCTCCGATCTCCGACATAGGAATATCTGCCGCTGCAAACAGTCCAACCTTTTACACTGTTGTCTGTTCCAAGCCCACGTCTCATTGCGCTACTGGCGGTTCAGGCTCCGTCGATTGCGTTTCGTACTCCGACTCGTCACACTCTTCAATGCAAAAGTGTATTCTATTCTGGTTGAATCATCTGGGTCTTTTTTTGTTTTTTTTTAATTGTTTTAGTTGAATCTCTGTAAATTTCTTTCATGGACAAACTCAAAAAATCCTTCAAATCTAGTCCTGATCAACGCCCTGAAGAACGCCAAATTCTCTTAAACCAAAGTGAAAATCCCATGGCATCCCAGTCCGATGATCAAGGTGACACTAAAGATCTGGTCATCAAAATCAATGGCAAAGAAAACACCAAAGAAACTGAGCTTGTTTCAAAGTTATCGTCGCCGTCGCCGTCGCCGTCTCCGTCTAACGGTCGAGGAAACGATACGACCAGCACGATATGGCGAGACTCTAGCTATGATTTCTCAAACGATGCGACAGCAGCGAAAGTTGGGAAAGAGTTCGACTTTGTTAAGACGGATTCGCCGTTATCTCAACGTTCGCCACTATCGCGAATTGCTGAGAGTCCAAACCACGGTCAGCTTTCGGCAAGGGAAGTTAGGGTTTCGTTTAACGAGGCCACGACTGAACCTGTTCGAAGACGGTCCAATGCTAGCGGTGAACGCGTTGGTGGCGAACAAGGAGAGATTTTAGTGTGCAGTTCGAACTCGTCGTTTCGGCAAAAATCAAACTTACTGAGTACGAAGACGAAGTCGAGGTTGATGGACCCACCTGAAGATCAGAGGTCTCAGAGGCTCATGAAGTCTGGAATGATCGGAAAAGGTAGTGAACTTGACGAAGATGACCCTTTCTTGGAGGAAGATATACCGGAGGAGTACAAGAAGATGAGGTTCAGTACATTGACTGTGCTTCAATTGGTGAGCTTAATTTTGATAATTGCTGCTTTGGTTTGTAGCCTTACAATCCCAATTTTAAGAAGGAAAATGATATTTGATCTTGAGTTGTGGAAATGGGAGGTTCTGGTTCTGGTTTTGATCTGTGGAAGACTGGTGTCGGGTTGGGGAATTCGGGTCGTTGTTTTCTTTATTGAGCGTAATTTCCTGCTTCGAAAGCGTGTTTTGTATTTCGTTTATGGGTTGAGGAACGCTGTGCAGAACTGTATTTGGTTGGGTTTAGTTTTGATTGCTTGGCAATGCATTTTTGATAAGAGAGTTGAGAGGGTGACCAATGCGAATATCTTGCGTTATGTAACCAAGATTTGGATCTGTCTTTTGGTGGGTACATTGATTTGGCTTCTGAAAACACTTCTTGTGAAGGTTCTTGCCTCATCTTTCCATGTTAGTACATTTTTTGATCGGATTCAGGAGTCTTTGTTTAATCAGTATGTGATTGAGACACTCTCGGGTCCACCATTGATTGAAATTCAGCAAGAACAGGAAGAGGAGGAGAGTGTCATGGCTGAGGTTCAAAAATTTCAGAATGCTGGGGTGTCTGTTCCTGCAGACNGAACCGTACATTGTGACCTTGATTAGAAAAAGGGGCAATATCAATGTTGCATTCAGACATGCACATGAGTTTTCTAGCCTGGTAACATCATATAGCACATATAGGATAGATTTATGCGGATATATCTGTGTGTGGGGGCAAAGTATTATTTTTCTTATTCGAAGTTTTCTATGCTGAAGAGTGAATACATTCGAAAATTGAGGTCAATTATCTAGAGTGTGAGATTTGTGGTGATATTAGTCATATACCTAAATAGGATAGACTGTATGGAACGATGTATCTGGTATACTTTGTGATAGATGCGCAACTCTTAAATTGAAGAGAAAACTATATCATANATCTGAGGGCAAATGTTTTTCCAAAGAGTGGGAAAGTGATAGGGGGTGGAACACCTCGAAAGACCCCCAAGGCTTCTACTGCAAAGAGTCCTATATTTTCCAGGGTCATGTCTAAGAAGGAGAAGGAAGAGGAAGGAATTACAATTGACCACTTACACAGATTGAATCAGAACAATATTTCAGCTTGGAATATGAAGAGGTTGATGAATATTGTCCGAAAAGGGGTACTATCGACTTTAGATGAGCAACTGCAAGACTCAACTAGGGAGGATGAGTCTACAGTGCAAATTACAAGTGAAAACCAGGCAAAAGCTGCAGCCAAGAAGATATTCTGCAATGTGACTAAGAGAGGGTCTAAGTAAGTTCTTTGCCTATTTTGTTAACTGCACCTTTGTCTGCTTGATTGGTTGATATGGGAGTTTCATGTTAGCTTCATTTGTCAATCACACCTGTAGAGATTGTTAATTAGATCTTTAGTAACCAGTTCAATTGTTTTATATTGATCCTTATTTCGTGTGCACAAGAAAGAACTGCATTATTGGATTGATGGTATCCGTCATAAGATAGAGTAGGCACTAGATACTGATAAAGAGGCAAGTGAGGCGCATAATTTTGGAGGTGCTTCACATCAGCGCACACATTTACAGATAAGGTTACCAATATTATTTTCTGCTTGAAGGACACAGATCAGAAATTTGTACCACTGTACCTGCAAGTCAGGTCACAAATTATAAAGCAAAATGGAGTCAGAGAAATGGTTGTAGCTGGTATTATTTTGTGGGGATCTCAAAGATTTTAATTTCTTGTCGTATTAAATTTATTTGTTGGTATATATTTGAAGTGTCCTTCTGTGTCAGACACNGTTGTAGCTGGTATTATTTTGTGGGGATCTCAAAGATTTTAATTTCTTGTCGTATTACATTTATTTGTTGGTATATATTTGAAGTGTCCTTCTGTGTCAGACAAATAAACCTGGAGGATCTGATGCGCTTTATGAGGGAAGATGAAGCATTGAAGACTATTCATCTCTTTGAAGGAGCAAGCGAAAGCAAGGGCATAAGCAAGCGAGCTCTTAAAAATTGGGTGGTAAATTATATTTCCATGCTTTCCCCTCCCTTTTTCTTGTCTGTATTGGTGGTTGATCAGATGTGCTTTACACATAAACCTATAGTCTGACGTTTTGAACTTAATTGATCATTGCCCTATATGTCCATTGGTTGAATCGTTGAGGCTTCGTACACAAAATATCAATGGTGTTGTGAGTGTACTTCTACGCTTATTATTCTAAGGATGCACATATCATTGATATCTGTGGTAAGTGCACATATCATTGATATCTGTGGTAAGGCTAGTCATCAAGAGAATGGAATTATAGTCAATTGTAAGATCTTATAAGACCATCTTAAATGAACAAATGAAAGAGGAGATTGGTGAACTCTATAAGACCAACTAGTTTTGTTTGGTAAAGCCTCATTTTTTTTTTGGGAAATCTGAAAGAAAAAAAAAATTCATACGTGCTGTATTCAGAATGCAGAAAATCAGTATAACAAAAAATGGTTCTCTTTTTCCAGTATTGATAATAACATGATCTGTATCTATCTTTACAGTCTTCCGAAACGGTAACCAGATGGGGCTTGAACTTCCCATGTTTTGCTTGGATAATCTGCTTAGTGCTTAGGTTCCAATTCTCATGGTAACAAGATTCTGACCTTGATGTATGTTGGTTATTATCTGGATTATCTAAGGCAAGCTGGCCTTGATTCATGGCCATCTTACTGAACATCCTCAATTAGGCTTGAGAACTCGATAGGATGGCATTTTTCAAATCAATAGTCCCATCTCTATATCGGAGACTTCAGTATCCTGATCTTTCCCTTCCAGCCATATTACTTCCCATCTGCTTAACTGAGTTGGATTAAGTTCGAACAATCTATCCTTCCTTTCAATTTCAATATTTTGAACTGACATGTTGTCTATGTATGTGTTATTCTTTGACAGTACAAGGATATTATGATTTTCTTTTTTTCCAGGTCAATGCATTCCGAGAACGGAGAGCCCTTGCTTTGTCTCTCAACGACACAAAAACAGCTGTAAACACACTCCACCATATGTTGAATGTCCTTGTGGGAATGGTCATAGTGGTTATCTGGCTTCTTATACTCAAGGTTACCACTACCCATTTCCTTATCTTTTTAAGCTCCCAGCTTCTTTTGGTGGTCTTCATGTTTGGAAACACATGCAAGACAACATTTGAGGCAATCATTTTCTTATTCGTAATGCATCCATTTGATGTGGGTGATCGCGTTGAAGTGGAAGGAGTTCAGGTAAGACCTTACGCATTAAAGCTAAAATCATGTCCATTTTGCTTACATGTGCGTTTAAGCATGTATTTCTATCAAATGTTTGTGGCTGTAACTTCCATTTATTTTGAGTCTCAGATGATAGTCGAAGAGATGAATATATTGACAACGGTTTTTCTGAGGTATGATAACCAGAAGATCATATATCCAAATGCAGTACTATCTACCAAACCCATCAGTAATTATTATCGCAGTCCAGATATGGGAGATGCAATTGACTTTTGTATCCATATCTCAACTCCCATGGAAAAGATTGCTATGATGAAAGAGAGAATAACGAGGTATTCATGAATATGCTTATTTTTTTCCTCATTTGTTTTTCTCTCGTCTATTATGTAGCTTTTGCGGCATAATGTCAAAAGGTTGCTTCTGTTTACCTTACGAGGATTATAGCACAATGGCTTGGGTAGATTTGCAGAGAGCTACTGGCATACTTTGAGTTCAATGTTTTTAATAGTATTTTTCCGTCTTGTGTCAAGTCTATAAACTAGCTAATAGATTTATGTCTCTCATCTACTGTATGATATGGTTGCCTTGATTGCAGGTATATTGAAAATAAGAGCGAGCACTGGTACCCAGCTCCGATGATAGTCCTGAGGGACGTGGAGGACATGAACAGGCTGAAAATATCATTGTGGCTTTCACACACAATGAACCACCAGGACATGGGTGAGAGGTGGGCAAGGAGGGCTCTTTTGATTGAGGAGATGATCAAAGTGTTCACGGAGCTTGATATTCAATACCGAATGCTGCCCTTTGACGTTAATGTGCGACAAATGCCAGCTCTGACTTCAAACAGGCTTCCCTCCACTTGGGCTGTTTGTGCTAGCTGATCATACATGAAAAATGAGCAGTCTGCGATTTCATGTCAGATGTTGGACATGTAGCAGCAATGCTCGTTGGATCAGGAGGGGGAAGTACTAGGTATTGGGAGGTTTAGACTGCGAACCGTACATTGTGACCTTGATTAGAAAAAGGGGCAATATCAATGTTGCATTCAGACATGCACATGAGTTTTCTAGCCTGGTAACATCATATAGCACATATAGGATAGATTTATGCGGATATATCTGTGTGTGTGGGCAAAGTATTATTTTTCTTATTCGAAGTTTTCTATGCTGAAGAGTGAATACATTCGAAATTTGAGGTCAATTATCTAGAGTGTGAGATTTGTGGTGATATTAGTCATATACCTAAAATAGGATAGACTGTATGGAACGATGTATCTGGTATACTTTGTGATAGATGCGCAACTCTTAAATTGAAGAGAAAACTATATCATAAAAGTCACAAGACCTGTCATGTTTTAGGGTATTGAATAGTGGACAATTAAGAAACAATATGTTCGGGAATTATATTGCAGAAATGATAATAATAAATAAATTTGTGGTAAAATTAAGAAAAATAGAATTAAACAAATGAATTTGAGCTGGTTTTATGGTAAAATAATAATGCATCATAACTGTGACCTCTGAAGGCTTAACAACCTTTTTGAAGCATGAAAAAGCTGTAAGAATTCATTGAAGGTTACAGTTGGCTAGGGTTTTTTTTTTTTTTTTTTTTTCAGTTCAACGGCTATCGGGTCACCTTACGTGTCTTTTGACTAATTCTTTTCTTAATCTGATTAAAGATAGATCATTCACGTCAAAATTAAGAAATTTATGAAAGATAAATCTTTTATAATTTAGTTTAAAGAAGTTTTCAAAATTTGAACTTAAGCGGCTAGATTATTGTTTGTTCAAAGATTTGTATTATCTTTTTTTTTTTGGTCAGACCATCTGGTATTCGAAAGTTATTTTGGGCTCCGACTAATCCAGATTCGAGCCAAGTAGGACCACAAGAGCGGTAAAAACTCTCCCTATCGAACGCAGTTGCATTCCCAAGACTCGAACTCGAGACCTTGGTTAAGTTAGAAGAGTTTCTCACCAACTAATCTAACGCTCANGGGATCTCAAAGATTTTAATTTCTTGTCGTATTACATTTATTTGTTGGTATATATTTGAAGTGTCCTTCTGTGTCAGACAAATAAACCTGGAGGATCTGATGCGCTTTATGAGGGAAGATGAAGCATTGAAGACTATTCATCTCTTTGAAGGAGCAAGCGAAAGCAAGGGCATAAGCAAGCGAGCTCTTAAAAATTGGGTGGTAAATTATATTTCCATGCTTTCCCCTCCCTTTTTCTTGTCTGTATTGGTGGTTGATCAGATGTGCTTTACACATAAACCTATAGTCTGACGTTTTGAACTTAATTGATCATTGCCCTATATGTCCATTGGTTGAATCGTTGAGGCTTCGTACACAAAATATCAATGGTGTTGTGAGTGTACTTCTACGCTTATTATTCTAAGGATGCACATATCATTGATATCTGTGGTAAGTGCACATATCATTGATATCTGTGGTAAGGCTAGTCATCAAGAGAATGGAATTATAGTCAATTGTAAGATCTTATAAGACCATCTTAAATGAACAAATGAAAGAGGAGATTGGTGAACTCTATAAGACCAACTAGTTTTGTATGGTAAAGCCTCATTTTTTTTTGGGAAATCTGAAAGAAAAAAAAAATTCATACGTGCTGTATTCAGAATGCAGAAAATCAGTATAACAAAAAATGGTTCTCTTTTTCCAGTATTGATAATAACATGATCTGTATCTATCTTTACAGTCTTCCGAAACGGTAACCAGATGGGGCTTGAACTTCCCATGTTTTGCTTGGATAATCTGCTTAGTGCTTAGGTTCCAATTCTCATGGTAACAAGATTCTGACCTTGATGTATGTTGGTTATTATCTGGATTATCTAAGGCAAGCTGGCCTTGATTCATGGCCATCTTACTGAACATCCTCAATTAGGCTTGAGAACTCGATAGGATGGCATTTTTCAAATCAATAGTCCCATCTCTATATCGGAGACTTCAGTATCCTGATCTTTCCCTTCCAGCCATATTACTTCCCATCTGCTTAACTGAGTTGGATTAAGTTCGAACAATCTATCCTTCCTTTCAATTTCAATATTTTGAACTGACATGTTGTCTATGTATGTGTTATTCTTTGACAGTACAAGGATATTATGATTTTCTTTTTTTCCAGGTCAATGCATTCCGAGAACGGAGAGCCCTTGCTTTGTCTCTCAACGACACAAAAACAGCTGTAAACACACTCCACCATATGTTGAATGTCCTTGTGGGAATGGTCATAGTGGTTATCTGGCTTCTTATACTCAAGGTTACCACTACCCATTTCCTTATCTTTTTAAGCTCCCAGCTTCTTTTGGTGGTCTTCATGTTTGGAAACACATGCAAGACAACATTTGAGGCAATCATTTTCTTATTCGTAATGCATCCATTTGATGTGGGTGATCGCGTTGAAGTGGAAGGAGTTCAGGTAAGACCTTACGCATTAAAGCTAAAATCATGTCCATTTTGCTTACATGTGCGTTTAAGCATGTATTTCTATCAAATGTTTGTGGCTGTAACTTCCATTTATTTTGAGTCTCAGATGATAGTCGAAGAGATGAATATATTGACAACGGTTTTTCTGAGGTATGATAACCAGAAGATCATATATCCAAATGCAGTACTATCTACCAAACCCATCAGTAATTATTATCGCAGTCCAGATATGGGAGATGCAATTGACTTTTGTATCCATATCTCAACTCCCATGGAAAAGATTGCTATGATGAAAGAGAGAATAACGAGGTATTCATGAATATGCTTATTTTTTTCCTCATTTGTTTTTCTCTCGTCTATTATGTAGCTTTTGCGGCATAATGTCAAAAGGTTGCTTCTGTTTACCTTACGAGGATTATAGCACAATGGCTTGGGTAGATTTGCAGAGAGCTACTGGCATACTTTGAGTTCAATGTTTTTAATAGTATTTTTCCGTCTTGTGTCAAGTCTATAAACTAGCTAATAGATTTATGTCTCTCATCTACTGTATGATATGGTTGCCTTGATTGCAGGTATATTGAAAATAAGAGCGAGCACTGGTACCCAGCTCCGATGATAGTCCTGAGGGACGTGGAGGACATGAACAGGCTGAAAATATCATTGTGGCTTTCACACACAATGAACCACCAGGACATGGGTGAGAGGTGGGCAAGGAGGGCTCTTTTGATTGAGGAGATGATCAAAGTGTTCACGGAGCTTGATATTCAATACCGAATGCTGCCCTTTGACGTTAATGTGCGACAAATGCCAGCTCTGACTTCAAACAGGCTTCCCTCCACTTGGGCTGTTTGTGCTAGCTGATCATACATGAAAAATGAGCAGTCTGCGATTTCATGTCAGATGTTGGACATGTAGCAGCAATGCTCGTTGGATCAGGAGGGGGAAGTACTAGGTATTGGGAGGTTTAGACTGCGAACCGTACATTGTGACCTTGATTAGAAAAAGGGGCAATATCAATGTTGCATTCAGACATGCACATGAGTTTTCTAGCCTGGTAACATCATATAGCACATATAGGATAGATTTATGCGGATATATCTGTGTGTGGGGGCAAAGTATTATTTTTCTTATTC
Source organism: Ilex paraguariensis (assembly GCA_963454935.2). NCBI lineage: Eukaryota > Viridiplantae > Streptophyta > Magnoliopsida > Aquifoliales > Aquifoliaceae > Ilex > Ilex paraguariensis. Next base: position 526,593 of record CAUOFW020007724.1, on the reverse strand, counting down.
GAAGTTTTCTATGCTGAAGAGTGAATACATTCGAAAATTGAGGTCAATTATCTAGAGTGTGAGATTTGTGGTGATATTAGTCATATACCTAAATAGGATAGACTGTATGGAACGATGTATCTGGTATACTTTGTGATAGATGCGCAACTCTTAAATTGAAGAGAAAACTATATCATAAAAGTCACAAGACCTGTCATGTTTTAGGGTATTGAATAGTGGACAATTAAGAAACAATATGTTCGGGAATTATATTGCAGAAATGATAATAATAAATAAATTTGTGGTAAAATTAAGAAAAATAGAATTAAACAAATGAATTTGAGCTGGTTTTATGGTAAAATAATAATGCATCATAACTGTGACCTCTGAAGGCTTAACAACCTTTTTGAAGGATGAAAAAGCTGTAAGAATTCATTGAAGGTTACAGTTGGCTAGGGATTTTTTTTTTTTTTTTTTTTCAGTTCAACGGCTATCGGGTCACCTTACGTGTCTTTTGACTAATTCTTTTCTTAATCTGATTAAAGATAGATCATTCACGTCAAAATTAAGAAATTTATGAAAGATAAATCTTTTATAATTTAGTTTAAAGAAGTTTTCAAAATTTGAACTTAAGCGGCTAGATTATTGTTTGTTCAAAGATTTGTATTATCTTTTTTTTTTCGGTCAGACCATCTGGTATTCGAAAGTTATTTTGGGCTCCGACTAATCCAGATTCGAGCCAAGTAGAACCACAAGAGCGATAAAAACTCTCCTTACCGAACGCAGTTGCATTCCTAAGACTCGAACTCGAGACCTTGGTTAAGTTAGAAGAGTTTCTCACCAACTAATCTAACGCTCGGTGGTTAGAATTGCATTATCTTTGAACACAGATCAAGCGAAGCTTTTTTCTTCCTTTTTTTTTTCCTTACTTTTTTTCTCATATCAAGCCAAGTTTGAGATGAGTTAGTGCTGTTGGGTTTGATTACAATTCCATTATTTGGACGGAGGATATGCTTTTGCATTAGAACCCTAAATCTTTGGGTAAATCTTTTAGGGATTCTTGGCATTTGATATAATTATAGAGCATGGAGTCATAGTGTACCGTACCATATGAAGCAACCCTATTTTAAGCGTAATGCTATTGAGATGGTTTCAACTTCTGACATAATTAATTAATCCAATAATGTGGTTATTGATATGGTTTCATAGCATTATTACAACCGCAACTATTGAATTTAATCATTAAAATCATATCACTTAACATATCATTTAGTCAACAAATTATATCAAATTTTTCGATCAAAAAAATTATTACTTCTAACATTTAAAATATTATATATATACGCCTAAAGTTTGNTTAAATGAACAAATGAAAGAGGAGATTGGTGAACTCTATAAGACCAACTAGTTTTGTTTGGTAAAGCCTCATTTTTTTTTTGGGAAATCTGAAAGAAAAAAAAAATTCATACGTGCTGTATTCAGAATGCAGAAAATCAGTATAACAAAAAATGGTTCTCTTTTTCCAGTATTGATAATAACATGATCTGTATCTATCTTTACATTCTTCCGAAACGGTAACCAGATGGGGCTTGAACTTCCCATGTTTTGCTTGGATAATCTGCTTAGTGCTTAGGTTCCAATTCTCATGGTAACAAGATTCTGACCTTGATGTATGTTGGTTATTATCTGGATTATCTAAGGCAAGCTGGCCTTGATTCATGGCCATCTTACTGAACATCCTCAATTAGGCTTGAGAACTCGATAGGATGGCATTTTTCAAATCAATAGTCCCATCTCTATATCGGAGACTTCAGTATCCTGATCTTTCCCTTCCAGCCATATTACTTCCCATCTGCTTAACTGAGTTGGATTAAGTTCGAACAATCTATCCTTCCTTTCAATTTCAATATTTTGAACTGACATGTTGTCTATGTATGTGTTATTCTTTGACAGTACAAGGATATTATGATTTTCTTTTTTTCCAGGTCAATGCATTCCGAGAACGGAGAGCCCTTGCTTTGTCTCTCAACGACACAAAAACAGCTGTAAACACACTCCACCATATGTTGAATGTCCTTGTGGGAATGGTCATAGTGGTTATCTGGCTTCTTATACTCAAGGTTACCACTACCCATTTCCTTATCTTTTTAAGCTCCCAGCTTCTTTTGGTGGTCTTCATGTTTGGAAACACATGCAAGACAACATTTGAGGCAATCATTTTCTTATTCGTAATGCATCCATTTGATGTGGGTGATCGCGTTGAAGTGGAAGGAGTTCAGGTAAGACCTTACGCATTAAAGCTAAAATCATGTCCATTTTGCTTACATGTGCGTTTAAGCATGTATTTCTATCAAATGTTTGTGGCTGTAACTTCCATTTATTTTGAGTCTCAGATGATAGTCGAAGAGATGAATATATTGACAACGGTTTTTCTGAGGTATGATAACCAGAAGATCATATATCCAAATGCAGTACTATCTACCAAACCCATCAGTAATTATTATCGCAGTCCAGATATGGGAGATGCAATTGACTTTTGTATCCATATCTCAACTCCCATGGAAAAGATTGCTATGATGAAAGAGAGAATAACGAGGTATTCATGAATATGCTTATTTTTTTCCTCATTTGTTTTTCTCTCGTCTATTATGTAGCTTTTGCGGCATAATGTCAAAAGGTTGCTTCTGTTTACCTTACGAGGATTATAGCACAATGGCTTGGGTAGATTTGCAGAGAGCTACTGGCATACTTTGAGTTCAATGTTTTTAATAGTATTTTTCCGTCTTGTGTCAAGTCTATAAACTAGCTAATAGATTTATGTCTCTCATCTACTGTATGATATGGTTGCCTTGATTGCAGGTATATTGAAAATAAGAGCGAGCACTGGTACCCAGCTCCGATGATAGTCCTGAGGGACGTGGAGGACATGAACAGGCTGAAAATATCATTGTGGCTTTCACACACAATGAACCACCAGGACATGGGTGAGAGGTGGGCAAGGAGGGCTCTTTTGATTGAGGAGATGATCAAAGTGTTCACGGAGCTTGATATTCAATACCGAATGCTGCCCTTTGACGTTAATGTGCGACAAATGCCAGCTCTGACTTCAAACAGGCTTCCCTCCACTTGGGCTGTTTGTGCTAGCTGATCATACATGAAAAATGAGCAGTCTGCGATTTCATGTCAGATGTTGGACATGTAGCAGCAATGCTCGTTGGATCAGGAGGGGGAAGTACTAGGTATTGGGAGGTTTAGACTGCGAACCGTACATTGTGACCTTGATTAGAAAAAGGGGCAATATCAATGTTGCATTCAGACATGCACATGAGTTTTCTAGCCTGGTAACATCATATAGCACATATAGGATAGATTTATGCGGATATATCTGTGTGTGGGGGCAAAGTATTATTTTTCTTATTCGAAGTTTTCTATGCTGAAGAGTGAATACATTCGAAAATTGAGGTCAATTATCTAGAGTGTGAGATTTGTGGTGATATTAGTCATATACCTAAATAGGATAGACTGTATGGAACGATGTATCTGGTATACTTTGTGATAGATGCGCAACTCTTAAATTGAAGAGAAAACTATATCATAAAAGTCACAAGACCTGTCATGTTTTAGGGTATTGAATAGTGGACAATTAAGAAACAATATGTTCGGGAATTATATTGCAGAAATGATAATAATAAATAAATTTGTGGTAAAATTAAGAAAAATAGAATTAAACAAATGAATTTGAGCTGGTTTTATGGTAAAATAATAATGCATCATAACTGTGACCTCTGAAGGCTTAACAACCTTTTTGAAGGATGAAAAAGCTGTAAGAATTCATTGAAGGTTACAGTTGGCTGGGGTTTTTTTTTTTTTTTTTTTTCAGTTCAACGGCTATCGGGTCACCTTACGTGTCTTTTGACTAATTCTTTTCTTAATCTGATTAAAGATAGATCATTCACGTCAAAATTAAGAAATTTATGAAAGATAAATCTTTTATAATTTAGTTTAAAGAAGTTTTCAAAATTTGAACTTAAGCGGCTAGATTATTGTTTGTTCAAAGATTTGTATTATCTTTTTTTTTTTGGTCAGACCATCTGGTATTCGAAAGTTATTTTGGGCTCCGACTAATCCAGATTCGAGCCAAGTAGGACCACAAGAGCGGTAAAAACTCTCCCTACCGAACGCAGTTGCATTCCTAAGACTCGAACTCGAGACCTTGGTTAAGTTAGAAGAGTTTCTCACCAACTAATCTAACGCTCGGTGGTTAGAATTGCATTATCTTTGAACACAGATCAAGCGAAGCTTTTTTCTTCCTTTTTTTTTTCCTTACTTTTTTTCTCATATCAAGCCAAGTTTGAGATGAGTTAGTGCTGTTGGGTTTGATTACAATTCCATTATTTGGACGGAGGATATGCTTTTGCATTAGAACCCTAAATCTTTGGGTAAATCTTTTAGGGATTCTTGGCATTTGATATAATTATAGAGCATGGAGTCATAGTGTACCGTACCATATGAAGCAACCCTATTTTAAGCGTAATGCTATTGAGATGGTTTCAACTTCTGACATAATTAATTAATCCAATAATGTGGTTATTGATATGGTTTCATAGCATTATTACAACCGCAACTATTGAATTTAATCATTAAAATCATATCACTTAACATATCATTTAGTCAACAAATTATATCAAATTTTTCGATCAAAAAAATTATTACTTCTAACATTTAAAATATTATATATATACGCCTAAAGTTTGTATTGGTATAACACTTAAACCCCTGCCATCAATATTCGCTCAGAGCTCTTAAAGTTTGTAAACTTATAATATTTAGGCCCTTTAAATTTAAAATATTATATTTAGACCAAAAAAATACTCAAATCAAATATTTTAAATTTTATAACCAAAATTTCTGTTATATTATAACATTTATTAAAATAAATCAAAAATAAAAATATATTTTTTTCTTAAAAAAATTATAATTAATATATAATTATATTATCTATTGAAATTTAATTTACTCATTTAAATGACTAAATTAAACTACCAAGTTATCCCAATTAAAAGCTAGAAGATATTGTGTCAATTACAGTTTGACCCNGAACTCGATAGGATGGCATTTTTCAAATCAATAGTCCCATCTCTATATCGGAGACTTCAGTATCCTGATCTTTCCCTTCCAGCCATATTACTTCCCATCTGCTTAACTGAGTTGGATTAAGTTCGAACAATCTATCCTTCCTTTCAATTTCAATATTTTGAACTGACATGTTGTCTATGTATGTGTTATTCTTTGACAGTACAAGGATATTATGATTTTCTTTTTTTCCAGGTCAATGCATTCCGAGAACGGAGAGCCCTTGCTTTGTCTCTCAACGACACAAAAACAGCTGTAAACACACTCCACCATATGTTGAATGTCCTTGTGGGAATGGTCATAGTGGTTATCTGGCTTCTTATACTCAAGGTTACCACTACCCATTTCCTTATCTTTTTAAGCTCCCAGCTTCTTTTGGTGGTCTTCATGTTTGGAAACACATGCAAGACAACATTTGAGGCAATCATTTTCTTATTCGTAATGCATCCATTTGATGTGGGTGATCGCGTTGAAGTGGAAGGAGTTCAGGTAAGACCTTACGCATTAAAGCTAAAATCATGTCCATTTTGCTTACATGTGCGTTTAAGCATGTATTTCTATCAAATGTTTGTGGCTGTAACTTCCATTTATTTTGAGTCTCAGATGATAGTCGAAGAGATGAATATATTGACAACGGTTTTTCTGAGGTATGATAACCAGAAGATCATATATCCAAATGCAGTACTATCTACCAAACCCATCAGTAATTATTATCGCAGTCCAGATATGGGAGATGCAATTGACTTTTGTATCCATATCTCAACTCCCATGGAAAAGATTGCTATGATGAAAGAGAGAATAACGAGGTATTCATGAATATGCTTATTTTTTTCCTCATTTGTTTTTCTCTCGTCTATTATGTAGCTTTTGCGGCATAATGTCAAAAGGTTGCTTCTGTTTACCTTACGAGGATTATAGCACAATGGCTTGGGTAGATTTGCAGAGAGCTACTGGCATGCTTTGAGTTCAATGTTTTTAATAGTATTTTTCCGTCTTGTGTCAAGTCTATAAACTAGCTAATAGATTTATGTCTCTCATCTACTGTATGATATGGTTGCCTTGATTGCAGGTATATTGAAAATAAGAGCGAGCACTGGTACCCAGCTCCGATGATAGTCCTGAGGGACGTGGAGGACATGAACAGGCTGAAAATATCATTGTGGCTTTCACACACAATGAACCACCAGGACATGGGTGAGAGGTGGGCAAGGAGGGCTCTTTTGATTGAGGAGATGATCAAAGTGTTCACGGAGCTTGATATTCAATACCGAATGCTGCCCTTTGACGTTAATGTGCGACAAATGCCAGCTCTGACTTCAAACAGGCTTCCCTCCACTTGGGCTGTTTGTGCTAGCTGATCATACATGAAAAATGAGCAGTCTGCGATTTCATGTCAGATGTTGGACATGTAGCAGCAATGCTCGTTGGATCAGGAGGGGGAAGTACTAGGTATTGGGAGGTTTAGACTGCGAACCGTACATTGTGACCTTGATTAGAAAAAGGGGCAATATCAATGTTGCATTCAGACATGCACATGAGTTTTCTAGCCTGGTAACATCATATAGCACATATAGGATAGATTTATGCGGATATATCTGTGTGTGTGGGCAAAGTATTATTTTTCTTATTCGAAGTTTTCTATGCTGAAGAGTGAATACATTCGAAATTTGAGGTCAATTATCTAGAGTGTGAGATTTGTGGTGATATTAGTCATATACCTAAAATAGGATAGACTGTATGGAACGATGTATCTGGTATACTTTGTGAGAGATGCGCAACTCTTAAATTGAAGAGAAAACTATATCATAAAGTCACAAGACCTGTCATGTTTTAGGGTATTGAATAGTGGACAATTAAGAAACAATATGTTCGGGAATTATATTGCAGAAATGATAATAATAAATAAATTTGTGGTAAATTTAAGAAAAATAGAATTAAACAAATGAATTTGAGCTGGTTTTATGGTAAAATAATAATGCATCATAACTGTGACCTCTGAAGGCTTAACAACCTTTTTGAAGCATGAAAAAGCTGTAAGAATTCATTGAAGGTTACAGTTGGCTAGGTTTTTTTTTTTTTTTTTTTTTTTTCAGTTCAACGGCTATCGGGTGACCTTACGTGTCTTTTGACTAATTCTTTCCTTAATCTGATTAAAGATAGATCATTCACGTCAAAATTAAGAAATTAATGAAAGATAAATCTCTTATAATTTAGTTTAAAGAAATTTTCAAAATTTGAACTTAAACGGCTAGATTATTGTTTGTTCAAAGATTTGTATTATCTTTTTTTTTTCGGTCAGACCATCTGGTATTCGAAAGTTATTTTGGGCTCCGACTAATCCAGATTCGAGCCAAGTAGAACCACAAGAGCGATAAAAACTCTCCTTACCGAACGCAGTTGCATTCCTAAGACTCGAACTCGAGACCTTGGTTAAGTTAGAACAGTTTCTCACCAACTAATCTAACGCTCGGTGGTTAGAATTGCATTATCTTTGAACACAGATCAAGCGAAGCTTTTTTCTTCCTTTTTTTTTTCCTTACTTTTTTTCTCATATCAAGCCAAGTTTGAGATGAGTTAGCGCTGTTGGGTTTGATTACAATTCCATTATTTGGACGGAGGATATGCTTTTGCATTAGAACCCTAAATCTTTGGGGTAAATCTTTTAGGGATTCTTGGCATTTGATATAATTATAGAGCATGGAGTCATAGTGTACCGTACCATATGAAGCAACCCTATTTTAAGCGTAATGCTATTGAGATGGTTTCAACTTCTGACATAATTAATTAATCCAATAATGTGGTTATTGATATGGTTTCATAGCATTATTACAACCGCAACTATTGAATTTAATCATTAAAATCATATCACTTAACATATCATTTAGTCAACAAATTATATCAAATTTTTCGATCAAAAAAATTATTACTTCTAACATTTAAAATATTATATATATACGCCTAAAGTTTGTATTGGTATAACACTTAAACCCCTGCCATCAATATTCGCTCAGAGCTCTTAAAGTTTGTAAACTTATAATATTTAGGCCCTTTAAATTTAAAATATTATATTTAGACCAAAAAAATACTCAAATCAAATATTTTAAATTTTATAACCAAAATTTCTGTTATATTATAACATTTATTAAAATAAATCAAAAATAAAAATATATTTTTTTCTTAAAAAAATTATAATTAATATATAATTATATTATCTATTGAAATTTAATTTACTCATTTAAATGACTAAATTAAACTACCAAGTTATCCCAATTAAAAGCTAGAAGATATTGTGTCAATTACAGTTTGACCCTTTATTTGATTTTTTAGTTTTATTCTAATAGATAATATAATTATATATTAATTACGATTTTTTAAGAAAAAAATTAATTTTTTATTTTTAATTTTATTTCAATAAATGATACAATAGAACATAAATTATAACTGTAAAATTTAAAATATTTGATATTCTATCTTTAATTGGAGTTTTTGTGGTCTAAATATAATAACAGTTTAAAGTTGAAGGGTTTAAGTATTACATACTTATAAATTTCTAAGAGTTTAAGTGTAATTTACTAATTAATATACTAACGGACATTAATGACATCAATCTAGGTGATAGGCGCGTTCAAACCTTAAAAAGTCTATGTATAATATTTCAAATGTCAAAAAATTTAAGTGATCGTGTAACAAACCTTAGAAGATTTAAGTATAATTCTCTTCTTTTTTTTTTCGTATTCCAGGTTTCTAAATCAATTTACTTTCTCCTTAGCTAATATCTTTTTTAATTTAGTTAAAGTCAAAGTCATTCACACCAAAATTATAAAATTCATAAGGAATAAATTTATCATATCTAAATTCCACTTTAAAAAAAATTATCAAGGTGCGAATTTAGAATATTGAATTTCCAGCTCACCCTTGGGGTTAAACTGTGTAACTTTGGGGGACCCTATCAACATCCTCCTGAAGTAAAGGATAAAGTGGAAATAGTGCCCTCCCTACGCTGGATGGTTGTAAACAGAGACAAGACCTGCAGCAAAATCCAAAGAAAACTTACCCATCCTCCAACTCCAACCACCTCCAATGGGCACGCCGGTGAAAGTGTACGGTCCACCATTGTCCACTGCTGTCTCCAGGGTTCTTGCCTGTCTCCTTGAGAAAGATGTCCCTTTTCAGCTCATTTCCGTCAACATGTCCAAAGGCGAGCACAAAAAGCCAGACTACCTCAAGATACAGGTATTATATATGTTCGATCTATAGAGGGGTGTCTGTGTGTGTGTAAATTCCAGTGTCTGTTGATTTTATTTCCCGCTTGTTCTTTCTTAATTTTGACTGTAAACAGCCCTTTGGCCAAGTCCCAGCTTTTCAAGACGAAAGCATCTCTCTCTTTGGTAAATTTTCAAATTCCCTTCTTGTCTGTAATGTTTCAGAGCTTCAATTCAGTTCAAGATTTTGTTAATCATCATTAGATCTGGAAAATTGGTGGTTTTGTTTTTCTGAAATTGAAGTTCGTGTTTTTGATGAGACCAGAGTCGAGAGCAATATGTCGATACATATGTGACAAGCACGCAAGACAGGGAAACAAGGGTCTGTACGGAGTAAACCCGTTGGAAAAAGCTTCAATTGATCAGTGGTTGGAGGCCGAGGGACAAAGCTTCAACCCACCGAGCTCAGGCCTCGTGTTTCAGCTAGCTTTTGCACCGCGAATGAAGATCAAGCAAGACGAAGCAATTATCAAGCAGAGTGAAGAGAAGCTGGCAAAAGTGCTCGATGTGTATGATAAGAGACTCGGTGAGACTCGGTACCTGGCTGGCGATGAGTTCACATTGGCTGATCTTTCTCACCTGCCTAATACACAGTACTTGGTGAGTGGGACTGATAAAGGAGAGCTCTTCACTTCGAGGATGAATGTGGGAAGGTGGTGGGGTGAGATTTCGAGCCGAGAGCCGTGGAAGAAGGTGGTTGAAATGCAGAACACACCACCATCGGCAAAAGCTTGAATTGGGTTCGTGATTTCTAGGTGTACCCTTTTGAAATGGGCATGTTTGAGTTTTATGCTTCTTCATTCTAGTTTCACTTCTGCTTTGCTAGGTTTGTGATCTCTTTTGCTTGTAGCACCACGTTGTCGTTGTAATTGCTTCAAGTTCTGGAGACCCTTGTTATGCATCTCACTAGAAAGGTGTTCAATAATGAGATAGATTCATGTTATCAGTCGTATATAAATGGGATACTTTTTTCTCAAAATTGCCTTGTTCCATTTGAATACAACTTATACTACAAATAATAGGTGACACAGTAAATGCCATATTGAGCCTTTTCCAAACATGTACATATATTCACACCAGCATGCACAAGTTCAATGTAAGAATTCAACAATACAGAAAGGCACACACACGAGAGCTTGTTAAGAGCCAGATCCTCGTTCTTAAGAGCAAAATCTTCATTATCCAACCCTTCTACCGGAGATCAAACTTTTAGGTTAAGAAAGGCAAATTCCTGGATGGTTGAAAAAAAGTTTTGAAACATTCCTAGCAGTCCTAAAAGTAAATGAATATTAGAGTTGGGACAATTTCTCCATCAATCTGATGTACACAAAAATTGTAGCTTTATGTGAAAATTAAGAGTTGGCTGTCTATTTCTATAAGGGCCAGATTACCATCGATCAAGCTTGTTCCTCTTGTGTCAGCAAGCAGAGCGGTAGGTTCAG
>CAUOFW020007724.1:468120-515718 GCA_963454935.2 Ilex paraguariensis | reverse complement strand
ATGGTACAACTTATGTGTATTTAATTATTTACAGAATCTGGCAGGTGAAAATAGGCACATTAAAGCTTAAAAATACAGCAATTTAAACAATTGCACTTACACGCTTAACACAAATTGGGAGAAACCCAAATTGGTGGAGAACAAAGAAATCCAGTCTGTGAATTGCGAGGAAAACCCAGCAATGCTTCAATACTACCATCTTCCAAGTAGTAAACACCCAAATCATGATCCCCACTACCACCATCATAATTAGCCTCCGAGTAATCATCTGCAAAATAGATACAATTCCCTTTACATCCGGGAAAATCAGAAGACAACAACACCAAGGATAAACTTTCCCCCAAAAACAACACCCGATCACCCAAACTTGTCACCCTCTCCCACTTAGGTCCACTCAAATCCAGCCTAAACACTCGAAATTCGCTTGTCTTATATGCAATATCAAGGTAAACATCAAATTCAAGTTCTAAATATCGCGTTACCAATAATAATTCATCCATCCAATTCACCAAATATTCCATATCCCCAACGGTATGTCTTGGTGTATCAATAAATGAAACCCTAGGTGAATCACCCTGTAAATCACAAACCGCAATGCCTCCAAATTTGTTCACAGCATAGAACAGCCCATTGTAATAAATAACATCCTCGCAATATGAATGCGCTTCATGTATAAATCTCCAAAATGGTTCACCATTGTTAAGGTAAGCAAGATCACCTGTTTGATTAAGTATCGCCACAGCAATGTAATTTGAATCATTCAGAGGACTCGAAGAAAGGATCATCTTTTTCACAAAGGAATCGCGCATTTCCTTTAAATTTCGAGTATAGACATCACCATCAGGATCACGAAGCTTATATTCACGGCCCACATCGGAGAAATTGAAGTCAATGACATTCGGAAACGCCGACAACGGAAGAAGATTAATCTTAGCTCTTGTTAGGAGATTTATAATGAAAATAGCCGGTGATTCTTCGAGGATTATGAGCCAACCGTGCGATGAACCGCATAGGCGACGGCGGTGAGAGGCTTCGGGAAGATTGAGGGCATAGACCTTGTTGTCGGTGAGGCTATACAATGCTCGACAGCTACTTAGGCTGTACCGGTTATGAGGGAGCATGAGCCATGGGAGTTGGCAAGGAAGGTGCTTTGGGGTTTTTGGGGTTGACGATCCCCAATTGACACAGACGGCTCGGAATCGGATGTAATCGCCGAGGACTGTGAGTTTTCTGGCGATAGTTTCGAGCAATTCTGGTCGGAGATCCGACCAGTCAACGGCCATGTTTGGGTGATAACCGGTTAAGCTTTTAGCTTTACGGTTTTTGTCAGAGTTTATATCATAATACACGTTGAGTGGACCCATGACTCATGAGTACGGCGAATTCACGTACTTATCACACTTGAATTCATTAAAATTCAATTCTAATAAATTAGTCTCGTAAAAATTTTATATAATACTCCTATTTGCAAAAATCTTGTTTAAAACAACCACGCTTATATGTTACAATCAAGCCCCACGAGGGTCAATCTAATGATTAAAGTGATTAATAAACCGTTTCACATATAAATTTTTTTATTAATCATGTCAAATTAACTCCACTCCCGTTTACAAAATTAATGACTTAAAAAAAAAATTCAAATCAACAAATTTCATTTTTTGTTTACCTAATTGCTACGGCTGTCCATGGGCCGGGCCGGACGGGATTCGGCCTGCAAATTTTTTCGGGTCATGCTTGGATAATATAGGTCTAAGTCCTTATTTAGACGAATTATCGAGTGGATCAAGCCAAACTTTGGATAATAATAAATTATCCGTAATCCAACCCATCATTTATTGGACGGACTTCTCACGCTCTAATGCACAAATCACAACTGAGCGAGCTTACTATTGCGTTAAACCCACCAGCAAGCTTATTATTGCGTTAAACCACTTTCACCTCTAACAACACCGTAGTGCAAATTAAGAAAAAGTACCTTTTTTTTGTTTCTTTTTTAATCGGAAGAAAAGCTAACAACAAAAGATGATTGTAGGTTGCTACTACTAGACAGCCCCTAATGTTTATGAAGTCCTTGAACCAACTGTTCTCAGAATGTCAGAATTAATGCAATGAAGTTCTCCAACTACTTCATGGAGTGCAGTATAATCTTCCAGTAAATACGAGAAACCCCAGGAATTCTAACGGGTTATTGGGGCTAGGCCGGCGGGTTTTCGTGGGCAGATTATTGGGCCGGATTTTGGGCTTTGGGCCGAGTAGTGGGGTTTAAAGGTTAACTCAAGCTCTTTTTTAAATGATATTTAGTTCGGACTCAGACGGGCCAACTATTAGATTTCAGGTTTATTTTTTGGACTAAATAACGAAACCCATGGATGACCCGCCCATAGATATCCCTAGTCCTCGCGTTAATAAGTCGTGCCTGATACCTCTATTTACACTGGACGGAGTCTTCCCTAAAACGCTCTATCAAGTCACATTCCAAGATGGGCCTCAACTGGTAACCCAAGCCCAATGGCCATTACTTTATACGATCCATACAATTTGTGTTCAGCCATTTTTCAGACCAAATGTGACGGAGCCCAAAATCGAGACTCTGAAGTCTACCTCTAACAGATTATATGGCAAAGCCATGTCTTTGGTGGAAAGAAATAAATATAGTTTGACAAAAAAAAAGTCTAGCAATGTTTACTTGCCAAAGAAGCAAACGTGCCACCCAAAGAACTCTATTAATTATCAATTCAAATGCAAGGTTTTCACTTTCATACTCAAACAAGGATTCATAATATATATTGAAAGAGGATATCTATGAACCAATTGTTTTTAAGTTTCTCCCAATGCTAAGAGATTAGTTTTTTTTCGATGACGATCCAGAGAATAGTTCTGATGACGGAAATTTCCGAAGTTATTGATTCTGCAAAAAGATCACAAGCTCCAGACACCCCGTCACAGTTTATGGTTCCTCACTGCTGCCATTACAATAACAGCACCGAAGATTTCAGTTGCTGCTTCAATATTTCAAGCAACAAATTTCACCACTTGAGTCAACTAGATGCTCAAGGGAAGAGAATATGCGGATCATCAGGTGGATGGCTAATTATAGTCGGAAATAATTTTGAAATCTTTATGTTAAATCCTCTCACCAGAGCCCAAATCCAGCTTCCCTCAGTCTCTTCTTTTCTTGATCAAGCAGACGCATCCATGCAAGTCTTGGACAAAGCATCAACTGTTTTGATTCATAAAGCTATTCTAGTTTCGAATCCTGATGGCAACTTGGAAGGTTATAGTGTCATGGTAATTTATGGAGACTCCAGAAAACTAGGGTTCCATAAAGAAGGAGACCATTCGTGGACTTCGCTTCAAGATGCTGGGTCTTTTTATGATGATGCTGTACTCTGTGACAAGGTCTTGTATGCTGTAAACGAGTGTGGAAAAGTTAATGCCATTAGGGAACTGGGTAATTCCCCAGTGGTGGAAGAGATGGTGCCACCATGGTTCTTTCAGGGTAACAAGGTGTATCTCGTGGAATTAGACGAGGAGCTCTATATAGTTATTCGGTTTCTGGAACAGAGTCCGGATTTTGGCTATAGAACGCGTAATTTTAAGGTTTATGAGGTTGATTTTTATGTGAAACTACATGACAGGATCAGAGGCATAGGCGAATGGGCAATTTTCCTAGGCCATAATCAATCAGCATCACTGTCGACTCGTCGTGTTGAAGGACTGAAAGAAAATTGCATCTACTTCACTGATGATAACACAGATGGATATAAGGATGGCATTTTTGGGGGGCATGACACAGGTGTGTTTCACTTGGATGATGGGAGTATCGAGCCATTGTAGTGTTGTTCATCAGATTCGAGCTTTTTGCAACCGCCCCAATCTTGTGTACACACAAATCCTGAGAGATGAGAGATGATAAATTTGCAAGTAATCTCAGATTTTTTCATTTGTGTACATTCCAACTGATATTCTTGTTACATAGAATGCGCATAAGTTAGGATAAGATCTGTTTAAGTAGTAGAAAGTCGGCAAGAATTGCCCTGAAATCTGACAAATCAACATTATAGGGAAAGGTTTTTATACTTATATATTTTATTTGGTAAAGGTAAACAATTATGTGTTACATTGTCTGAATTTGTTTTGGAAAAGAATTAATGTTCCCTAAACAAGATAATGGTTGATGGGGTGGTACTCTAAACTATTCAGGTTCTTGGAATAACCAAAATTATAAATAAGTCTCAATTCATCCCCAACAATAACAAAAAAAAAAAAGTCTCAATAACTTAGAGCATGGCACTAAGATCCCTTTCGCATCCCCAACCATTGAGTTATCAGATCACTTTCCTTTGCTAGAAGCAATACTCTAAAAGCTTCACTCTACTAGGTCCGGTTATAAATTGTTAAAGTAATTTGTTCTCAGAGACCTGGAATTCATGAAACCTCCCTGTCATCCCACAGACTTATTTCAGTACAGGCTTCACCCCATAATACCATCCTTGCATGATATCCCACAGTTGCTATCAAAAATTCCAACAATCAAACTATAACCGACCCTATCAATAGCCACAGAACTTTATCAATGCATCGAGTATGCTTCATTATTTGCATACCATTGTGTCTCTATCATCCATCTCGATAGCAGAGGCATAATACCACAAAACTAATATACTTCATTGTTCAATCTGCTGCACATAATCTGCCCTTGACAACCCTTCACACCAACAATAGGCATACCAATTGATAATGAACTTAGTAAGTTTGTCCTTTGAACTATATGGCCACAATCAAAATTACACCTACACATACTTTGCAAGGCCTGCTTGTTTAAAGCCAGGTCTTTCAACTTGAACAAACTAAAACCATTCCAAGTTTTTCAACACCAAAAATCAATGGTTTGTAACCCATAAAAAACCATCTAAATTGTCATTCCTTTACCCAATTAAGTGTAGAATTGAAAACCACAACCAGAAAGTCATAGATTTTGATTCTCAAATCAAATATTGTGAATAAAATCCTTCTCGATCTGATTGAACACCCTCCTAAAATTGAACAAATCACTATTAGAATACAGGCACAATTTATGTCTGCAAGCCATAAACTAAGCATTGGCATCTCTCATCCGTGTTTTTGAAAATAGACTTCCATCGTTACCAGATGATCCAACTTACATGCATGCAACTTACTATCTCTAATTTCATAACTTCGACATCAAAAGTCCAACAATGCAACGGGCACACACAAAGTAAAATCTCCTTTCAGATACCAAAAAAAAAAATGTTTTCAAGTACAAGTCATGTCCATTATTTGAAAGGAAAAAAAAAAACAAAAAATACATATTTAGAAGTATCACTGAACTACTGAAGATGCANAGAGATGATAAATTTGCAAGTAATCTCAGATTTTTTCATTTGTGTACATTCCAACTGATATTCTTGTTACATAGAATGCGCATAAGTTAGGATAAGATCTGTTTAAGTAGTAGAAAGTCGGCAAGAATTGCCCTGAAATCTGACAAATCAACATTATAGGGAAAGGTTTTTATACTTATATATTTTATTTGGTAAAGGTAAACAATTATGTGTTACATTGTCTGAATTTGTTTTGGAAAAGAATTAATGTTCCCTAAACAAGATAATGGTTGATGGGGTGGTACTCTAAACTATTCAGGTTCTTGGAATAACCAAAATTATAAATAAGTCTCAATTCATCCCCAACAATAACAAAAAAAAAAAAGTCTCAATAACTTAGAGCATGGCACTAAGATCCCTTTCGCATCCCCAACCATTGAGTTATCAGATCACTTTCCTTTGCTAGAAGCAATACTCTAAAAGCTTCACTCTACTAGGTCCGGTTATAAATTGTTAAAGTAATTTGTTCTCAGAGACCTGGAATTCATGAAACCTCCCTGTCATCCCACAGACTTATTTCAGTACAGGCTTCACCCCATAATACCATCCTTGCATGATATCCCACAGTTGCTATCAAAAATTCCAACAATCAAACTATAACCGGCCCTATCAATAGCCACAGAACTTTATCAATGCATAGAGTATGCTANAGATCACTTTCCTTTGCTAGAAGCAATACTCTAAAAGCTTCACTCTACTAGGTCCGGTTATAAATTGTTAAAGTAATTTGTTCTCAGAGACCTGGAATTCATGAAACCTCCCTGTCATCCCACAGACTTATTTCAGTACAGGCTTCACCCCATAATACCATCCTTGCATGATATCCCACAGTTGCTATCAAAAATTCCAACAATCAAACTATAACCGACCCTATCAATAGCCACAGAACTTTATCAATGCATCGAGTATGCTTCATTATTTGCATACCATTGTGTCTCTATCATCCATCTCGATAGCAGAGGCATAATACCACAAAACTAATATACTTCATTGTTCAATCTGCTGCACATAATCTGCCCTTGACAACCCTTCACACCAACAATAGGCATACCAATTGATAATGAACTTAGTAAGTTTGTCCTTTGAACTATATGGCCACAATCAAAATTACACCTACACATACTTTGCAAGGCCTGCTTGTTTAAAGCCAGGTCTTTCAACTTGAACAAACTAAAACCATTCCAAGTTTTTCAACACCAAAAATCAATGGTTTGTAACCCATAAAAAACCATCTAAATTGTCATTCCTTTACCCAATTAAGTGTAGAATTGAAAACCACAACCAGAAAGTCATAGATTTTGATTCTCAAATCAAATATTGTGAATAAAATCCTTCTCGATCTGATTGAACACCCTCCTAAAATTGAACAAATCACTATTAGAATACATGCACAATTTATGTCTGCAAGCCATAAACTAAGCATTGGCATCTCTCATCCGTGTTTTTGAAAATAGACTTCCATCGTCACCAGATGATCCAACTTACATGCGTGCAACTTACTATCTCTAATTTCATAACTTCGACATCAAATGTCCAACAATGCAACGGGCACACACAAAGTAAAATCTCCTTTCAGATACCAAAAAAAAAATGTTTTCAAGTACAAGTCATGTCCATTATTTGAAAGGAAAAAAAAAAACAAAAAATACATATTTAGAAGTATCACTGAACTACTGAAGATGCAAACTACAAGACTATCCAACTACTATTTCAAAACTTGACAATAAAGGAAAAAAGATGCATTAGCAGAATTCAGAAATTGACTGATTCCAAGTTAGATGTTGAGTATTAGTTGCATGTACTTAGCAGACTTCAATTTCCGGCTATATAACCAAAACCAATAATAGTTGTTATTTGCTCCATTTTTCAATAAAGCATATAGAGAATTCGTAGGAGAACATCGAGCATAAGAAAACACATCGAATAAGCAATGTCGAAAACCAGTAGCCTGCAAGACAACTTACTCAGCCAAGGGATTAACTTCAGCACTCTTCATAATAGTCGTCCCCCCATTGCCGACAACATATAAATCAGGGTAATTCCGCTGGTTGAGAGAATGCAACAAAAGGGCCACAACTCCTTCCTTGTGTTCTGTTGATGCGGAATGAGAGTATATATACTACATCTTGAAGTCCTCTGCCCCCTCGGCCTAATCTTCCATAGACAGTTCTTCATAACTTACTTGCCATTTCCGGTTATATGATGCGAAAAGTCGCTCATTCAGATATTGATTTCGTCAAGTGTGCTACATCAGATTTGGAAGAAGATTGTTCCACCATAACTGAATCAGAATTCAGAATAGTGAATTCATTTTGGGCAGGTTCGTTTTCTAGCTCCTTCACGGGGTTGGGATTGGTATTCTTATTATCACCATTGACCTTGGAAAGCATAGTATCTCCTCATTACCTTCCCCGTACGAAATAGCAGATCCATTGTTCGATGAAATGTCAAACTGGGCTGACCGGCTGATATTGCCCCAATATAAGTTATAGTTTTAAAACTACGTTTTTCCCATTACTCCGACGACCTTACGCCCTCTCTCCGAGCACTCCAAACACCTTTTACCAACTCATTTCCAGAACCCAAAG
The DNA here is from genome assembly GCA_963454935.2 of Ilex paraguariensis. Classification (NCBI taxonomy): domain Eukaryota; kingdom Viridiplantae; phylum Streptophyta; class Magnoliopsida; order Aquifoliales; family Aquifoliaceae; genus Ilex; species Ilex paraguariensis. Next base: position 507,725 of record CAUOFW020007724.1, on the reverse strand, counting down.
GAGGGCTATTGATGAGGTTCGTCGTTTCAACGAATAAAGCGTTCATTCTTGACCACCTCAGTTGCGAGGCCGATGGTAATTCCTATTTTTCCATAAAGCCAAGTATTTGAATTGTATCTTTAGAGCATCCAGAAGAGAGTAATTAGAGTGCACAAAAATTTTAAAATTTTATTATTTTACCTTAAAATTTTCCTCTAATCGAATATTTTCAGAATATTTAAAACAGTATTTTGTTACACTAAGCCGGTGACCCTACGGTGGTGTTTGATAAAGTTGAAAGTTAAATACTAAAAATTAAAAAAAAAAATTCCACAATTGTCTTATTCCTATCACCATCATTACAATGACGGTGGTGGTAATAACGACAATGATGGTCAGGAGCGGAGTTAGAAAAAAAATTTAGAGTGGACACACTAGTCAGTTTTAATTTTTTTTTAATTGATCGTAAAAATTTATACATTCATATTTATTAAAATTATATTTAATACTTAAAAGTTCAGTAAACATAGAAGATTAAAAACTTATATACATAACATGAAAAAAAAATTAGAACTTCTTATAAAAAATGCAACTACTTATTATCACTTAAAATTGACACTGATATGTTTTTATTACTTGAAAGAGTTAGAAATCAATTTTATCAATCATATTTTTTTTACATATAAAATCATAATAACAATTTTTTATTTATAATTATATAGTTTACTACATAGTGACACACATTTTTATTCAATAACGAAATAATTTTAAAATTTTAAAAAATATATAAAATAACCTCAATATGTTCAAAAAAAATTCGAACATGTCTAAAGTATGTCTAAAAGCTAATATAATATTAGTTCCATATAATTTGAGATTTAACTGGTGGAAACACACTGGTTTGTGACAATTGAATAGATAGTAGTGTTTATTAAATATTAATGTGAGATCCTAATGCCCCACATCAGTTAGGGAGGGGAAAGTGATTGGGCTTATTAGTAAGCTCCTTGCCTTACATGGCATAAGGTCTTTTCTCAAGAATATTGGGAGGAACAAAACCGTGAAGGCCAGTGGGGCCAAAGTAGACAATAGTATGTCATGTGGAGGGTGGGGCGTTACAATTAAGACTCACTATCAAACTTAATATCACAATGCATTAGGTTTTAATAATATTGTTTGAAAAGTTAATAATCATTTAGTTAGGGGTCTATTCAAATTAATATCACCAACACACAATATTAGGGTGGACACAATTAACTATATTTAAATTTTATTTCAAAAAATACATGTTTAATAAAAAGAAAAAAAAATTGAGAGCGGCATGTGCTCATCCTAGCCCAAGGGTGGCTCTGCCCTTGATGGTGGTAGTGGTAGCAGAGACATAATACTAGTGATAGTGACAACAATAGTAGTAATAGTGGTGGCAACGTTAGTGGTGAAAATGGTGGCAGTGGTACAATGATGATGACAATGACATAATGATGATGAAGATATATTTGCCTATTATGAGAAATTAATAAATTCTTACTTTCTAACATTTTTAGCATTAAATGATAAGTAGGTGTCTAATTACTTAAAATTTTAGCCTATTTTTAAAAAGTGTTTAAAATATTAAGTAGTATAAGTTTTAGGTAGGGGTGTTAGCTCTGACCCATTGACACGAACTCGACACAAACTCGACACGAACGATTAAAAAATTGGCACGATTATTAAATACACATAATAAGTAATTTAGACTAATGTTTAATACTCAAAATATATTAAATAAATTTTTTTTCGTAGGTCTTGACATGAACATGACATGTGAGTCAGATAAACACAACACAATTGACACCTCTAATTTTATATTATTAAACGAGTTTAATTTATTAAGTATTTAAAGTACTCAGTTTGTTTAATCTATTAAGTATTTAAAATCTTTAATTTTAAATCTTAAGTGGTGTTATTAAACAGTCTCTATGTCACTCTATATTTAGAGTATTACCGTAGCAATATATACATATATATACTTTATAATATTTTCTCTTTCCTCCTTTTTTTTCCTCTATTCTCCCTCTCTCCTTTTCACTATTTCCAATAAAAATAGTACAAAAAAAAATTAGAAATAATATTCAAATAAAATAGTTAAAAAATATAAAAAAATTTGTTGGAGTGTGTATTGAAAAAATGAGTAACTAAAATATAAAATATTATTTTTTGAGTAACTAAACTAACTTTTGTTGTTTAGCTAAACTATTTATAACTTTTGTTCTAAAAACATCTCCAAGAGAAAGACTAAAACTTCAAAATGGCTAAAATTTAGCTATTCAAATATAAAAATCATTCTCCACCATAAGATGTCTAGAGTAGGTAAAATACAATTTTGAATACTCTATATTTTCAACATTACTATAGCATCATATATAAATAGGGCTTGTTTGGTTTTTATATTAGAAATAGATGAATTGGATAAACTAATATAGTCTAATACAATATAAATGGACAAAAGACAATATTAAATTAGGTATTAGAATAATATGTAATTTTATCTAATATTTGGCAACGCACAACATAAACGTTGGATAGTAGTTATTTAATCCAATCAATTGTTTGGTTATAAATTATTTCATCATATTAATGTTAAATTAACAAAATATCCTAAATCACTTAGTTAAATTGTTTGCTACATTAGTGACTGTTTGATTTTATTAGTTATAGGGATATAATAGTAAATGTGTATAATAATACATTTGAGTTAGATTATAATATTACCTCTCCTGGTGATATTAAAATATCTTCTTAATACAAGTCTATAATATTAAAAATATACGATTAGTATACGTTTTTTAAATTAAGACGGATTGAAATTTATCTACCAAATAACATATTAGACCTGATTAAATCAATCATAGTATAATACAATATTTAATCCACTTATATTATATTCTCTCTCCTCCTGTCATTTTCCACCTTTTTTGTCCATTCTTTTTTTTTTCTACATTTTTTCTCTCTCTCCTTCCAACTAATCTAACAAGAATACAAAATATAATAAATAATATTTAAAAGAAATAATTAAAATATAAAAAATCTCTTGGATAATCTATATCTATACGACTAAAAAAAATTACCTTAGCATGAAAAATTTTTGATTCACGATTTTACCCTTATATTATAAAGACTAACATATCCTTTGATATTTAAATATTTAAATTACGATTATATCTTTTTATATTTAAATAATAAACTAATCTCTAACATATAACATAAATCTCTATATCTTTACAATACTTTTGAATGATCATGTTATGCTTACTATGATATATAAAAATAACATTATTCTTTTTTCCCAGAACCCTATATATTAATATACATCGGTAACTCTATTGATATAATATCATTTCTAATGACCAAAAATTGATATATTTATCTTTTTTTCTTAATTTACAATCAAAATAATTTGGTAAAAAAATATTGAGGCAAGTAAAAATAAGAAAGACAAAAAAAAAAATAATCAAGAAAATAAAATTATATAACCCTAACTATTTGGTAGCTCGAATGAAAGAACACAAAAAATAAGTCAATTTGATGCTTATAGTTGTTAAGAGAAATAAATAATTTAAGTATTATAAGTATGAGGTAATATCTAATTAAAATATATAATTAGATTTTTTTTATATACTATATAAAAAATTTCAACAAAAATTTTCACATACAATATATGTGATGTATTGCTAATATATTAAAAAAGTGGGAACTAAAATATAAAAAGTGTAGTTTTCGATAACTAAAATACAAAATTTTGTTAAAGTTGCTGACAAGAAAAAGGTGAGTTATTGTACATCCGGGTATAACTACTCATTACACTCTAGATAATCTCATGGAAATCTCCTCTAATATTTTTTTTTGGGCATACCATTCAACAACGTGCCTCACTTGAATAAATGATAGTTGAATTTTTTTTCTAAGAAAAATATTAGAGAGTAAATGTATGGTAAATAAACCTACTAATCTACTAATTCATATAAATTTGATATGCACAGTAATTTTTTTTTGGGAACTCAATTGATAGGTACAAAGTAATGCATTTTTAAGACGAGGGGTTCATCCTAGACATTTTTAAGATGAAATGTCCATAAAATAAACAATGGACCAAACTACGTTTAATGAATGAGGTTATCTAAAAACTTTCTCCATGTCCCACCACTACCCACCCACGCACCCCACCGACGATGAATTATCCCAACAATAAACTCAATGATAATGAACTAAAAAATTAATGTTTTTTGTTAAATATTATGGATGAAAGAAGAGTTGAATTTTTTAGTTCACTGTCTTTTAGTTCATTGTCCGAGATAAAAGGATGGTGATGGTGGTGGTGAGCTGAATTTACCCATAAGAAAGACAATGGTTCTTGATTGGGTAAAATACAAGATACAAGCGATAATATTGTTATATTAAAAAAAAAATTAATTTGAATATCTGGTCTTAAAAGTTCAGTTGAATTGAATCTCACGNACAAGCGATAATATTGTTATATTAAAAAAATAATAATTTGAATCTCTGGTCTTAAAAGTACAGTTGAATTAAATCTCACACTTTAAAAAATATAAGGCTGGACTTATTTATAAATTAGATGCCAACTTTATAATTTTCAACAATTATCTTCTTTTTTTTTTCTTTTTTTTTAATTTTTTTGAATCGAATTGCTTAATTTTTTGTTAACTAGTGACGACGGAAGCAGCTTTATTCAATAAGTAAGTAAGAATATCTTTGATAAAGGAATCTTTTTAATTCTGACGGTCCATAGTCCATTATGAGTTCTCGGAAAAAACCATATACTTGAGTTTGGTTGAAGTCTTTTTTTCTTGTTTTGTTGGGACTAGAAAAATCTGCCTCTCTTTTTTTTATGGGCTGTGGTGTAGAAAAGCTTGTTAGTTGAAGCAAAAACCCACCGCGATTGATTTTGCCTGTCATTGATCTATGTTGTGCATATTTCAAATAAATGGGGCCCAATGTGATATCACTTCCATGGCCCATTTGTAAAGAGAGACTGGCTCCACCAGGACCACAACTACGACTTGACCTACGCACAGGCACAGAGAGAAAGNTCATTGATCTATGTTGTGCATATTTCAAATAAATGGGGCCCAATGTGATATCACTTCCATGGCCCATTTGTAAAGAGAGACGGCTCCACCAGGACCACAACTACGACTTGACCTACGCACAGGCACAGAGAGAAAGAGAGAGAGAGTCACACTCACATGGGACGGGAGGAGTGTTGTGTTGGAGAAAGAACCCTTTTCCCTTCCCCATCACCATGACAACCATCAAACCATCTTCATCGGCTTCATGATTAATGTTTTGAAACTAAACACAAAGCTTTCCCTGGCTACTCTCTCCTCTCTTTTTCCCTTCAGCCAAACAACAAAACCGTGCTATCATTATCCTCTTCTCTCTTCTCTTCTATCTCTCTCACGTGTCACACTGTTCCAGGAGCCATCATTTATCATTGAAGAAAGTTTAATCGTAAGGAAAATAATAAATTATCGACCATTAATTTATCATCGATGTTTAATCTTTTGTGTTCCAACTTTCAATTCCTGCCATCTTCCTCATAAGTAATTACAGTACTAACTTAGATAAGCTGCAACCCATGTGCATTACCAGTGTCCCAAATTCCCAATGATCCAATCATAGTTCTGACAGAAAGAGTTGTGACAACTGGCTCTGCATCTCAAGGAGACTAATGAGAGGTAAAAGTGGTTAGATAAGAGCACAAATGTCAATCACGGTCCATAAAACTAAGTGGGAATAAATAGGTATTGTTGAGAACAGTTTGAGAGCAATGAATGGACGGAACCACTGGGTTGTCACATTTAATACAGACATACATATATATTGGTGGAGGTTCTGCATCGCAAGCCTGAGGGAGTTGTTGACTGTTTTGAATATTAAACAAGGATACAGAACACAGAAGAAGAAACAGTGACAGAGGGGTATGGAGGGTGGGTTGTGGGCGTGATGAGTGCGACGTGTCACTCGACAAAAAGGTAGATTTCTATTTCATCTCTCTCTCTCTCTCTTGGTCTTGGAAAAGGAGATGATAAGAAAGAACACTGGTATGAGTATAATTGAAGCGATTTGACCTATGTTTCACTTTCCTAATGGCTTTTTAATCAAGTATTTCATTGGTCAAAGCTTATCTTTGAAGTTTTCAACTTCTTCCGGGGAAGAGAGAAGCTTACCTCGGATGCCATCCTCGAAGGAGGAAGAGTATTGTCCCATTCTCACATGAGAGTTGGCTCCTTATCCCCGAAAAAATTGTTTAACGAAAAGACCACATATGGAAATATTTCTAATAATTTGGTGTTATATTTTGTAATACAAAAAATTAAATATTAATCATATAACATTTATACTTTAAATAATAAATTTTTTAAAAAATTAAAGTGAATAAAGAGAAAATATAAGAGATATATATATATATATNACAAAAAATTAAATATTAATCATATAACATTTATACTTTAAATAATAAATTTTTAAAAAAATTAAATTGAATAAAGAGAAAATATAAGATATATATATATATATATATATAGAGAGAGAGAGAGAGAGAGGGGTCGGTGTAGAATAGTGAGGTTGCATGTATAACATTGAGAAATGTGTTGATTAAATTATTTGACATTTGAGATCGTGTAGAGAAAATAATATTTTTGAACGATTGAGAACCGTTATTGTGTTTTTATAATTTGAGAATTTAATTTATTAGCCGTAATATTAGATAGATATCATCAAGTTATAGTTTTAAAAAACTAAGTTATAATCTATCACTATATTTAAAATATTATCATTAATCATGAATAATCTCAATAAATAATAATTGAAATTTTAAAAATTTTATTTTTATAATCAATCATAAATATTTTATGATCAATCGTGATTATTTAGAGTGTGTTTTGTAACTTTTTCGTTTATATGTTTTTTTTATAAAAAAAAAATAAAACAAAACTAGTTTTTGTTTTTTTGTAATAAAAATTAAAAAATTACAAAAATAAAAAATTTGTTTAGTATTTTACCCAAAAACCACCACCAACTACTCAACTCCGCTGAAAACCCACCCCTAAGCTCCATGCAATCCACCACCCTCGAAAACCTACCCCCCTTCGAGAAACCCCTGAAATCCAACCCCAACACCCCCGAGATGTCTCCCCAAACCCCCTGAAACCCATCCCCAACACCCTAAAACCCACCACCACCCATCCTTACCCCCAATCTCGAAACCCACCACCCAAACTCCCTTGCAAAACCCTCAAAATCCACCACCACCCCCAAGACTCACCAGCCAACCCCCTACAAAACCCACCACCCACCCTCGAAATCACCCACCACTCAACCCCATCACCACTCCTGAAACTCACCACCCAATGTCCCCCTGCAAAACCCATCACCTACCCCTAAAATTCACCATCACCCAACCCTACCACCACCTAACCCCCTACCATCCATCACCACCAAAACCCACCACCCAATCCCCTGCAATACCCGAGCAAAAAAAACAGACATGAGAGGGAGAGAGAGGGCTCTGGAAAAAAAAAAGTGTGAAAAAGGGAAGAGAGGTTTTTATACTCAAGCAAGAAAATCTCTTTTTTTTGTTGTTAAAGGAGGAACAAAGTTCAGATCTCATAAAATCAATTGTAAAGCTGAGTGTGTGTTTTGTTTTTCTTGGATGTTTTCAAAGACATTGTTTTCATATTCTGACCTTGTTTTCAAAAAAGAACAGGAACAAAAAATCAAAACATTCAGCAAACTCCCTTTTGTCTATTAGTCATAAAATGAAAAACAAAACAAAAAAACATAAAATTGTCAGTTACTAAACGGCACCCTAAGTTATGATTTGAACCGTGACAATTATAACTTGGACCAAAAAAAAAAAAAACCATCACAATTATAAATTTAATTTTAAAACGTTATAATTTTGATACAGTGCCATAGTGGTCCTGTTTATTTAAAGGGAAAAAAAAAAAGTTAAAAATGTATGTGGCCATCGGGTCATCTTCCATTTTTGCAGTAAAGGGTTGTACCGGTGGTTGGCCACATTTTGTGTCAGATGGCTCATTTTTCTTCACTTGGACTTCTTTGTGAAATCATAATTCAAATTTTCTTTCATTAACATGTTGAACATTTGCATAAATGGTGGAACAAAATTAATACAAGGCGGAAGAGAGAATTCCTTGCTATTGGAGCAACCATTATACCATTGAGCTGGATATATATTTTTTTTTGTATTCGAATCAGTTTATGCACATTTGATCAAGTTAAAAATAAGTTATTAATTTCATAATTAAAGTATTTATTAGAGATTAATTCATCATTATTTAATCTTAAAATTTATCAAAATTTAAACTCAAAATTTCTAAAGTTATAGCTCGTTTTTATTACTCTCTCCGTTCTTAAATATTTGTCGTTTTACTCAATTTTTTTTGTTCCAAATATGTGTCGTTTAATGAAATCAAAGCATAATTAATATTTTTTCTTTTAAATTTATCTTTAATTTTTCAATGCATTAGATTAGGTGGAGACTAAATATCTTTCATATTTCTTTCCTTCCCAATACGTATTGAATAAAGGTATTTTAGTTTTGTGTAATTATTTTTTACTCATATTATAGTTATTTAATAATTTTTTTAATCTTTGTATAAAAATTTTAAACGATAATTATTTAGTAACGAAGAGAATATTAATTCGGATGAGCCGGATGATTACACGAGGAAAATAGCGGCAGCATCAATAAAGTTGGAGCTCAAAACTAAGACTTCCTTGATAAAAACCCAAGAAGTACTAAGACTTTCCTTAACTTTCCGAAGCAGCTTTTTTATAATCTGAAACGGATTCTTGTGCGTTCTAGTTTTGGCATTTTTGGTCAGTAAGGGACAAGTTTCCTCTTTAACTAGTAGCTAAAACCCAAGAGCCTTTCTTCGATCTTTAGTTGTTATAAATAGGGTGGAGGGAGAGGATAATCCACAGAGGAGAGACCGAGTTTTCAGATTTGTATGTGAATTCATAAACGAGGGTTTGGGGAAGGCAAGAAAAAAGCCCCGGGGGGTGGGGGGTGCGGGTTTTTTTTTTTTTTTTGCATCAGAAACGAGGGAGGGAAGAATATCTATGATGATCCTTTGCTTCTAAATATGCCCAAGGAATGAACCATCCAATCGGATTAATCTCTCTGTTTTCTGAACCACCTCTCATCACCACCACCCATCTTAATTAAATACTCTCTCTCTCTCTTATTTACTGTGCTAGTCTGATCTTACCTCTTAAATAGCACCCAACCACCCCACCTCTTTCCAACCCCTCATGGAGTGCTTGCCAGTTTAATATTATGAGAGTGTTTGTGAGTTTATATGTGTGTCGTCAATGGTGAATGGAAGGATGCTCGTGGTTTTCATGGTGGTTTAACAAAGTGACTCTTACAGAGTTTATTGGCATTCTGTCCACCTCCTACTAGAAAAAAAGAGCAAAAGACAGCTGAAACCTAACTCTCTTTCTCTCTCTCTCATATATGGGAGGAGGTGGGCATACTGCCAAATGAGCTCTGTTTGTTTCTCTTTGTAAAACCCACGTGATATGCTTCTCGGAACTGGTCCTCTCTCTTTTCTCTTATATTCTTCTATTTGTAACGAAAGATAAAGGTAAAGAGCTTCACTGATCCTATTATTTGCTTCATCCCTATTTTCTCCACCCCTTAATTATGTTTTTCTTTTTATGTAATATATGTGTGTGTGTGTGTGTGACTCTGGTATCTCCTTGNAAGACAACGACATTTTGAAACATTAGTTGTTTACTGGAAAAATTCTCCGATGAATCACCGGTCGCGAGAGTGACGTTGAACTTGTTTAACTACCCATGGTTAAGTTTTCAGTTCAGGTGGCAAGGTCTAGCCCTTTAATTGTGTTATTTTGCCATGTGCCAGTTATCTATAATAGCATTGAAAAGGGAATTGGTGGAATGGGGTACTTGGGGGGGATTTGAGTCCGGAGGGGAGGAAAACCCACTGTTCGAACATTCCTGAATAAAAATACCTTTAAATTGTAATTTTGACATTCGATCACATTAAATAAAATAGTATAATTTTAGCATTCAACCCCCCAAAACCTGATAATTGCTATAATAACCCTCTATCTTCAAGTCAACAGTCCCCATGCATACCAATTGCCCCTAAACAAGTAAATGAGCCTTCTGAAAGAATAGAACTCGATATAGTGCCGGAGAGAAGCGGGTGTCTTCATTTTGCCACTGCCAACTTTTTTGAAGCAATTACGAGAAAAAGTCCACCAAGAAACAAGTTAAAAGTACCACATACTACACTTCTATTCAAACAGAATCAAAAACAAAACCACAAACATTTCCTCACCGAATTGCATTGCAACACATTTTTCAATCCCTCAATTATAATACAAGAGCCTACGTGAATGAAAAAAACTGCACAAACTAGTTTGCACTACAACATATGCCTTTACCTTGGTCCAGTACACAAACTTAGTTTCACATTCTATCTTCCCTCTTCCGTGGAGCACAAGTGATGATATCATCAACTCGGAGAATCATCTCAGCAGCTTCAGTTGCGGAGAGCAATACAGCCTGCTTTACCTTGAAAGACTCAGAAATCCCCAGCTCTGCCATATCTCCTACCTACAAAAAAACCCCAACAGTTAGAGACAAACAAACAATAATATGGGTCCCACAAACGAAAGAGTCAGCCCTAAAGAACAGTGAATTTGAGACAGTATTAGATGTCTTATACAAGAACCCTTCTTTATCACACTTCTTTGTCTTCCCAGAAAATTAGATTATTAAAAAAGACAGGGCCCGCAAATTAAAAGGTAAGGATTGCCAAACCTTGTGCACAAATTCAAGATAACAGAGCTAAACCAAAACATCCAGCAGCCATTCACCAAAAACAGATTGTAAATCTCAACCTGAAAGATCCTAAAAGCTTAAATCCCCTTATTGGCTCTGATGGTATGGAAGAAATTTCCAAAAACCAAAGCTACTATAAGCTACCGCCATAGGGAAGCTGAGCAGGCCATGGGATGAGCAACAAAGGTATTACCTTAATTGGTAGACCTTTTATTACATGTCCTAATTTGTACTAATTCATTTGAAAATATGATCAACATTTGCTGACATAAGAACTCATTTATGGACGTTTTTTTCTTTCTTTAGATGATGCTATTAACATACAATTTTTCATTTTCGTGAAGTAATCTTTCATTATTAGCAGGTAAAATACATCCTTGACAGAAATTATATTTATTGGAATGCATTATGCACATAGCACTCCAACTAGCTTAATATAAATTTAGTTGTTTTACTTTTTTTGGTCATTAATTTAGTTTGTTTTACTTACAGATCCNTTATCATAAGAGTCTAATAAGTCCAATAAGTACAAGTTCAAATCCAAGCGCCCCCCCCCAAAAAAAAAAAAAAAAAGTCTAACCTCGGAGGGAAGGGGTATCAGATCCCCTCCAGTACCCCCATTCCACCAATTCCCTTCAATGTTATTAGACATAATTGACACGTGGCAAATAACACAATTGACGGACAGGATCTTGGCACTTTTATCAAAACCCTAACCATGGTTAAACAAGTTGAGGGCACAATCTTGGGCCCTCCCACCATCACTTGTGAAGCCACTTTTCCACCGCACTGCAATGTTGAGAACAAGACAGAGACAAACAAAACTCCGAAAGAAATAACTAGACACTTAATGAATTGCTTAAAATGGTCTTTGACGAAATACTGCCACTCTCTCATTCATCCGTCTAGGCATAAAAGATCAGTCTCAATCAATCGTGAATCAGCAAATTATTCCTCAATAAGTTCCGAGTTCACGTTACGCGGCCTCAATCCGCTCCTCGCTGCCGCAATAGAAAACGACACCGATTTTCGAAGGTACGAGTGTGTTCCCCTGCAAGAAGTGTAGCACCTTAAGAGGTCTTGGCGGTTAAGATTTTCAAAAGGTGAGTTACGGGTTGTTCGTGCTTCATTTGAGGGGGTGAATTGTAGAAATTATGGATTGGAACTATTGGATGAAACTAAGAGTGATTGCAAATTGAGAGATTTTCTAATAGGGGGCTTCAAAAATGTTGATGGAGGAGTTTTACAGGTGCCAATTCTATTGACTGTGCAAGACAACGACATTTTGAAACATTAGTTGTTTACTGGAAAAATTCTCCGATGAATCACCGGTCGCGAGAGTGACGTTGAACTTGTTTAACTACCCATGGTTAAGTTTTCAGTTCAGGTGGCAAGGTCTAGCCCTTTAATTGTGTTATTTTGCCATGTGCCAGTTATCTATAATAGCATTGAAAAGGGAATTGGTGGAATGGGGTACTTGGGGGGGATTTGAGTCCGGAGGGGAGGAAAACCCACTGTTCGAACATTCCTGAATAAAAATACCTTTAAATTGTAATTTTGACATTCGATCACATTAAATAAAATAGTATAATTTTAGCATTCAACCCCCCAAAACCTGATAATTGCTATAATAACCCTCTATCTTCAAGTCAACAGTCCCCATGCATACCAATTGCCCCTAAACAAGTAAATGAGCCTTCTGAAAGAATAGAACTCGATATAGTGCCGGAGAGAAGCGGGTGTCTTCATTTTGCCACTGCCAACTTTTTTGAAGCAATTACGAGAAAAAGTCCACCAAGAAACAAGTTAAAAGTACCACATACTACACTTCTATTCAAACAGAATCAAAAACAAAACCACAAACATTTCCTCACCGAATTGCATTGCAACACATTTTTCAATCCCTCAATTATAATACAAGAGCCTACGTGAATGAAAAAAACTGCACAAACTAGTTTGCACTACAACATATGCCTTTACCTTGGTCCAGTACACAAACTTAGTTTCACATTCTATCTTCCCTCTTCCGTGGAGCACAAGTGATGATATCATCAACTCGGAGAATCATCTCAGCAGCTTCAGTTGCGGAGAGCAATACAGCCTGCTTTACCTTGAAAGACTCAGAAATCCCCAGCTCTGCCATATCTCCTACCTACAAAAAAACCCCAACAGTTAGAGACAAACAAACAATAATATGGGTCCCACAAACGAAAGAGTCAGCCCTAAAGAACAGTGAATTTGAGACAGTATTAGATGTCTTATACAAGAACCCTTCTTTATCACACTTCTTTGTCTTCCCAGAAAATTAGATTATTAAAAAAGACAGGGCCCGCAAATTAAAAGGTAAGGATTGCCAAACCTTGTGCACAAATTCAAGATAACAGAGCTAAACCAAAACATCCAGCAGCCATTCACCAAAAACAGATTGTAAATCTCAACCTGAAAGATCCTAAAAGCTTAAATCCCCTTATTGGCTCTGATGGTATGGAAGAAATTTCCAAAAACCAAAGCTACTATAAGCTACCGCCATAGGGAAGCTGAGCAGGCCATGGGATGAGCAACAAAGGTATTACCTTAATTGGTAGACCTTTTATTACATGTCCTAATTTGTACTAATTCATTTGAAAATATGATCAACATTTGCTGACATAAGAACTCATTTATGGACGTTTTTTTCTTTCTTTAGATGATGCTATTAACATACAATTTTTCATTTTCGTGAAGTAATCTTTCATTATTAGCAGGTAAAATACATCCTTGACAGAAATTATATTTATTGGAATGCATTATGCACATAGCACTCCAACTAGCTTAATATAAATTTAGTTGTTTTACTTTTTTTGGTCATTAATTTAGTTTGTTTTACTTACAGATCCAGAGATGACATCAATCCCAGCAGGGCTTCCCTCTTTGTGATGCTCTGCACGTAGTTTTGCAATCAACTCGGCACTGTCCAAACCAGCATTGTCAGCAATGGTGGTTGGAATGGCCAAGAGAGCCCTCGAGAAAGCTTCAATAGCATTAGACTTTTTCCCAGGAGTCGTCCTTGCCAGCTCATCCACTGCCTTTGCCATTACCATCTCAGGCCATCCACCTCCAAGCACAACCCTGCTGTCATTTACTGTCTGAGACAGCACGCATAACGCATCATGCAGAGATCTTTCAGCCTCATCAAGCACATGGAAGCTGCCAAGTGGAATGAAATATCAAATTAAACTGTAATATCCACATCAATAGGTAATGTGAGCTTATTACAATTCCCTTTCCTAACTTGCATCGAATGGTGAAAGAACCAACATGACCAATAATTGCGAACATGAATAGTAATGTTCTTATATAGCATAAGCACTGAAGGGATCACGAAAAGACCAGGAAGGAGATTTGTACCTACGTCAAATAATTGAACATATATCATAGACATAAGACCTGGAATCAGGATAATATTTAGGCTTAATTTAGTGACTTATTTATGTAATTTCGCAAACATCAATCATGCATCGAAGAACATATACAATCATCAAACACAATGTTAGTAGGCATGTTTCCAAAAGCATGACATATGACCCAAGGTTCCAGAACAGAACCATCAAACATTAAAAGATTAACACCTAGACTGATAGTTGACTTGCTTCTATGATATGATCCTACAATCCATCCATCAGATTTCACAGTTAATCAGCAGACAGCTCACCCTCATACATATGCTCACATGAGCATGTGAGCACGCACACATTTCCTCAGTGTCACAATAAAGTAGAAAGGCAGACAGGCCATATTATTAAAGCATGCACAAGGATTGTATGACCCTTTCGGCCTTTCCCTTCTTTCCTTGCTCTGCATCTAAGTACATTTTTCCTGAGAGAGGTAGATAGCATCCTATCCCTCCTACTTTTCCGTCCCTCCTAACAAAACATTATCCATGTGGACAGGCAAAATGTCATGCACAAAACAGCTTACGACTGAATAATATCAGAAAAGGTGAAACCAAAACAGGAAAAAAAACCTAAGAAAAAAAAAACCAATAATAAGAAAACTGTCAGGATAATGTACCTCGCTCCTCTCAATACTATTGTACATGCTTGGCCCATTTCCACACCAGAAAAGTGGATCAATTTGTCTTCACCAATCATAATTTCTTCGATGAGATTGCAATGCCCAAGCTTAACCAACTCTGGATTGTCAAAGGTTGATGCAATCTCACCACCAGTAACAAGAGCCAGGCGCTCAATACCATCAAAATCAGCATGCTCAATAGCAAGTACTCCTGCATCAGCAAACAGTTCCTCGGGGAAATTGTAGATCAACTGTCGATTAACAAAGCAGTTAATCCCATGAGCTATAATCTTCTGCACCTTTTCTCTCATTTTCTCCTTTTCAGCTCCTTCAATGTCCACAACCTTAGACATAGAATCAACACGAACACGTGCTCCATAGATTTTAACTTTATCTGTATCCATTGCAGTATTTGCCACCAAGATCTTTGCATTCTCGATGCGCTTGGGTTGGCCAATTCCGATCTTTTTGTCTAAAATAAATCTGCACAAAGAGTTCAACACCAATTTAGTCATTTAGTTTACTGCCAACCAGATTTTATGATAACTAAAGGTTGATTTAACTCTTGGAAAGACAACGGCGTGGAAAGAAAACACGTGTTCCACTGTTCCAAAGACTGGGAAGAAAGGATGCTAACTTTTGGCACCCATATAAACAAAATTAATAGCTAAATTAATCACTGAATATGCTAATCGTATGTCATATGGCATTTTAAGTCAAATATTTTTTTTATGGGAATTTTAAGTTAAATCCATCATGATTGATTGATTATTCAATATGTCATCCAATTAAGTTTGCGACATTCAAGTGCACTCTTAGTTCCTTCATTCTTTTCTTAAAAAAAATATCAAAGCCAGCCTAAATTAGAACCAGCAACAAAAGATAATCAACTCAACCAAGCCAAATAACTATTTAAACCTCCCTACTCAAAGGCTGGTTATGCTTGCCAAAGTCAATAACTTTGTAACCCTAAGATCCTGAAAGATTCAGTTCTTTCCTAATTTTGATCACTATTATGCTCCTATGATCTCCAAGCAACCAAACATACATTCATCATAAAGTCACATACCGCAGCCCAGACACCAAGGTTAAGATCATATACATAAGTTATATCTAACTCACCCCTCATCTAGGAATGAATCTTTTAGTGATCCTCCAGGCTTCTTAATAATCTGGATGGCCTCTAAGTTTGTGCTACCCTGCCATTTCAAAAAGAATCATCAGACAGAAACTGAAAGAATTGTCAAGTACATGACACATTCAAAAGCAACAAACCTAGAGGAGCTGTTCAAAAGAATGAGACAAAAGCATGGAATATGAATAAAACTCTAACTAAAACAAAAAAGGCACATAAAAAGTACAGCAACAAACATAAGGATAGAAAAATAGGGTTATATACTAGATATTTGCCTGGAAGAGACAAATATGTGGACTTAACACAAACAACTTTCTCAGAGGAAAAAGTTGTTTACTGTGTTGGATTTCTTCGGACTTTATGCACCTTAAATCCTCCTTAAGCTACTAAATACAAATAAAATACTCACTTTTAGCCTCATTACAGCATGAACAGCCAGTTTCGCAAAATGCTCCTTATCCTGAGAGAGTATTTTTGAACTCAAACTGGTCATTGCGATCTTCATCAAGTCTGACTTGAATTTCTCTGCATTAGCCAGAAATTTCAAACATTGGACATGTGATAATACGAGTATAATAAAAATAGGAAGCATGAGCATTGAAGTAAGAATGCCTAGACCTAACTAAGTACTTTGATAAAGCAAAATATGTTATTGTCTTCTTATCCTTGAACCAGTGCATAATAACAGTATTGTGAATGCCAAAAGAGTGGATAACTCAAAATAAATTCAAACCAAGGTTATCAATAGATGAATCTCATAAAAACTTAAACAGTCACAGAATATCAAAACACTGGTACAGTAATTAAAAAGAGAGGGTTTTAAAATCAATACCTTCATCCTCTTTATTATCCATAACTTTCTGTAGCAAAGCATTGCGAGCATACTCAGCTGCCAACCGGTAACCTGAAATATTGAAAACATTGACAGTCTTTGAAATTATAGTCTCAGTTGCTCTACAAAAATGTCACATTTCAACAAATAAAGCAAAAGAATAAAGTAGCCAGCTCTCACGAACTAAGTATGATAGGGCACAAAAACAGAGCAGAACAAGCACAATAATTATGGGCCCTCTAAGTCTTACAAAATAGGTATGACAGGCATTTGATATGAAAAAGTAACTAGGCTGAATCTAGCCAATTAGATTGGTAGATCAAATTTAGAAACAATCAAATTACCTTGTTAAACACAAAAGTGAATTAACTATTCAGCTAGCCAAATACCAATTGACACGCAAGTACAAAAAAATGTGAATTCTTTGGTTGACAAGGCTTGCAAAAGCAATCAGTTGACAGAATTCAAATACTGAATAACACAAACCTAATGGACCTTTTCTTTAAAATGCCAAGGGACTACGATAAAGTACACCCATGGCTCTCCCCGGAAACAACAAGAGCCTCAGATAGATACTGCCACCGGTATTTAATGCCAGGTGGATCTAATAAGATGTCAACACCCTAACAAGAGATTTCTTTGTGGGGATGGACCATTACAAGGTATCTATCAATGTGAAAGTATCACACACCAGGTCACACAACTCATGAGTAGTCCGTCATACAGGTAGATATGTGGAGAACAGAATAGGGAATTGGGCTCAAATTTTTAAGATTGGCTACATTGGACAAAACTTTTCCTTGATGAGAAATGAAAATCTCAGTAAACAAGATGCCAAAGGAAGCTCAAGACAAACCTGAAATTATTGTCATTGGGTGAATCTTTGTAGCCACCAACTTTTCCGCCTNGATAAAGCAAAATATGTTATTGTCTTCTTATCCTTGAACCAGTGCATAATAACAGTATTGTGAATGCCAAAAGAGTGGATAACTCAAAATAAATTCAAACCAAGGTTATCAATAGATGAATCTCATAAAAACTTAAACAGTCACAGAATATCAAAACACTGGTACAGTAATTAAAAAGAGAGGGTTTTAAAATCAATACCTTCATCCTCTTTATTATCCATAACTTTCTGTAGCAAAGCATTGCGAGCATACTCAGCTGCCAACCGGTAACCTGAAATATTGAAAACATTGACAGTCTTTGAAATTATAGTCTCAGTTGCTCTACAAAAATGTCACATTTCAACAAATAAAGCAAAAGAATAAAGTAGCCAGCTCTCACGAACTAAGTATGATAGGGCACAAAAACAGAGCAGAACAAGCACAATAATTATGGGCCCTCTAAGTCTTACAAAATAGGTATGACAGGCATTTGATATGAAAAAGTAACTAGGCTGAATCTAGCCAATTAGATTGGTAGATCAAATTTAGAAACAATCAAATTACCTTGTTAAACACAAAAGTGAATTAACTATTCAGCTAGCCAAATACCAATTGACACGCAAGTACAAAAAAATGTGAATTCTTTGGTTGACAAGGCTTGCAAAAGCAATCAGTTGACAGAATTCAAATACTGAATAACACAAACCTAATGGACCTTTTCTTTAAAATGCCAAGGGACTACGATAAAGTACACCCATGGCTCTCCCCGGAAACAACAAGAGCCTCAGATAGATACTGCCACCGGTATTTAATGCCAGGTGGATCTAATAAGATGTCAACACCCTAACAAGAGATTTCTTTGTGGGGATGAACCATTACAAGGTATCTATCAATGTGAAAGTATCACACACCAGGTCACACAACTCATGAGTAGTCCGTCATACAGGTAGATATGTGGAGAACAGAATAGGGAATTGGGCTCAAATTTTTAAGATTGGCTACATTAGACAAAACTTTTCCTTCATGAGAAATGAAAATCTCAGGAAACAAGATGCCAAAGGAAGCTCAAGACAAACCTGAAATTATTGTCATTGGGTGAATCTTTGTAGCCACCAACTTTTCCGCCTCCCTTAAAAGCTCCCCAGCCAGAACAACTACTGATGTTGTCCCATCACCGACCTCATCATCCTGAACTTTCGAAATGTCTGATCATTGAGTTGAGGAGGAACATCAGATAACATACTAGAAATCTTTTCTAATGATTCTTTTGTAAAATTCATCGCGGAATTAATTTTTGGGTGAAATTTCTTTCCGAGCTCTTAGGTTGAATCTCCTTGGCACTATCCAGTAAAAATTACTTCCAAACATTGAAAAAAAAAAAGCGATTATATTACAATCCCCCAAGGAAATCAAGATTCTCTCTCCTCCTGGAACAAAGTTTCAGCTTAACCCACTGAATAATAATTCAATAGGACACATAAACATCTAATTAGAACAAGAAACTTCAACAAACATCTCCAAAATCAGTAAGCAACATTGGGAATCCAACAAACAAAATAAAGCAACCATTTTCATCATTGAAAAAAACAACATTAAGGATACCAACAAGGACTTTAGCAGCTGGGTTTTCAATATGGAGGGACTTCAAGATTGTGGCCCCATCATTTGTAACCATAACACTGTTTCCTCTGCCAGTTGATTGCAAAATTTTATCCTGCCAACAAAATTTACATTTAGAAGCAGGTAACTAAAAGCCTACCACCAGCAAGACTCTAAAAAAATAAATAAATGCTACCATTCCCTTAGGCCCTAAAGTTGTCTTCACCAAGTCAGCAATTGCCATTGCTCCAACAAAAGATGCCTAATGAAAAATGTGATTATTGTCATCAGTAAGTAAGCAAGTTAAGTCTATGAGTTCCACAAGAATGCAACTCTTACGGGAAAAGAATCTCACTCATACATGGTGCAAATATAATCCAAAATACTTC
The DNA here is from genome assembly GCA_963454935.2 of Ilex paraguariensis. Classification (NCBI taxonomy): domain Eukaryota; kingdom Viridiplantae; phylum Streptophyta; class Magnoliopsida; order Aquifoliales; family Aquifoliaceae; genus Ilex; species Ilex paraguariensis. The sequence continues at coordinate 487,949 of CAUOFW020007724.1, read as the reverse complement.
AAAACAGAACTAATGACAACTCAGTCTATCCATGCAATGCTTTACCATAGTTCATGAACAACATAACAATATGTCGCAATCAGATACTTGAATTGCATAATTTTCCAATTTGAAGCCAGATGATACTCTTACCATTCTAGCCCGTTCGCCCTTTTCTTCTGTTGCTTCATCTTTAAGAAGTTTATCCACCTAAAGCACACAAACTCAAAAAAAATAAGGGGTGAAAATATAATAAAAAAAGTGAACGAAAACAATCTCATAATTAGAAGGGTAATTCAGCGTCTAAGCCGTCTAGCATACCGCCATGAGAAAGAAATGGGCAGACGAAGATGGAAACCCGGAAGCTCAACACAAATTTTATACCTGAAAAAGGAAAACCATTAAACATTCATGAACATTAAAAGAAAAGAAAAAATAAACTCAAAACAGACAGAGGCTCACTTAGAACAAGTTCAATAGATTTTGATTTAAAAATGGAAAGTGGAAATGTCTGCCTTCTGTCTTTGAAATTCGACCGAAGGTGTAGCATTCATTACACATGCACAGACAGAGGAAAAAAAGAAACGAAACAAATACGGATCTCCAATTTGATTAACGTTTCACTAGTGAATATCACAAAACCCTAGAACAATTAAAGAACTAGGTGGTAATGCCGCAAGTGAGAGGATCTAGTTCTAATGCATGCAGATATAACTATATACTTATAGAACGTACAAGAGTATGAGAGATCTTGAAGCTTACCTGAAATTAGAGAGAGAGAGAAGCAGAGAGTGTCTATGGAGTTTGAGACTACGATCCCGCCGAATGGAGAATGCTACTCCATCTATTGAGGATAGCTGTTACGCGGACACGTGCGAAAGCGAGTATGAATAAATAGGAGCCTTCTCCTCAGTTGCAATTAGAGCGAGTCTAGCGAAATCGGAAGGGAAGGCTAATGCACTGGAAACTTCCATCCGACCCAATGTGTAAAGGGTCGGGTCAACCACCTACATTTTTCAACGGTTGAAATTGAATTCAAACCAGCTCCGAATATAAAGTCGATTAACTAAATATGAATTATAAAATTTGTTATGTTATTATTTCATGAATTGAGATTTAGAAATATTAATGTGAAATAGTTCAAATAAGATCTGAATTGTATTTAAATTAATAAAAAGATGATAAAATGAAACGATTAGGTAGCAATATCAAGCTAAAATTCAACTAAGATGGTCTACTGGGATAATCAAAGAGTATATTCAGTTTTTAACGAGTTTTATATATTGATTGTGAAAGCAACACTCGCCGGATCAAATCGGGTTAGACTTGTTTAACCAAATGTAGGTTCAGTTCAGTTTTGTTCTTACAATCAAATTCAACTTCTGAAAAACTGTTTTTTTCCTTCCTTTTTTTCATTTGGGACAAATTCAATTATAATTTTTTAAGACCAATCGTATATTTTTGTTACAACCACACTCAGAAATTTGTATCTAAACTTACNAGAGAGAGAAGCAGAGAGTGTCTATGGAGTTTGAGACTACGATCCCGCCGAATGGAGAATGCTACTCCATCTATTGAGGATAGCTGTTACGCAGACACGTGCGAAAGCGAGTATGAATAAATAGGAGCCTTCTCCTCAGTTGCAATTAGAGCGAGTCTAGCGAAATCGGAAGGGAAGGCTAATGCACTGGAAACTTCCATCCGACCCAATGTGTAAAGGGTCGGGTCAACCACCTACATTTTTCAACGGTTCAAATTGAATTCAAACCAGCTCCGAATATAAAGTCGATTAACTAAATATGAATTATAAAATTTGTTATGTTATTATTTCATGAATTGAGATTTAGAAATATTAATGTGAAATAGTTCAAATAAGATCTGAATTGTATTTAAATTAATAAAAAGATGATAAAATGAAACGATTAGGTAGCAATATCAAGCTAAAATTCAACTAAGATGGTCTACTGGGATAATCAAAGAGTATATTCAGTTTTTAACGAGTTTTATATATTGATTGTGAAAGCAACACTCGCCGGATCAAATCGGGTTAGACTTGTTTAACCAAATGTAGGTTCAGTTCAGTTTTGTTCTTACAATCAAATTCAACTTCTGAAAAACTGTTTTTTTCCTTCCTTTTTTTCATTTGGGACAAATTCAATTATAATTTTTTAAGACCAATCGTATATTTTTGTTACAACCACACTCAGAAATTTGTATCTAAACTTACTAAAATTACGAATTTTGATACCATAATACCAAATCAATGGGATTATGGATACGCCAATCATACCAACATACACATGGGTTACACGAATTAACAGCAAGTATTTCTCACTGTTTATGTTGTTTTTGAGAATCTCATAAACGAACCATCACTGGGATTGTGTTCAGCTCGGGGATAAAAAGATCGAATCGGAGTAACTTCAGTCCAAAAGCGGACTGAAAAATACTCACCACGGGAGACAATTTGAATGTCTTTAGGTGAAGTCATCCTACAATCTTAAGCAGCTTAGCATAGCATCATTGGCACGTATCCGGTTCCTCTACAGTTTGGAACTACTTCGAACCGGATCAGTAAGTCCTTACCATAATAAAAGTGTAAAATAGATCTTGGCATGCATTAATGTATGATAAACGTCATACACCAAAACAAATATAACAACTGCTGNGGTTTAACCAAATGTAGGTTCAGTTCAGTTTTGTTCTTACAATCAAATTCAACTTCTGAAAAACTGTTTTTTTCCTTCCTTTTTTTCATTTGGGACAAATTCAATTATAATTTTTTAAGACCAATCTTATATTTTTGTTACCACCACACTCAGAAATTTGTATCTAAACTTATNGGACGTAGAAAAACATGGAATTTTGGAGTCATCCATTTGTACAAATCATGTACAAACATGATTGTCATCATATTCACATCTCATGTTCTTACAGAAATGCAATGAGCCAAAAGCTCAGAGGTTGGAAACCAGGAGGAAAACATACTCATTAATGGATTCTAAGGTGTACAATGGCAGGACAAAACTAAACCAGAAGAATATGGAATACCAGGAAATAATGTCCTTGATAAANTGGGATTATGGATACGCCAATCATACCAACATACACATGGGTTACACGAATTAACAGTAAGTATTTCTCACTGTTTATGTTGTTTTTGAGAATCTCATAAACGAACCATCACTGGGATTGTGTTCAGCTCGGGGATAAAAAGATCGAATCGGAGTAACTTCAGTCCAAAAGCGGACTGAAAAATACTCACCACGGGAGACAATTTGAATGTCTTTAGGTGAAGTCATCCTACAATCTTAAGCAGCTTAGCATAGCATCATTGGCACGGATCCGGTTCCTCTACAGTTTGGAACTACTTCGCACCGGATCAGTAAGTCCTTACCATAATAAAAGTGTAATNAAACATGATTGTCATCATATTCACATCTCATGTTCTTACAGAAATGCAATGAGCCAAAAGCTCAGAGGTTGGAAACCAGGAGGAAAACATACTCATTAATGGATTCTAAGGTGTACAATGGCAGGACAAAACTAAACCAGAAGAATATGGAATACCAGGAAATAATGTCCTTGATAAAGCACAATAGAGGATCATGACTCATGCAGCAAATCCTAATATTTGGGACAACTCTGTGTTGAGTTGAGTTGAGTTGAGTTTATAAAAGATGGTGCACATGTTCAATATAATTGGTGATCTCATATCAATCAAAAGTCCTAAGCTACTAAGTATATGCATATGCAGTTCATGTTTCATGTTGTATAAATTATTTCTCTTTGCTGGTACGAACCTGAGAATTTTGATCAAATGATCTCTCATCTCTGCTTGACATCCTCTCACTGCGGTCAGGTACCGCACTAAGAATTGGTTGAGGAACAGTTGAACCACCGCTGAGAGCTTGAGAAACAATGGGCATCATTTGTTGCACCATCCTTGACAGATCAATGCCACCACCTTGGCCTACTCCCAAACCTGAAAACACGTTTCCAATATCTTGGCTGTCAATCTGTTGAGCAATTTGGTTGACTGTGTTCATCATTGCTGGGCTTTGAGTCAATTGTTCTAACATATTTCTCAATACATCAGGGGAACCCACCCCAGTTTGCTGTGAAACCCCCGATAGTAAACCATTTAAAGCAGGACTGTGGAGAACCTCAGACATAACACCTGATGCATCAAATTGGCCAATGGCACTTCGCCCCCCTGATGGCATATTTTCCAGGACTCCCCCAGCAGAATGAGGAAGCTGCCCTGATGGCGGTGTATTTGCATTCCTCCTACTTGCAAGTGATGCAAGAGATTGCAAAACCTTTTGGCCGTCTGTTCTAGCATCTTGGTCTTGAGTTGTAGGAGTATTAGAAGTTGCACCATCTCCACTCAGGCCTTGAGATCTTTGTTGCCTGCTTCTCTTCTGACCACAGTTTTACACAGATTTGTGAACACTTATGGGCAACAAAATTGAAGGAAACCATAAAAAACCACATTAGGAATAAGAACCAGAAATATACAGCACATAGAAGATAGAACTGCNTTGAGATCTTTGTTGCCTGCTTCTCTTCTGACCACAGTTTTACACAGATTTGTGAACACTTATGGGCAACAAAATTGAAGGAAACCATAAGAAACCACATTAGGAATAAGAACCAGAAATATACAGCACATAGAAGATAGAACTGGAAATCTAGTCTACTTCAGCACAAAGGTTTCCAAGCAATTTATCATATGTTAAAACAGAAGGCAATCAATACAAGAGAAATCAGTCAGAAGGGCAAATCAGGAAGCATTAGCTGGATAACCAAATCAGTATCAAGCTCAACAAAAAAAGTCAATGATGCAATAATTAAGAAGACAAATTAATATGGAGATATAAAAAAAAACTTTAAAATTAATTTGTACCATGTTTGTTGACCAGCTAATGTGCTGATTATCTGAGGATTCATGACTTTCAAGTTCCAAAAATAATACGATATGGTTCATGTCACCAGCATAATTATTAATACTGTTTTGGCAGATGAACTGTTTTCATCCCTTTGAACAGACATACAGATATTAGCATGTTTCGTCAAACCTTTCCCAAATTATTGCTACTACTGGTACATCTTCATCTAAATAATGTACCAATGAATAATAATTAATTGAGTCAGCTATGAGCTTGTTTGCTTCAGTTTCAAAGTCAAATCATTCTTCCTACAACTCAATCCCAGAGAGTTTTACCTTCAGCCAAGCAAGAAGAAGAAGAGGAAGAATATGCAGACTTGTTAAATTGAGAGATGGGAATATTACAAGTGCGGGCAAGAGGATCTTTAAAGATTTTGGTGAAGGATTGGGAAATTTAAAAGAAGTAAAAAAGTCATCTGAGCAATTGTTGAATATAAGTCATTATCATAGAATATCAGTGGAATTAAAATACTTTATATTCCCATACTAATACTGTCTTATTAATCAATGTAGAATACAATCTTAGGAAGAAACGAAATTTTTGTATTGGTACAAAAACAGTGATGCGAAGTCCAGGTGGAATGTGCACAAGCATATATGTCTGATGGATGATGGTAAATGTTTGGCATTAGAACTTTATGCTCCTATGGGAAATACAGAATCCCATAAGAACAAATTTGGAATAGTATCCAACCCAGTTTATGTTCAAAGAAAATATTTTCAAGAATGACTTAAAACCCTACCTTAGGTTGCAAGCCTCCCAGCCCTAATCCAAGAGGAACTGCTGTCGAACCATCAACATTATCAATACCTTGACTGGATGCCGGAGCACCTTCCATATTGACTAGTGGCTTAAGTGTCATTTCTCCACCCGAACAGCTAACATCACCTCCAACTGAGCTACTAGAGGGTACGTCTTTCAAGCTTGCAACATCCCTTGAATCATTATTGTTACTAGGTTGATGGCATTCAGATTGTGTCTGGTAATTGCAAGTTGAGGTACCAATTTCTAGTCAATTATATGCACAAAATAGATGCTTGGAGGGATTATGGACCTTGGCCATGACATACCTTCTGATCTTCCATCTCTGGCACCCCAGGCAGAGGAAGACTTGTCTCTCCAACTCCATTGACAACTGAGTTTCCAAGTTGATCGCTCCTCTCCTCATTACGAACAATGGATCCCCTAGATTGATCTTGAACAGTTGAGCTCTCTGTTTGGCCTGCATAATAACTACAGTAAGTTCAATAAAACAAAAACAAGATTATTCAGAGTATACTACACGTTTTGATAATGATACCTGATTGGGCCTGGTTTTCACTCCTCATATTATTGACAAAATTTCTAATTTGCGAATTGACTTCTGCAATAACTGTGGATAGTGAAACAGAGTCAGGAGGTGATTGTGAAACACTAACACCAGGGTGTGCTGCATTGGAAACAGAAACAACAGTAGGCCGCGAGGGGACAGCCCTTGCAATAACATTTCTCACAGGAACTACTCTTGTTTGACCTGAATCACCAGAAGCAGCTCCATTAACACGTTCTCCCTGCTGCATTCCTTCTGCATTAGTTGCCCTGGTGCCAACAGCTGAAACAATAGGCGCAAGTGAGGCCCCTGATAATTAATTTTGATAATGGTGAGTCATGTAGAAGNGTTCTCCCTGCTGCATTCCTTCTGCATTAGTTGCCCTGGTGCCAACAGCTGAAACAAAAGGCGCAAGTGAGGCCCCTGATAATTAATTTTGATAATGGTGAGTCATGTAGAATGGTGTAAACTGTGCAAAATTACTTGTACTCTGAAATCCCAGTACCAGTATGTATATGAATATTTATGTGCCTCGGAACATTTCCAATGCCAACAGGGCCAAAAGCAACTGAATTTGATGGAGGAACAGCAGAACCACCAAAAAAGGAACTGGTTTGAAGAGGAAAAGGCTGCAAAGAAACAAGCAAAAGGTCACAGGATAGATCTTTTGAATTTTGATATCATTTTATCAAAACATTTAGGGCACGCAACAGCCAATCAAATTGTGGCAGAAATGGAAACAACATCTGTATTGGATCACATTCAAGACTCTATAAACAAACAACATTATGTACCTATATAACACACTCATATATATGTATACACACCCAAAGATCCACAATGCTTTAAAAGATGCAGCTCTCACTGTTGTTTTTGTTGCAGTCAAGAAACCTTGGCATCTCTCTTAATTTCTACAGCCAAAATTAGGTTGTGAACCACCTCATTCCCTTTTGAGTACGAGGCAAAATCTGTCTAAGCCAGTAGCCTTCTCTAGTTTCTTTATACACTTTGCAAGTAGCATTGCTCACAAATGGAAATAACTGCTCACTACAGCACAAGCAACCTGCTGAATACATTGCCATTTCCTAAGTTTTAGACAATAGTTTAAGACAAATAAGAAAGAACTACTCATAAAATTCGTTAGAGGCACCCGATATAAACTCTATTTTGGGGCTCCATGTAGCTGGATTCTACTCCCCTGGGTTCACTCCACTCTATGACCAAAGCTTCAACTAACAACAAAATGACCAAAGCTTCAACTAACAACAAACTATAATTCAACACCACGGCAAGATGTTTTGCACTGATACAAACCTGAACCATTATAGGATTAGGCCCCGATGGAGATATATAAACCGCAGGCCCAGCATTAACAGAAGATTCAGCCTGCAATATGCAGCAAAACAGTTGTAAACACATTCATCTACATCAATAAATCAGCACAAAGTGAAAGGGCAAGGACATACAGGATATTGTCCCATACGCAGCGTCAATATTGTCCGACCAAGCTCGAGAAGAAGAGAACCTAAATGCTGCATTGCAAGACCTACTTGCACTGATTCTGCCTGAATTTGGCCTCTCGCAGTGGAATCAGCAGAACCCGCCTCTTGCTCTAAACGTCCTGCAATATGCTACAAAGTTGCAGCAGATTACAAACACCACATAATCAGACAAGAAGGTAAACGTTCAGGAACCGTGAAGTTTATTTTAATTAAGACAGGGTAAATTCACACGTAATTTTCTGATATGGCAATAGATTAAACAGCACAGTCCTACAACATAATTCAATCAACAGAACTTGCTCAAACTTGCATTTATTCTTGAAGAGATGTGCTCACTTATTCTAACGACACTATGACAGCTTATATCAAAATCAACCCTTGGTGACTNATATGCTACAAAGTTGCAGCAGATTACAAACACCACATAATCAGACAAGAAGGTAAAAGTTCAGGAACCGTGAAGTTTATTTTAATTAAGACAGGGTAAATTCACACGTAATTTTCTGATACGGCAATAGATTAAACAGCACAGTCCTACAACATAATTCAATCAACATAACTTGCTCAAACTTGCATTTATTCTTGAAGAGATGTGCTCACTTATTCTAACGACACTATGACAACTTATATCAAAATCAACCCTTGGTGACTTGTTTGGTGAACAAAATCAGTTGTAAATGATTAAATATAGAAAATAATTAGAAGTGGAAAACTATTTCCAAGGGCCCAATTCTCCAGTCTACTGAATTTTGTGAGTTGTTATGATAGATAACAACAAAAATGACAAGTTATATTGCCTGAATACCAAATTTACTTNGATTAAATATAGAAAATAATTAGAAGTGGAAAACTATTTCCAAGGGCCCAATTCTCCGGTCTACTGAATTTTGTGAGTTGTTATGATAGATAACAACAAAGATGACAAGTTATTTTGCCTGAATACCAAATTTACGCNAATTCTCCAGTCTACTGAATTTTGTGAGTTGTTATGATAGATAACAACAAAAATGACAAGTTATATTGCCTGAATACCAAATTTACTTATGCTCCTGACATAGCCCTATAATGCCTAACCATAGATTACTTCTCGAAATATAATCACAGTGAAAGAATGGAATATAATGTCAGGGGAGAAGATATAACATGCATAAATACACGACACATCTACACCAACATGTTGGGGCAGCTGAAGTTTGTGAAAGAAAAAACCAAGAGAAGCTCACACAAAATGAGAACACATTCAGAAGAAAATGAAGAGCAAATCCAGAGTATTCAGTGTATAGAACGCACTGATAATGCTGCGGTAGCATGACCCCCAAGAAGACGATGTGCATGTCGCAACACAATGCTCAATGCCTCAGGTGTTGAACCCCCACGAGAATTGGAAGGCAATTCTCCCATTGGTCGGTCCCCTGTGTTGTTTAATGATTGATCTGGCTGAAACCCTGCAGTAAAAGTAGCGGTTATTCAGGGAAGTTATTTGTAGCAATAAACAAATGAGGCAACAACTTCAAAATCATCACCATTCTGAGACAATGCCAGCTCCATGCGGTTCATAAACTCAGTAAGTGTGTGCAAAGAATCAGGAATTGGCTGATATACAGAAAAATGACGTTAGAAAAAGCAAAACGAGGCAATTTTGTATAATTTTATTATCGAACAGAGATGCTCTATACCACATTGAGCGAAGGAACAGCCATAGCTGCTCCAATCGGAAATTGGAAAGGTTGGGGCAAAGGACTAGGAAAAGCCTGTCTAGGCTGTGATTGATATCCTGCTTGGCTCTGAATGCCAACATTACCTCTTAGCCCTTCTGTTTCATTCCCTTGAGGCGCTTGAATGGGAGGATTGAACTGCCAACCAATCAATCAACTCACTAAATGAGCAAAATGATGAGTAGGAAAAAACAAGCATGAGACACATATAAGTACACCACACTAAACAATAGAGAACAACATACTCCACCACACCACAGTTACGATGACATTCCTCAGTTATCATAACACCCAAATACCACACAGAGCACATAGCTATAAGAATTCAATTCTCATATTGCACTCTCTCCCGCTGAGTGTATACCCTTACTTTTCCTTAGGCATTCGTTTCATTGTGGTAATAGTATGTGAATGGGACAAGTTCACAGGCAACAGCCAGCAAATACTAAGTAAGCATTATGGAGCAATTCTTTAGACAAAAATATTTGAAGAAAAGCCAGAGTGCCAGTAGACCTCAATCTAAATCCTAATAATAATATTGGTCTATAAATCCTAAAAGTAGAGTCCTGACGGTGGCTACCAAAACTTGAGTTCTTACATGTGTTCAACAGTTTTAATCCAACGGTTGATAACCAGACAAACCATCTGATCAATTCAAAACCTATTTGAAGGAATGGCATATTCACACCGAGTTTTCACAAAGCTGATTTCAGCATGTCCAATAAAAGTAGCTTGATTGAAAGGTCCATCAACATTGTAAACCACCACATTCTGCATCCATGGGTGCTCATCCATTGCAACAAATTCAAATGTTTTTAAATGCACCCAAATTCCACCAACCCATTTTAGAAGGAAAAAAAAATTAAACCATACTTAGAATTTGGTAGAAATGCTCTATGATATTAATTATTTTAGACCACAGTAAAAAGTAAATGTGAAGCGCCAAACAAGACACGACACTCTTGACAGGAGATCTATTCTTGCATATCAATTTTTCATATCATGAACTAATATACTAAAACGATTTAAGAAGTCGATTTTACAGCATAGTTGGAAAGCGACACATAGCTAAATTTATTCTATTTTCATTGTATTCCTTTTGTTAATGGGTGGATTTCTTATCCTCCATCTTTGTAATTTATTCACTTTCTATGAAATAAAAGTTTGTTTCTTATCAAAAAAAAATAGGAAAGGCTGAAAACTCACTAATTGTATGATTTTGATGTTAGCACATGAGTATTGTTATAAAGTAGGCAAGGTAAGGATTGAAAAAAATCATGCCTCTAGCTTCCATTCCCATTATGTAACGCATGTAACAACCGGGGTGGATGCCCTAAAAATTCTAACTTGAAGTGCTGACATATGAAGAAATAACATGTTAACCGCATATGGTCGCCTGACAAAATAAATAAGTGGCAAAAGCAAGAATACATAATCAGCAACAACTGAAAAGAATTACTATAGGAAATATGAAAGGCAACCGAAAACACATGCACAAATTGTGATGTTTGGTTGTAGAAATGAGAATAACCCAGACCCACCTCCTCTTTCCCCAACCCCCCAAAAAATGGTAGATTGACTACCCAAGAGGACACCATCGTGACTATATCTCAGAGTAACTATGGCCCCAAATGTCAAATAGCAATGGAAACTAGTGTGTATCTTATGCATGAAAATAGGATAACAAGTTTATGTTATTATCTGCATCGAAATTGGAGAGTTAAACTCTGCAATTTGTGAAAGTTAAACTCTGCACTTTGTGTGAGAAATATGCAGCAACATGAGATATTGTATATATACATATTTCATGCATTATAAAGATTAGGAAAGGGGAAAGCAAAAGAAAAAGGTAAACAGAAAAAACACTACTCACCTGCGCACTAGATTGTGTGCCGCCAGTACCATTAGTAACAGTCTGGTTACCAATCCCAATAGAATTTAGAACTGCCCCTATCACCTAAAGCCAAACGACAATCATTAAGCTTTTCTGGCCTAGTAATGCATATAAAACTATCTAAAATAGTAGTCATACAAATAATAGAAGGGACAAAAGTGCCCTACAGACACACCCGACTTAAGTCTGGCACAGTGCCTTCTTGGTCTCCAACATTAAAGGTCCCCAATACGACGCTGTGAGAAATTTGCCCTACACGGTTCCGCAATCCTCCACCACTAGGTTCTTGTCCTGTTAAGCATCCATGCCATCCAAGAAAAACATAAACCCTTACTTCACAGAGGAACATCATTAAAAAAAAGCTCAGAATGCGATCTGCACAACTTGCAATTCATACCTCTAGTGCCATTATTTGCAGTAGTCTCCTCTGAGCTGGTACCAGCTGAGGGCTGTGGTTGAGAAGGCTGCCTCTCTACTAAGTGCAATGTATGCCCGTTTTCCACCTCTAACAAGAGTTAAGGGTCTACAAACGATGTATATACCCACTTATAAATGCCTCCGTGTCTATAACAATGGTATAAGGCAAAAATACTTTCTTGCTAATAAATAAATACTTTCATGGCCAATAAGATATGTATTAGTGATCAGAATGTATTAAGATATCTTGAAATGATTTACCAGACGAACAAAGTTGCTAAGCTTTCTTCAAAGACAAGTCTATTTACAAAAGAAACATAAAAAAGAAAAGAATGATCATGGCTGAGGGAACCCCACAACAGCACAATTTATGAAAGAGAAGTACCAGTTTAACCTTTTTCTTTGAGGCCAGGGTGACTTAGTAGCTGTGCATGGAAATTAACGTCATTACCTTTTCCATTTGAACCACAGATTTATTTGGTACATCGACTTCATGCATTTCTGTTCATGTGACAGCCAATACTCCTAGAAGCCATTCTATTTGCTTTCAGCTTCCGTTTGGTAAATAAAGAAAAACAGTAATGAGAGCCAATTCCTCATAAGTCTCCAACGCTAAATACAACTTGAACACTCCCAATCAAATACAAAAACTGCACTATCCAAATTGTAATTATCAAACCATTACGCTCTCAAGACACGTATCTACTCTAGAACTTTTTGGAGTGGGGCGTTTTCCGAGGGAGGAAGAAAGATAAATTTTTCAAGTATGGTGCCATCTATGCAGTCACTCATAAAGGCAACATGACGAAAAATTGGCAATCCATTTTAGTCAAGTAAACCCATGGAAATCTAATTGCAAGCTAATACAAACACACCAGAACAGAACTCTCCCCCTATTATTCACAACTATTTGTCATATTTCCACATGAAATGTTGGGAACTTTGTCAGGAAAAACATTCAAGAAATATGTACAAATATATAGGTGAAATTACATTTTATCTACTAGCGAACCTGAGGTTCATAAGAAAAAATGCATCATAAATGTCACAAATTGTAGGATACGGTATTCAGAAAGGAGGTGACTGTCCTTTAAGACCTTGCCCCTAAAAATTAGACGTTGCTGCCCGACTGGGACCCCAATTTGACTAGCTATTTTCTCCTTGAATGCTGAAACAGGCATCTGCAATCATCAAAGATTCAAGAGGCATAAGCAAATGGCAAAATAACCCAACATACTATAATTTAGCAATTTCACAGTCATATAATGAAAGAAAATTTGACAATATTCAAGCTTTTAATACATATATTTCCTTCATTTATAATATGCACAACAATATCGTGTGACAATATTTACTTTCATTCAATTTATACATGAACTAGTAGCAAACTGTTAGTTTAGTTTTCAAGTACAAGCAAAAATAAGAGAAATCAGTGAATTACATCCTTGTCCACATGAAAGCTATACATCTGGGAGTCAAGGGTCTTGATATTGAGCTCCACGATCGATTCAGAACTTTCACCAGAGACATTACTTGTACTCGAACCTTCAATTGGATTCTGATCCGCCATGTAACTTCAAAGGCAACTGAGAACTAAAAATACAATGGATGTGATCAATCAAGAGCAATAGAAGTAAAACCTAGGCAAAAGTAAATGTCCACTTAAAGAAATCAAAGAAAGATTAATAGAAACCACACTGATTACTCATGAAGCCATGGCATTCAACTTTTAGAAAACCTAATGGATCAATATCGATGAAGAAGGATTAATAGGAACCACGCGAATTACTCATGAAGCCACGCCATTCAACTGTTAGAAAACCTAATGGATCAATGTCGATGGTGACATGGTGCAATGAACACGACTAGTACTACCACCCCAGCACTCTAACTATGATCTTCTTCCAAAAAGAATAATTCTGTCTTACTCATCAAAACATTGCCAGATCAGTAACAGGAGAATCTAAGACCACTGTAAAGAAAATAAGCCTTCAGCTCCAAAAGAAGCGTATAACATAGGCACAGGTTACATGAATCACCACGCACTGTAATGACATGACAACGCTCAAATTAGCTTCAAACGAGGCCTATACGTAAGGTTTGAGCAATAATGAAAGACTAGGAGTTCATATTCTCAACACCGGGGAATGATTTTCATTTTTCAATCTCGAATGAATAATGCTTGAAAGAATCAAAAGCAAAGCAAAACAAAATTGAAAAATAAGGGACGAGGAATACCTAAATCGAAAACATTCGGCAACAATAAAGTGAAAGGAAATAAATCAGAAAGAACTTTAAAAATCACAGGAGATTCAATCACGAAAATTGAAAGGGGCGATCCAAAAGCAATAATTTCTTGCTCGCGTCAATTGAGGTTGAAATAAAGCAACTTGACCGACATAATTTTTAGGTCACATACCTATAGAGAATGTAACGCTTAGGTTTTGCTTAGGGTTTCGAAAAAGAAAAGAACAAAGAAAAAAGAAGCAAACGTTTTACAGAACACTCATACTCAAACACACATAAAAGGGAAATCCGAAAAATCGAACCTTTCGGATATGTCAGATCAAAGAGCGGAGAGTGAAGATGAAAACAAGCTGCGACGGAAGAACAACCGATCGTCGGAAGCTGAATGGGGGTGTCTGGATAACTTGGGAGCTACGAAATGGAGTTATTTCTTCGGATTCGAGTTCAAGCACAAAAACTCACCGTCTAAATGGGGTCGGTCGTTCACCAATCCGATTTGTTTATGCGGTGACTGAACTGTTATGTCAGGACTTGAGATATTAAGGAACCATACGATTCCAGAATGATCTAGATTGCGCCATGTGCTGGGCCAAATTTTGCCGGTTATGGACCGTGTGTGGTCTTTTTATAATTTTGATGGCTGGTTTTTTTGCCCTTTTTTTCTTTTTGTGAAAATTGATGCAAGAGATTTATAATAAGTTTAATTTATCATAAAAATTTATTTGAGAATAAGTCTATTTCTAATCTTATTAGTAAGTAGTTAAGTCCACTATTCTTTTTAAATTCCAAAATACCCTTTTTTTAAAGAAAGGTAAATTAATTTACTATCTTATAAATTTTTATCCCTTAATTCAATGTCAATTAAAATATGTCAATAAAATTTTCATCATAAATTTAAAATTTAAAAGTCAAAGATTCTTTCTCTCTCTCTCTCTCCCAGGCAACTAGTTGTGACGTCGTCGTGGTTGCAAGCAATGTTGAATTTATCGAGAAATTGGTTCGCAACTTAGTATAAGAAGACTTTTTCACTCGCCTCTATGGTTAAGGAAGGTTTCAAAAAAAATCATTTATCCATTATTTCTCTGTTTCACAAAGGCTAAATTATTGTTTCATATTACCTATATATGTGTGTATTTTAATTCAATGACTTAGCACAAAAAGGTCATTTGAAAAACTAGTGGATCATTTGATCATTAATCCCCCTATGAAAAACTAGTGGATTAGGTAGGCATTTTTCAACTTTGTTAAAGGTTTTGAGAAAATTAAACTCAAAAATCTTTGTCAAACATTTATTTCTTTTGCACCGAGTATTTGTCCCAATTTTGATCAATTTTTCACTATTTTTCTCGTCTATTAACTATCATGTTGATTATATGTTACATGTTTTTTAAAAATATTATTATTTTTGGGACTTGAATGTTTCATGTTATTATTATTTTTATTATATTATTATTTTTGTTGAGTATATTATTGTTCATATGACTATTATTTTTTATGTTTAAATAATATTTTTTTTTGTATTTAAATGTTACTGTTTTTTATTTTTAATGTTATTGTATGTATATATGTGAGAGATGTATAGTTCTAACCTATATATGAATATAGATAGATATAAGAGATATTTTTTTTTAATATTAGTCAAACTTCTAAAATTTATGAGTTTTTAATTTGTGATTTTACTTCACTTCTAAAGGAAATGATGGTCTAATAAAATTGACAAAATAATAAATAAATTTTCTTTACGGGCTTAAATCCAAACAACCATACTTCTCTCCTTTTTTTTCAATTAATTAGGCTAGATCCCGGCACACCAATTTTAGTGCTACAAATTTTTTAGTATAAAAAAATCAATTTTTGAAAAAACTTAGTTACGTCCCCCTGTGTTTACATGAATGCTAAATGATTAGTTAGTTACTGGTTTTCATTATATATTTTACTTTCATTGCATGATTTTAACCTAAAATATAATTTTTTTTTGTATTTATTATTAATGTTTTTGCAACATTATCTATTAGTTTTGAAATTTAAACTCGTGAACCAAGTAATTTGGACATTATGATGATGTCTAACGATCTGTATTTTAGTATACATATTTGACGATCTGTGTTTATGAAAAAAAAATACATTAACGATCTGTGTTTGAGTGTATGTGTCTGAAGATCTATGTTCATGGAAAAGGAAGTATATTAATAATATATGTTTTAGTGTACTTGTTTGACGATCTATGTTTTAGTATACTTGTCTGACAATCTATGTTTTTGTGTATATGTCTGACAATTATTGCATACTTATTATTTTTTATTATTTTTTATTATGTATTTGTTATTTTTTATTTTTTTAATGCGTACCTTTTATTTTTTGACTCAAAAGTGTATATATATATATTTAATTGTGTACTTGTCTTACGATTTGTGTTTATAAGAAAAATGTACATTATGATGCCGTAGTTTTTTAGAATTTTCGTTATATTTTGCAATTATAAAAGATGTTAATTATGTTCATTATTTTGACTTTTCAACTGGGACATAATTTAAAAGAAAATTGACGAGTATGTTTTTTTTTGTGTTTTTTTAATCTTATTGGGCATAGGGATCGACCTCCAAATCTTTTTATTTTTTATTTTTACTCAATGGTCAAGTGCTTTGGGTTAATTTATGCGCATTTAGACTAATATTTTCATTAGTATGGTCAAAAATAGATCATCCACGTCTAAACTATGACATTCATAAATGATAAATCGCTCGTGACCTGATTTAAAAAAATTATCAAAATTCAAATTCATGATATCTAGATTTACGATATATCTCTATTATAACTTAAGTTGCTCGTTTTGAGATGTTGGGCTCTTCTCCTTTTAGGGTATTGGGTAAATCCTGCTATCAACCGAGATCATCCATTAATGCTTAATTACAGCACTTTGCATACAAATTGTAAACAAATTAATATAAATTTAAATTAAGGGGAATACATATTTATTTATTGAGGTGAGAATGAATATTTATAGGGTAGGAATACTTGTATTTAATTTAATGATGTGACAAACGATAGAGTTTCGATAAAAAAATTTAATAGTTATAGCCACAATAATTTTATTAGACCATATCATTGTCGCATCCTAAAATTAACAAATTAAGTCAAATTCAATAAAATTACTCCAGAATAAACCATTGACAAGTCACAAATTAACATTATGTTTGTCGGTGCAATTTCAAATAAAAGCAAAATTATGCCTGCGCAGAAGGGTAAGTGAATTTTTCCCTTAAAAATGCGGGCTGTCTCGTAATAGGTGCAACTCAGGCGAGTTGGGTTGGTTGAAGAGTTAACTCTAATTAAGTTTTAAGTATATAATATTCAACTTTTACTTTAACTCGGCTCAACCTGATTTATTCAACCTAAGTATTATCTAAATTGATTGACAGAATCAGATTAAATTTTGAGTTACTTAATTCGNGGCTCAACCTGATTTATTCAACCTAAGTATTATCTAAATTGATTGACAGAATCAGATTAAATTTTGAGTTACTTAATTCGAATTGATTTCATGTTGAGTTTGTTAAAGTAAATTATGAACTGTTAATCGTAGTTATAAATTATGTTATTGAATTTATTAATTAATATATTGAGTTATAAGTTATGTTATTGAATCTATTAATTTATATATTTATTTTTAAATATATTTGGGTGGAGCCCAATTTAATGTTTAAGTTGAACTCGAATTATTGGATTGAACTCGATAACCCGCAGAAGAGGTTGCACTTTATCTCGCAACACCTTCTACAGGATGGCCTGGGCCTGCTGTAGTCCCCAAACCCCACCACTCACCACCACAAAAAAACGAAAGATTTACCAATGATTTTGTTCTCTGTATATTCTATTGTATTGTGGGAGGCTGGTGGCAGGGGCAGACGAAGGCTGGTATGGTGTCTTTTTCGTTATCTGACCAGGCGTAGTTGACTAAACTGAGGTGGATAGGAATTACGCGCGTGACGGTCTAAAACAGACTCAAGCCAAGCCACCACCTAACACTCACAGAAGGACAGGCGATCTCTCTCTCTCGCTCTCGCTCTCTCACACACAGAGACAGAGTCCGTGGCGGAGAACCAGAGATTGCTTCTAAAATGGAGGAGAAACAGTCATGCAAAACTGCCAGGAAGCCCATTCAGTGCAAAGGTCAGCTCTCAAAGTAATAGTGAATTAGTGTTCATTTTTGTTCCCATCTAAACGCAACATGGTCGCTTTGCTGCAGCTGCGGTGTGTCGGAAAGCAGGGGAGCCTCTGGTGATAGAAGAAGTGATAGTGGCCCCTCCAAAAGCTTTCGAAGTTCGCATTCGTATCATATGCACCTCTCTTTGTCACAGCGACATCACCTTCTGGAAAATGAAGGTATATCATCTTCTTACTTCTCATCTCTCTTCCTCACCACCATTACAATTCTCTTTCTCTTTGAATTTTGAATTTGATTTTTTTTCCCTCTGTTTTTCAAGGATCCTCCTGCATATTTTCCGAGAATATTGGGTCATGAAGCTATCGGGTAGGTTCAATCACATCCTTCTAGATCTCCTTGAATTATTTAATTTTTTCTGAAATTAAGCGTAATTTTGATTCTCGCCGGAATAGAGTAGAGTCAACGGTCCACGTCGCCGTTGACGTCCTCGATGGTTGGAGACGAGTCGTGTCCAACGTACAACGCGATCTTCTTTCCCTTGAATTTCTGGCGGATAATTATATTTTAACGATATATGTTTTNGACGAGTCGTGTCCAACGTACAACGCGATCTTCTTTCCCTTGAATTTCTGGCGGATAATTATATTTTAACGATATATGTTTTATTTCTGATTCTTAGTGGTGCATTGGCTTTTACATTACAAATCTTGAACTTTGGAGGGGCATTCTTCTTCTGCTGCTGCCCTTTTTTTTTCAGATAATTCGAACATTATTGATTTTANTTATTTCTGATTCTTAGTGGTGCATTGGCTTTTACATTACAAATCTTGAACTTTGGAAGGGCATTCTTCTTCTGCTGCTGCCCTTTTTTTTCAGATAATTCGAAACATTATTGATTTTNCATTACAAATCTTGAACTTTGGAGGGGCATTCTTCTTCTGCTGCTGCCCTTTTTTTTTCAGATAATTCGAACATTATTGATTTTATAGTTATAGGCCTGTTAATGCAAGAAAAGGAAATCTATTTTTTCTTTTTTTAGTATTGAAACTCCTAAAAATTGCTGTTAGATGTTTAGCATGGATGCCCCCTCACTTTAAACAATAGGCTTGTTTTGTGATGCACATGTTGCCAACTGTTTATACCAGCGTTGTTGTAATATTTGACTGATGGAACTTTGCATCCGAGCTCCCTGACATTAGGCCTCAATTTCTCATGGTTTTTTTTTTTGGAAATATNCATGGATGCCCCCTCACTTTAAACAATAGGCTTGTTTTGTGATGCACATGTTGCCAACTGTTTATACCAGCGTTGTTGTAATATTCGACTGATGGAACTTTGCATCCGAGCTCCCTGACATTAGGCCTCAATTTCTCATGGTTTTTTTTTTTGGAAATAGGACTTTAAATTTGTAGCATAAGCTCGTTTAGCAAAATTAGCCAATGTACAAATCATGGTCTCTGCCAATAAGAGAGTTCTCTAAATACTCTGATATTGTAGAAGTTGGTTTTATTGCACATGGCTACACACATATACTATTATACTTATTGGTGCTACCATTATGATGTGTTCACTTTTCTAGTTTTATCTATTTGAGCACCCACACCATAAACACATGTCCAGAAGAGAAGGTGGGGGGGGGGGGGGGGGTG
>CAUOFW020007724.1:403469-468076 GCA_963454935.2 Ilex paraguariensis | reverse complement strand
GGGGGGGGGGGGGGGGGGGGGTTCAAGTTTGAAAATCATGCACTTATTCTTGTTGACACACTTTCTAACATTTATGCAATTGAAGGGTTGTGGAGAGCATTGGCGATGATGTACATGAGTTAACAGAAGGAGACACTGTTATCCCAATATTCTTACCAGATTGTGGAGAATGTACAGATTGCAAATCAAAGAAGAGCAATATCTGTTCAAAATTTCCTTTCCAAGTCTCTCCTTGGATGCATAGAGATGAAACGAGCCGATTTACTGACCTTAAAGGAGAGACTTTATACCATTTCCTATATGTATCAAGCTTCAGTGAGTATACAGTGGTAGACATAGCTCATGTAACAAAGGTTGATCCTGCTGTCCCCCCAAATAGGGCATGCCTCCTCAGTTGTGGAGTATCAACTGGTAAAAAGTGATTTGTTTTTTTTTTTTGTTTGGTCAATAGCCCCTATAACTTGCCCATGATTTCCAGTTTTTCAGTCGACCTCATAGCAAATGTATTATTTGGATTGCAAAACTCATTGTACCAACAGGGATTCTGGTTGGCATGCATAAGTCAGTTTGGATTGTTAAAAACCTATATCAATTTCTCAAATTTCCCCTTTTTGTTGAATTCTTGTCTCAAACATTGACCTAACATTTGTCTTCACAAACTACATATTAAATCCTCATTTACTTGGAGGATATTTCATGATTTCTAAGAGTCTTACATACACAAAAAATATGGACTAGCAGCATCAAATGAAGTGTACATATATACTGCCAGTGAGTTGTTATTTCTACCTGATTTATCTCCATTACACTCCTCACAGATGTAGAAATACTTTCATTTAATTCATAAAATATTTCATACTTTTGTTTGTGCCTGAAAGCATAAGAAATAACAATTAATATTGGAAAAATAATTTCACGTAATTCATGAAATGTTTTCTGCTTTTGTTTGTTTCTGAAAGCATAAGGAATGATAATCAATTTTGGAACAAATTGAATAGCCTTATTAAGTTAAAATAATTATCTAATCTCAAGGTATGTGTCTCATATCAGAACACTGAACTTTTCCTTTTGGCTATTGATAAAATATTTATTTGTTGTTTTACGTCCCCACTGAGTAAAATGACTTGAGCCCATTCAATTAACTATTAAGGCTAATTTTTGTGAAGTATGGTGCAATGCTGTTTTCTAAATCATTTGCCCTTGGTTTAGTTTTTGCCATAGAGTTTGACATTATTAAATACATTATTAAACACAGTTTGAGTTTTCAGGTGTAGGCGCTGCATGGAGAAGTGCAAATATGGAAGCAGGATCAACAGTAGCAATTTTTGGGATGGGGGCGATTGGATTAGCGGTATGATCTTGCAGCTGTTAATCTTTGTCGTCACTCACAGTGGTGCTGATAAGCTTGTTGTAGGTTGCAGAGGGAGCAAGGCTATGTGGAGCTACAAGAATTATTGGTGTGGATGTAAACCCAGACAAATTTGATATAGGTAAATGCAATCTTGTTTCTTTGCGTTGTTTATATCTACAATGAGAAGACTAATGCTAATGAAATAATAGGGAATCCTTCCTTCTGTCAGGAACTTATGCTTTTTGTGATCCTGCATCCTTGATAATGAGATTTAAAGAAAATTTAATAACATCAATACTTATATACATGGATTCGGATTAAATAATTCCTTCACACAGGGAAAAAATTTGGAGTCACTGATTTTGTGAACACTGGAAACTGTGGGAATAAATCTGTTAGCCAGGTACTCATCTTTAAACGCATGATCAGTGTTGAGTTTTGTACTTGCGTATTCTGTCAGAAGTTGACTCATTAGAATGGAATAATAATTAATGAGGAAGTGGATATGCTTCTCATGCCTTGAGATTGTGTGTGGTCTTATTATTTTTGCAAACACGCCAATTATGTTTCTGTACCTATCAAATAATCTGTAAGGGCTGTCACCTGTCGTTGTAATTGATTTCATGTGAGGATTACAAAGAAATTGTTTTCTTCATTTCTAAGAATGAGGATGTGGCAATCCATTCCTTCAAAACCCATGAAGCCATAGGGGGAAAGGGGTGGGAGAGAGAGGACCATTATCATTGTGCATACTGTGTTATTCTGGCAAGGAAAAGGGTATACAGCCTTGCTTCTCGATGACTAACTAAGTTTCGAGAGTTTATGTTGTTCTTTCTCTCCATTATGCAGGTGATAAATGAGATGACTGATGGGGGTGCAGACTATTGCTTTGAATGTGTTGGTTTGGCATCCTTGGTGCATGAAGCATATGCTTGCTGCAGAAAGGTTCTCCTCCTCCCCCCTTCTCTTTCTCTTGCACACACATGCACATGAGCGCATAAATAGTTGCAGATGTGACATTAGCCTACCTCTTAGTGACCTCTTCCGTTAGTACTTCATCTAGGTGTCAGTTTCTTAAGGTTCAACCATGTAAAATTAGAGATGAGTGGTGACATCACAGAAATCCCTTTGGGGGTGGTTGCCCAGCTTCTGGCTGAGGAAAATTCCCAAATATAAGCTTAAATGGAAATAAAATTAGGCCAGATTTGGTGAGCTGGCTCCTGTCAGTTCAGTCAGAATGATCTCACATCAATATGCAGGAATATGAAATTATGACATGCTTGAAGCTATTGGTTAAGGTAGAAAAGTGAGGGAGAAAGCCAATTGATTCGAAACTGACCCACTCGACCCATATTTTGTATTTTCTTCTGGGTCCAATGGCTGGGCCACTGAACGGGGTAAATCCTTCTATAATGATCTACAACCTAAAAGTGGCCAGGCTAGTTGGCAGCTTCCCATTAAGCTCCTTAATTCACGGATAGGGATTGTGGTGATTAATAGATGGATTTTGCATTCTCTTGATCATGTGAAAGGGAAATTTCTCATTAATCATGTCAAATGTAACTTCAGGGTTGGGGCAAGACGATTGTGTTGGGAGTGGACAAGCCAGGGGCACAGTTGACCTTCAGCTCTTTTGAAGTCCTTCATTATGGGAAATCACTCATTGGATCCCTATTTGGAGGTCTCAAACCTAAATCCGATGTCCCCATCCTCGTTAAGCGTTACATGGATAAGGTAATTCTGAAATTAGCAAATTCTTTTTCCTTGAAGTTAATTTTCAAGCTTATGAAGAGATGCTACATGATTCGTGGAAATGCTTTTTCCATCTGTACCAAAGGTGTCAGAACATTGTGAACTGTTAAGAAAATAGGGTAGTATGTGTAAATTGTTAATAGCAAGAGGGTGTATGTGTTATTATTATTATTGTAGGTTAACTATAAATACAAGTTATGTATGAGAGCTAGGTTAAGTTTTTAACCTCTCTGTTTCTCCCAAAATATTGTCTCTAATATTATGTTAATCTTCCAAACTTGACATGGTATCAGAACAAGGTTTACGATCATAAATATATATTCTGAATATGTTGTGGTGGAGTTGTTGGTGGTGGTCTATTGTGGTGGTACTGTGTTTGGCGAAGTTTGGTTGTTCGTAGTGGCACTGTGTTGTCGGTGGTCTGTGTGGTGCCTCTGTGTTCGCCGAAGTTCGATTGTGGTCTGTGTGGTGCCTCTGTGTGTGCCGGAGTTCGATTGTGGTCTGTTGTGGTGTTTCTATGTTCGTCGAAGTTCGGTTGTGGTCTGTTGTTTGTCGTGGTGAAGAGGCATAGTCGAAGAATCTTTGTGGTAGTGGTGCAACTGTGGTGGTGTGCCGCAGTTCTCGTTGTGGTGTGTGGTGTCGTCGAAGACCAGAGGATTTTCTCTGGGAATCCTAATCTCATCGAAGGAGAAGATGTCCAACGGGTTGGGTTGGATCGGGTCAAGTCCATCAACTTAAATTAATTTAAGCCAGTTCAACCCACAGTCCAACCTAGACTCGGTCCAACTTAAGACCGGTTCGGTTCGGTTCGGTTCAGCGGTTCAGGAGGTTAAACCGGCCCGGTTCAACGGTTCAGCAAGTAAAACTGGTTCGGTTCAGCAGAGGGCTCAACCAACTTGGTTTAGTGGTCCAACCCCTATTTCTAGCCTGGTTCAGCCCTCCAGCAAGTCCAACTAGTCCAGTTCAGTGATCCAACCCTTATTTCCAGCCCGATTTAGCCCTTAAATGATGCATTATCTGATCTGGGTTGGAGGAAAGCTATGAAGGAGGAGATGGATGCTTTATATCATAATGGGACTTGGGATCTCGTTCCTTTACCTCCTAGTAAACGAACTGTTGGCTGTCGTTGGGTGTATACTGTTAAATTTCATCCAGATGGTTCTGTGGAACGTCTCAAAGCCCGACTTGTTGCAAAGGGCTTTACTCAAACTTATGGTGTTGATTATGAGGAGATTTTTTCTCCTGTTGCCAAAATTTTATCTGTTCGTATCTTGATTTCTTTGGCTGCTAATCTTGATTGACCCTTGTTTCAGTTAGATGTCAAGAATGCCTTCTTACATGGGGATTTGATTGAAGAGGTCTACATGGAGCAGCCACCTGGGTTTACTGCTCAGGGGGAGTATGGTAAGAGTGTATGTCAGTTAAAAAAATCTTTGTATGGTTTAAAGCAGTCACCGAGGACATAGTTTGGTAAGTTTTCAGATCAGTTTTAGAGTTTGGTCTTCTTCGATGTCAGACAGATTATTCTGTGTTTCATAGGCAGGCAGATGCTGGGTATGTCCTGTTGGTGGTCTATATAGATGATATTGTGATTACTGGAAATGATTATGAGGGGATTGCCAAGTTAAAATTATTTTTACAAGATCAATTTCATACTAAGGAATTGAGAAAACTCAAGTATTTCTTGGGTATTGAGGTGGGTCGATCTAAACAGGGTATTTGTTTATCTCAGAGGAAATATGTACTTGACATGCTTGCGGAAGTAGGTTTGCTAGGTGGTAGACCGATTGATGTCCCTATGGATCCGAATCAGAAATTATTGGTGGATGATAGAGTATTGTTTGAGAATCCGGGTCGGTATCGCAGATTGGTTGGGAAGCTTAATTATCTCACTATTACTCGACCGAATATTTCCTATGCAGTCAGTATAGTAAGTCAGTTCATGGGATGTCCTAGAGTACCATATTGGGAGGCAGTTACTCGTATTCTGCGATATCTCAAACGAGCTCCTGGACTTGGACTGTTATATCGAGCTAATGGACAATTTAGAGTTGAAGGTTTCTCAGATGCTGATTGGGCTGGCTCTTCTTCTGGTCGGAGATCAACCACTGGTTATTGTATTTTCCTAGGAGGTAATATTGTCTCATAGAAAAGTAAGAAACAACCCGTGGTAGCAAGATCCAGTGCTGAGGTTGAGTATAGGGCAATGACACATACGACGAGTGAGTTGACTTTGGCTACTACACTTTTTCCAGGAAATTGGGTTTCCAGTTCAACTTCCTTTACAGTTGTTCTGTGACAACCAGACAGCTATCCATATCGCTGCCAATCCTGTGTTTCATGAGAGAACCAAACATATTGAGGTTGACTGTCATTTTATTCGGGACAAGATAGTAGTTGGGGAGATTACAACTCTATTTGTGAAATCTGAAAATCAGCTTGCAGATATGTTTACCAAAGCATTAAGTCGTGCACGTCTTACAGCTATTTGTTGCAAGCTTGGATTATATGATATATATAGTCCAGCTTGAGGGGGAGTGATAAGAATAATAGGGTAGTATGTTTAAATTGTTAATAGTAAGAGGGTGTATGTGTTATTATTATTATTGTAGGTTAACTATAAATACAAGTTATGTATGAGAGCTAGGTTAAGTTTTTAACCTCTCTCTGTTTCTCCCAAAATATTGTCTCTAATATTATGTTAATCTTCCAAACTTGACATGAACTATGTCATTAAGCAATCAACAGTCCTGGAAGGAATAAAGAGCGGCATTTTTCAGAGGATGTGATTACCCAGTCAACTCACTCTTTCGTTTTTTTTTTTCACTTTTCAGGAACTAGAATTGGATAAATTTGTGACACATGAGGTGAACTTTGATGATATTAACCAAGCTTTCGATTTGCTTCTCGAAGGAAAAAGCCTCCGATGTGTGATTTGGATGGACAAATAAATAAGTTCCTCTTATACTTTTTCCTGGGAAAAAAGAATAAGATCCTCTTGTGGTATCCTGTATGTCAATTGAACTCTATGTTGTTATGTGCCTCACTATAACAGCTCTAAAATAATTGTTGTTCACTTGAAAAAGACTAGTTTGAATCAAATTCTTTGACATCCTAAATATGTTGGCTGAATGTGTATTGTTCATGTGTCTACTAGGAGTGAATATAGATTTACTACATTGTTGAATTAAGATGCATGTAAAAGCATTGGATTTATAGGTGTGAAGTAGTTATTGGGGATTGTTTAATGACCTAGAGTGCATAAAACCGTAACACTCATCCAAGCGGTGTTGCCCAACCTGCATCTAAGCATTATACTGGTCAAACAGTTTAAATTTACGTGCTTTTAATTCAAGTTATGAATTTTATTAGGACAAAATTGGACAAAAAGCCCTAACTACGCCTGTTTATAAAAAAGTGTAACAAGAAAAAGGAGCAAGTAAAATGGAAGGAAACTAATTGCGGAGAGTTCTGTTTTACATTTATAATAATGTTTTCAGTTGTAGCCAAACAGACATAATTGGAAAAGAAAACATATATTCTTTGCTTTGCATCTTCTTTCAAGACACTGTAAATGCACTGGATGCACCGGTGAAGTACTGGTTGGGGGATTCCTCTGTTTTCTTTGATGACCCAAAGTGCCTCAGCCGGTAAGTTCCAGGGCTAGCCTCTTCTGGCACTTCCCATTCAATGGTTGCTAAGCTGTAAATGTAACTGTTATCTTGTTTCCACTTAAAATACAAGCAAAAATCATCATCATCATAGGTTGGTACCCATGCTTTCCCCTGAAGCATCTCCACGCTTGCAAAGGTGCCTTCTGTTAACAGGTCATATCTCGGGTTTGCAGTCCAAAAGGTGGCACTTGGCCTATCCCCCTTTCTAAATGAGCCTCTCTTTGGTGGAGTTATGTCTTGCTTAATGTCGCCGAAGTGTTTGCCTGGTGGAGGCGAGTCACCAGTAAGGTTACTTAAGAAGCTCCATAGGACAGAGGAGAGATTCGGCGGAAATAGCCCTATCTGAACAATCGGGTCTCCTGTTGCCATTGATTTTGCAACTTTTTTGAATTCTTGGATATATGCTGAAAGTGTATGAGGACCGTAGAGTGTCGATGCTGCCTGTGCAAGTTCAAATTATGCATTGCAAGTCAATTTTGGTTTGTAGTAGATTCTAACAAAAGATAAAACATTAAACACCCATGAGTACTATAAAGCATATGTGTGATTATTATGTGCTTACCTCATATCTTTGCTGCTTGTATTCTTCAAAAGTTGCAACGTACTGCGAGTAAGTGTTGGTTAGGCCTGCTATTACAATGTGGGTTTCTTCATCAAATTCCCCCTTTCCATATGTTATCAGTGTCTCTTTAACTGCCTCCCTCAGTCTTCGGCCAGCCATTGTTGTGAACTCTGCAATTTGTGTTTAGTAATAATCATGAAATTAGCCATGGCAAAAAAATTTAGATCATTGGTGAAATTTGAGGTTAGCGATAGTAATAACGAACCTCCAGGTATGGACAATATGACTAGTTTTCCCAGTCTGAGCATTTGAATTGGAAGAATTGCCGGCTGCATTTATATCCCTTGTGTTAAAAACTTTGGGGTGAGATGATAATTCAAGGCTAAAGTGAATATATAATCAAGCATTAAGCATTACCGCCCAAGCGTAAGGGAAAAACATTTCGCCCGTTGAAAGCAAAACAGCCTTTGGCTTTTGGCATTCTACTTGGTATTGGCTAGGTTCTTGAAGCCAATCTCTTACTTTTCTCCAAAACTCATTGATCTGTGGATTAGGACTTTCAAGTTAGAACTCAATACGTGAGTAACTTGGGCAGATTACTAAACCCCATATTTCAATTCAAATTATGTAATAGAGTTGAGGAGTTCAGGTTTAATTTGACTTTAGATTGAGAGTTATATAGTTTAGATTGAGTTTCATAGAAGGGTCGATGCTAACCTCCGTATCCCCTTGTTCAAATCCAAACACACCAGGCCCATCCGTAGTTCCAGCTGCAAAACCTGGGCCTAAGGCAGCAGGACATGTTTTGACCACCTCGTTTCCCTCTAATTGAACCTCAAGATTAGTAAAATTCAAATATACATGGCGATAATCTATTTTTCCAGTTAACTCTTCTTTTGCAGATGTGAACAGATCAACTGCCTTTCGGAATTGCCTCTCTCCCATGATCTTTGTGCTTAGTATTTCATCCGGGTACCTGTGACAAAAATAATATACAAATCACATCTTAATTTTCTCCATTAGATCCAAATTCAAATGAAAGGGGCATACCCTGGACCGCGGCCCACACAAAGCGTGTCATTGCCGTGGCATGAGGAGTGATTAAAATCACAGGGCAATCCACTATCAGTGCAGAATGCTCCAAGCACGTTGGGGCTGACATCTCCGACGTTTGATTGACAAAATGCTCCGACAAATAGTGACCCGTCGTTCTTCCTCACTTTGAATCCTTGGCTAGTGGTATTACTGCAAGGTTGTCCTCCCGTGGCTTTGATCTTTGCCGCCTTCTCTAACAAACCTCTATTATCTGTCACACACACACACACATTTATAAAAAAAAAAAAACAAGGTTCATTGATATATCATGGTTTTGATGGATCCAGATTGGCCAATAATTATGGTGCAGGTGAATTGAACTAAGTCGGCTTGCGACAATTCGAACATGTGCCATTCATTCGAGAAGAGAGTTTGTGTTAGAGGTTGGGTCGTGATAAGTTTTAAACATCTTGTTAAAATTTGACTTGTTGATTTTCATTTCGAATCGAGCTCAACTCAGTTTGGTTCAGCTCAACTTGTTTGGTGGTCAAACTGAGCTTAAACTTATGTTTGCGCTTAAATTTGGGTCTATACTTATGTTCATAATTAAACTCAGCTCAGTTATATATTCAATTTATTAGTTATATGATATTATTTATTGACGATCCTAGACGAACTAAAATCGAATCCCATACTCGTTTATATATTTGTTGATGAGCCTTGATGAACTGAACAATCCATCCCTAAGCTTAAGTAGTTTGATATACTGTGTTTTATTAGTTAGGATTCGTTCATTTTATAAATGAACAAACTTTAATTCAAGCGAACATGAGCAGTTTATGAACAATCCGGTTCACTTGGATCCCTACTAACACCCTGGCAAAGGGATAAATCAAGCATGTAATAAAGTTGAAAAAAATTACTTAGTTTTTTAGAGTAGTTGTTGATTGGTGTGGAGGCATTTTTAGAGGTGGAAGTGAACCAGTCCTCGAAAAATCTAGCAGCAGCACCCTTGTTGTCTCCACTAATGAACTTGTTGTCTCTGCTCATAGATGTTCCATGTGTTGCAAACCAGGTGAATGCTCCAATGCTCTTCCCATTCTCTGCATCTACAAACTTCAAAAGTGTCATTAGGGTATCAATGTCGCGTGGATAACGGGCTCTCTCCTCTGGAGGGTTGAACAAATATGCACTCGGACTCCTATTTATTCCCGCATTCTCCAAATCCCCTACACACAAACAAAAAATCACGGTGTTTTACTACGTGTTTTGCAGACAAAAACGTGAATTATGGCATGTCATTGTGCGACCGAGTGTGTATTGAGAAATAAGCTAAAATAAAGAGCAGAATGATCATTTCTTCCATTTACCATCAAAACGGTCGTCAATATATTGTGAATATTTGATTACTGATTTTATAGAAGTGTCAAGTATGATTAGTTGTGTATCGGATTTAGCTAGATTGTTTGTGAGAATTGAATTTCAAAAAGCCAACATGTACGATTAAAAACACTTGTATCATAATGTTTTGCATGCTGTGTTGGAAAAGAAAACTAGTGAGCTAAGTGATCATCATCCATATAATTAAATGTGATGCACACCTGTGTTGATAAAAATGGAGCCAGGCTTGAGATTATCATGAGCCTGGGCAATGCTGAGCTCGATGGCAGTGATAATGGCGTCGAATGATTGTGGTACAAAGCCGAGAGACGTTACGGAGTAAATCACATACTGTAAATAGCCCCCTGGACCAGCGTGAGTATGGGTGCCACTGATTGCTACGTTCTCTTCATTATACAAATCTCCATACCTTCATGAACACATCATGAAATAGATGGTTTCATTTCAAGTGTCATCATTATTCAAAATTGGCTCGGATGGAGTTGGCTCATGTTTACCTTTTCTGAAGTCTCTGCAGCACTTCAATGGTGAGAAGCTGTGAGGCCATTCCTGCATCAAGGTTGACGAAGGCGAACCTTGGACCATCAGAGCTCTGGGCTACGATGAAAGTCCTTGCTCTGAGCCGGAAATGTATACCGGCCGTGTTCTGATCAAAATTGCCATAACCCATCATGTTCACTCCCCCAGCTGGACCTGTCATGTCGTAGCTCCCCACTCCGATTAAGTAGTCTCCATTGGCACCAAAGATCAGTGCAGAAATAACAACTAGTGTGTAAAAAAAGTAATGAAGGGTTGGGTGTCCATACATTTTGGTGCTCATGGTTAATTTCATTTGCTTGGGTAAGGAGTTCGATTGAAGTTATATATACAAATTGCGATCGGCTCAGAATTTCTTGTAATATTAACTGTTGTTCCTAGTTCTGCCCAAAAAATAAAAATTCTGTTGTTCTTGGTGAACTGGCTAGTCAGCTTGTTTTGTCGGTCTGTGAGGAGTTTGAGTTGGACAAGAGCATTCTTGGGTTCCTCCGAATGTTGGGAGTTTTCACAAAGCATGCTATTGTCTGCTTACATATGCATATATGTAGCTTATTGGGGTAAGTTTGTCACTATCTCTTTTACTTGTATAACCAATTAGGTGTAACTAAATTACCAATATATATGGATTATTATAAAATGAGACATGTTCTAACAGGCTAACCATTAAGCAATTTTCTTACATTTGAAGGATAAATCTTTGTAGTAAGTTTGTGATATATGTGCAACCAATACACCACAACCCGGTAGTGGGGAAGTTTCTGGACTGAAGATGTGACGTCCAGCCAGTGAGCCGCTTTGTTGCACTCCTAAGTGTTTTGAGAAAAAGTAATGTGTATCCTCCTGCTGCATATCCTGATGTCTTCCATAATAACTGATATTTCGCAAGGAAGTGTATCTTCTGCTGAACTCATCTTGATCACTTGAGCATTGTCGCTTTCAATATTAATTGATGATATTAAAAATTAGTCAAGTCTAAACTCGACGCAATAGCAACTTGGGAGATCGCCCCCCAATAGGAGCCAGCATGATGATGTTAGAATCTGGATTCCACTCAAGGCTCACCTTTCGCTCCCTAGCTTCCCAGGTCGTTACCATAGCTCAAGTCTTTGAGTTCAGACCTTTTAACTCAGAGACTCCAGCTTACGAGACGCAGATTAGGAATCATCACTAACATGACCCTCGTGCACATTGTGACAGTGATAGTTCACATTTTCTAGAAAGTCACATCACGTCCAAAGTTTATAACTTCTAACGGCCAAATATTCTGTATTATGGGTTGTAACAACTCCAAATAAATCACGTTGATTACGCAAAGATCACCACCATTGCACAAGGATCACGGCAGTCATGCAGGAATCATGTTGATCGCGCGAAGCTTCTACGTGATATAAATAGGGGTCAATCCCTCGTTTTGTAAATAATCGACACTCGGCAGTGTTGTAATTTTCTTTCCCAAATAATAGCAAACCTCCTAGGAGCAACAGACTTTATTAAAGTGGAATAATCAAGTTTTCGGGTTAGTGAATCACTATAAATATCTTATCTATCGGTTTCCACTAATTGTTATTGTCTCTTTAATCGACTAATCATTACCACGAGCCTAGCAGCTTTGATTGAATGTCCCAATGAATTCCCATTATCGTTCCTAATGAATCTCAAATCCATTTCCCCTTTATTGATCCCAGAGCTTAGCCACTTAATTGTGTAGACCACACCATCAAATAATATTGTTGAGTTGCAGGGTCATGGCTATGAAACAAGTTTCTCTTACAACCATTGCTTGAGAAAAAGACTAGAAACCGATGAAAGCATGTAATGATGAGATTTTGAGCTGATCTTTGGCATGGCCAGGTATTATATATAAAACACCACCTAAGAAGACTTGCAAATGATTCCAACGGAAAAACCCTAATTAGCTAAGGTGATTTACAACAATAAGTTTAATTTTAAACTACCTAAAGAGGGTAATCAAAAATGAACATGGGTGGGTTCTTCTCACAGAATCTACCACCAATCTTTTTGATTTCTTCTACTTATTTGGCTAGCAATCCCTATATGAGAGGGTAGCTCCACCTGATTGAGATAGGTGATATTAGCCTACCCAAAGTATATATTAAGCCTTTCATAAATCCTGAAATTCACATGTAACTGAATCGAGCTTTCGAGAACCTTAGACCCTACACCATACCAGTGTCCCTAATCACCTCTATACATGTTGCAATTCTAAGAATTCTCCACATCAATGTATTAGGTGGGTGGTTTCCATACTTTGACCTCTTGGGAAGAACAACCACAAAATGAGAGACTTGTAGCTAGACGGCCCAGTCCTCCTCAACAATGGATACAATCAGGCATGCAAGCTAACCCCCAGCAAGCATATATGGATAGTCTGGTTCTCAACGCAGCTAATTAACGACAATATCATTGTCTGATTGGCCTAGACTGCCTAGTCATCACCGCTATGAAGAACATCACTAATAGTTTTTTATTTCCTTGTTGTAGATAAGGATCTAAATATTGAAATAAAGTTCAAAAGGTGGAGATGAAGTAATTTATGAAATCTGCCAATTGATAAGATGGACCACTGTGACCACTGGACCTATTTAAAGCTGATATAAATATAATTTGAAGTGTATGTATAAGTATGAACCATTCAAAAACAAATAATAATGGAGCTCAGGATAAGGGGGTCACCCCCTCAATAAAAAAAGGTAGCAATTTTTTGTCAGCAAAGACCAAAACGACGAGAGGCAGCTCTCAGATGGACTAAGCCAAAAATCCACGCAGACTTCTAGCTTATCCAGTTCCTAATCTTGAAAAAAAAAAAAAAAAAAAGTTCATGATGACACATGCCGTTGCAATGTTAAAACAAAAGAGAAATCACTGTAAAAAAAACGTCACATGGCTGCTAGCACTCGCTAGAAATCAGACACACTAAACAGTTGAGAAAAAGTGGAGAGTGATGAACCCTGTTTCCTTGTTTCTAACCCGAGTTGAAATAAAAATAAGGCATCATCAAAAGTAAGAAAATGCTATTATTATTATTATTATAATATAATTTAGAGAGCCAAATTAAATGCCTAATCTATTATAACCGGCACTTCTATGCTGCCCAAGTCTTAATTCAAATCTTATATCTCAAAAGCATATGCCCCACCCACCCATCCACCCACACATTTCACTTTATGGGTTCCAAAAAATCAATTTACGTATGGTGTGATGCACATGCATTTGGAATACAAGACTTGGACATTTTTCCCATTATAACGAGTAAATTAAAATTAAGTTATATATAACATTTGAACTCACAATTTATTTAAAAGTTAAGAATTCGGTGACCTAAAATAAATGATTAATCTATTACTGTAACTATTGGATGAAAATTAAGTCACATATTACATTGGAACTTACAAAAAAAATATATTATTTTACAATTGTTTTCTATTTAAGTGTAATCCATTTAAAAGCTAACAATTCAAGTTCCTTTTTTATTTTTTTTTTAGCAGGCAGCATTGGAAGGGTCATTGAATATGAAATTAAGGTACAAACCCTGCTTAGTGTCATTAGCTTTTCAGGAAGTTCGAAGGGCAAAACCCATAAATATTACTAAGATCTTAAAATCTCAATTAAATCAACGAGTTGTATCAGGAAATCATGTTCAATAAAAATTCTTCATTCATGCCGGACGGAGGACGTTAATGCTCATTCCAAAGTTTATGCCTCAATTTCTTCGCAAGGGGCCACCTGAGGCAAGGGTCCCATCAATTAAATGAGTATGTATCTAATTGCAGCTGAATATTGATCTACGTGGATTAATAGTTGCAGCTAAGGCATGGATTTGACACCGTACAATTTTTCTGATTTTTTTCGTTGAATAATGCTATAAATATTTAATTTAATATAATTATTGAATTAATTATAAATTTTAATATTAATCTTTTTTCATGAGTAAATTCTTAAATTTAACCCTCAAAACTTTTTTTTTTCCAATATCGCAAACAAGGACACTACTCAAATGTGATATAAACACTGACAGAACTTTAATTAGGCCCGTCCTCAATTTCAATTAGGAAAAGTATCTCGGCGTGGGGGAAGATCACATCTAAAACTCAAAAACTAATTGTGAATCAAAATTACAAACGAAGGAAGCAATCAATCCATTAACAAAATTATATCGACATGAAAACTTCCGATATATATATATATATATATATATTACCAAGCGTATGAAAGCCTGTTATATATCAAGCAAACTGCAACACAAAGGCAACAAACGAGAATTTAATAACAATCCAAACATCACAACAATGATGACACTCACAAACACAATACTTAACAGTGTGGTGCGCATTACTTTCCTTCTTCTTTTCCCTTCTCTTTTTCATCTTCGGTCTTTGGGTGGTACCCAGGAATCTTTTCCTTTATCTTCTCCATAAAACCCTTTTTCTCCTTGGCCTCACCGTCAGGGGAGCCGTACTCCTCCGCCGGTGGTGGTGGTGGTGGTGATGGAGGCACCTCTTCTGTCTTCTTGTGTCCACCTGGTAGTTTATCCTTGATCTTTTCTAGGAACCCTTTCTTTTCCTCTGGTTCACAAGTTGGCTCTGCAACATTGACTGGTACTGGTTCTTCGTATTTCTCGATTGGCACGGCCGTCTCTTCGTACTTCTCAACCTTGTCTTCTTCCTTGTGATCTCCTGATATCTTTTCCTTGATGTTGTCCTTCAATTTCTTTTTCTTCTTCTTCTCTCCTCCCTCTTCCACTTCTTCCTCATCGCTTGACTGTAAAATTTTAAAACAACCAAGAAAATTCTCATCAGCTTAATCAGAAGATTAATCGACACTATATATATATATATATATATATATGGACCAATTGATTAAATTTGCATGTCATACAAAAGTAAAAACCTTTTCAATTTCATTCGCAAACAATAACTCCACGTAACGAAAGTGATCATATGCAAAACCCATCAAAAGTCTAATAATGATGGAAAACTTACAGAGCTACAGCTGCTGCCGGATCGGTGGAGCTTCTCGAGAAGGCCATGCTTCTTTTCTTCTTCCTTGGGCTCTTCTTTTACCTCTTCGTATTCTTCGTTCTTCCTCACAGGTTCAGACACATACACCTTCTCGAACTCCGAGCCGATCTCAGTGTTCGATCCGATCACCTTCTCTTTGGGCTCATTCTCTTCTTTTTTCTTCCCCAAGAAATCAAACAACCCACGATCTTGGGTCTCAACTGAACTCTCCTCAGTCTCAGTCTTGATGATGGTGCTCCCGCTCTCATCGGTCTTGGTCGCCGGGTAGATATTGTGACGAACTTCTTCGGCCATTCCGTTTAGGATTAGCTAGAATATGAAAACAAACAACTAAACTTAACGAGCAAGTATGTGAACGATGGCAGATAGGGATGGATGGATGGATGGATGGATGGATGAAATTCGAAGCTTGCTGTGATGGGTTTGAG
Source organism: Ilex paraguariensis (assembly GCA_963454935.2). Classification (NCBI taxonomy): domain Eukaryota; kingdom Viridiplantae; phylum Streptophyta; class Magnoliopsida; order Aquifoliales; family Aquifoliaceae; genus Ilex; species Ilex paraguariensis. The sequence continues at coordinate 452,297 of CAUOFW020007724.1, read as the reverse complement.
AGAGAGGTAAGAGTAGTGGGCATCTTATAGGACATTAGGACGCGTGCTGGACGCAATTAATTAAAGAGGGTAGCCCAATGGCCCAAGCCCATTAATGTAAATTTTTTGTTTTTTGTAACCGACGTGTGCTTTATCTACTAGTTACGTATTCTTTACGTTATTTTTTTCCTCGAACATGTCGGCATTTGATTTTGGTCGGAATTTAAATTTGATTATTTAAATATGAATTAATATTTTTGATCAATTAGTAAAATTTGAGTTCAATTCATTAAAATTTGGAGTTTGGTATAAGAATATCCAGTATAATAAATAAAGAGTCAATATAAATTCATATCCAATTTTTTCATTTAATTTCTTGAATTTTAATTTTTGATGAATTAAGATATGAATTTGTAATCTATCCAATATTTGAAGGAAATCTGATCAATTCTGATCGTCGGCAAGGAGGATTGTGTTGTCGCATAGATAGCCACGTATCTTCTAGTTACAGCTAATAATTGATTATTTGTAAATATGGAATATTTTGACAAAAAATAAAAAATAAATATGAAATATAACGACAACATCACGTCAATAATTAATTATAAAATAATAAATAAAGTTAATAAATTCTATTATTCTAACATAATAAAAATAGTTCTTGATAGTTAATAAAATAATAGAGTCCATTAAATTCACATAATTTTTTTTTATTGGTAGGTGACATTTATATCTAATATTTTTCTGTACGTGAGGGACGGTGGAAGGAAAAAAATATTATGCATAATTATTGTATTATATTAACAGTGTCACATAATATAACTGTCTAATAATACATAAACAAGTCTATAAATAAATTTTACAAAAATTTATAACTATCTAATCATATAATATATAATTATACTTCCATAATAAAAAATAAATCTTATTTTATTATGAATTATTTTTATTTATTTTATTATTTTTTATTAAATAATTATATAATACTAATATTAATATTAGTGACATCGTATAATCGTTACGCTTAATATTTACTCGATCGGAGGCTTCAAAACAAAAGAAGAAAAAACTAAAGTATAAAAGGTGGAGAGAGAGATACGCTGTCATTGCATACGCGTTCGCCAATAGAAATATGCCACGTGGAGGAGAATGAGTGGTTGAACTTGTGGGACCAGATTTGGTCGTTCTTGAATGGCTAAATGTAAGAAGTCGGTGAAGAATGGCTGCAAGTGGCCGAAAGTTTACACGTGGCAATCGCTTGGGGAAGTGGGTCCTACGGTGTTTCGAGATGTGCAAATGTGTAAAGTCATAGTAGGTGCAGCGTGTTGGGTCTTGTTGCCTATTCATCGATCGTCGTCCCCTTCCAAATATCTACCGAAAGTGGGTCCATTAGGCGGACAAGTGGTTGATTTGACGTTGCCACTTGTTTTTTGATTAACTTTTTAATAGCCTGATGAGTCATCAGTTATGTGTTTCTGAACTCCGCACGTGTAAGGGGGTCCACAAGCACGTGACCATCAATTACTTATTGGAACTTACGAAATTGAGTTAATTTATTAATCTAATTACTATATGTTAAGAATTATCGTGACAATAATTCTATTAAGATCATATCACCGCTACATAATTAAGTCAACAAATTTAAATTCTAATATCATTATTCTGGTCTTTTTTTTTGGTATAAAAAATTAATATTTAAATAAATCACTTCACATATTTGTTAGAGAGTATTATCCTTCAATAATACACAAGTATTCACAAGTCACTTCATTGCACTTATGTCAAGGCTGAAACTAAAGTCTCACCGCGTGCTATAGGTACTGAAAAGTAGATATAGCTTCACCAAATTGTTGTAGCTATGAGAATTTTGAACTAAACATTGGGTGAAAAAATTCGACTCTTTATCCAGTGGACTTATGATTCGATAGTCACTCTATCACTCTAGTCTATTCAATTGAAAAAAAAAACAATGGACAGTGGCTTCCGAATAAACTCAACCATAATAGGCATACCATATTAATCAACAACTAAGTTTGAAGAAAAAAAAACCTCAATTAAAAGTCGATCTCGCTTCAAATAAAGGTTCAAAGATAAATCATAATTGTCAAACAAAGGGGTTGATATGTTTTGGCTGCTTTTATATTATAGCTAAGCTTATAAAAGAATAATAGTCCTAGGTTGTGGAGGCTCTATAAAAGTATTCCAATAGAAATTCCAATTAGTAACCCTAATGGTAATTAATTTACAATGCCGTTATACTTTAAGTTTTAATCTTAGGTGATTTTTGATAAAATTGAAAGTTGAATATTAAAAATTGAATGTTGAATTTTAAGTGTTGAATGCTGAATTTTTTAATTTGTAGACTGTTTGGTAACAATTGAAATATAAGTATTAAATTAAATCAAATTATTTGATAAATATAAAGAACTGAAATTTAAAAATTATTATTATTCTAATTTTGTCTTTCTTTTTAACCATATCTCTACAATTATCTTATTCCGATCACTATCATCACAATGACAGCGACACAATGGTGGTGGTGACAGTGGTGGTGGTGGCGATCGTGCCACAATGGTAGTGGTGGTTGCAGCGGTAACACAATGGCGACGGTGGCATAATAGTAGTAGTGGCGATGACACAATGGTGGTTGTAGAGGTGATGGTGATGGTGGTGGTGGCGGCGACACAATGGTGATGGTTATGGTGAGAGTGGCGGTGACACAGTGACGATAGTGACGGCGGCAACACAATGGTGATGGTTATGGTGAGAGTGGCGGTGGCATAGTGACGATAGTGGTAGTGACGACAAAATTATGGTGGTAATGGTGAGAGAGAGGTGGTGACACAAGATGGTGGTAATGGTCACAACAACACAATGACAGTGGTGGCAGCGAGATAAGATGGTGGCACAATTGTAGTGGTGATAGCGGCGACACAATGATAGAGACAGTGGTGGTGGCGGTGACACAATTTACAGTGACGATGACGATGATATAATGACAATGGTGGCTTAATGGTAATAGTGATGACAACACAATGGTGGCGGCGGGCTGGTGCTAGTGTTAGTAGCGGTGGCACAATAGCGATGATAGTGGTAATGGTGACGTTGACACAATGATGGTGGCGGTGATAGTGGTGGTGGCGGTGACACAATTGTAGTAGTGTCGGCAACGACATAATGGTAGTACTGACGACAACACAATGGTGGTGGCGGTTAGTGGTGGTGATGATGTTAGTGGCAGTGGAACAACAGTAGTAATGGTAACAATGGTGACACAATGATGGTGGCGGTGACACAATTGCAGTGGTGGCAACGGTGACATAATGACAATTGTGGCATAATAGGAGTAGTAGCAACGACACAATGATAATGGCGGGCGGTGGGGGTGATGGTGTTAGTGGCGGTGACATAACAGTGGTGGTGGTGGCGGTTGCACAATGATGGTAGTGACAACGGCAACACAATGGTAGTGGTGGTGGATGAAGGTTATTGAAATATTAAGTGGTATGAGTTTTAAGTTATTAAATAAGTTTAATTCATTAAGTACTTAAAGTCTTTAGTTTTAAGTCTTAAATGGTATTACCAAATATTATGATTATTGAACTTTAATTATAAAAGATAAAAAAATTTGGAGGTCGGTCCCTGTGTGGACTTATTTGATGATAAGTCTACTAAGAAAACTTGTTTAAATATTAAGTCAATTTTGATTTTTATTGTCCAAAATACCCCCAGTAGTTATGTTCAATAAAAAAAAATTTGAAAACTAATAACTCCTAAATTCTAGAAATTTGACTAACATTAAAATTTTCTCTCTCATATCTATCTATATTTATGTATAAAATATGACTATTTATTTCTCTCATACACACACACACACACACTTACATACATATAGTAATATTAAAAAAAAATAGTACCATCTAAACACACAAAAAAATATTAATATTTAAACACAAAAAATAATAATTCTAAAACAAAAAAAATAATAACATCACGGATTAAACTTATTATAAATTTCTTAAGCAGAATTCAATCTTAATTTTCACTAAAAAGACAATGTCACCTGTTTGTCTCCCTCTTTGGATTGATGATAGTCGCCACGGCCCATTTAGACAATGCAAAACCCTCTCCCTCCAATGGCCCATTTCCCTCTCACACCTATCCGATCACTGCCCTTGCATGTTGTGCCACTCAAATTTCACGTGCAATCATGGGCCCTGGCAAACTATTTAAAAGTATTTGAGTCATTCTGTTGGGCTGACTAGGCCCGGATTTTGGTGGTTCGTGTCCCAAATCACAATGCTGTTCTATTCATCATGTTCACATGGGCTTCTAAGCCCACTAAAGATAGACAATTCATTGAGAGAGAGAGAGAGAGAGATAAATCCTAACCTACCCATAGGTTTGTATTAAAACTATAGCAACCTCTTCTTCTTTCCCCCCAACCAAAAAAAAACGGAATAATACCTTCTTCTTCTTCTCTCTTTTTTTTTTTTCAATTCCCTAGGGATATTTAGATAAATTTTTGTATAATTTGACTAATATTTTTTGATTAAAGACAGATTATACATGTTGGAACTACGTTATTCAAAAGGGATAAATTTATCATAATTTAGCCTCAAGAAATTACAAATATTTAAACACAAAACGTCTGAATTTATAGATCATCACTGTTATTATTTAAACAATTCCCTGGAATTACACCGTCTACTTAATAACCTCATTTTCATCTCTAAAAGGAACCATTTCTTCCTAATCAACTTGTTAGATAATATAAATATTAATATTTTGACGACAAAAAAGAATTGTTTTTAAGTAAATATATAGAATCATTTTGTTTTAGTAAGCATTGACTATAAATCATTTTTCAATTAAGAAAAAAATTACACGAGTCCACGTTAAGCTCCTCTCTAAGTTTTAAACAATTAGAAGATCTTCTTGTTTTCATGGAATGGCGAACACTCATATTTGTAAATTCATTTATTTTTACTAGTAATGTACCACGTGCGTTGCATGTGAATAATTTTCATATACAAAATATTAATAAAACGTATTAGGTATATGTGTACCTATATTAAATATTATTTCAAGTTTATCAAAATTTTATTTTTATTACTCGTATTATTTTATAAAATTTGAAAAATTTGTTTGTTCCTGACGATTCATTGTTTTAAGTATATAAAAAAAAGAGAAAAATAATTTATTTAAAATTCATTTGATTATATTTTAACTTATAATTCATTGAATAAAACAAATATAATTTTCAATATACTAATTAATGCTTAATATAATTAGTAAGATTAATAGGAATAAAATATAGGATTAATAGCACTTTGGTTCTCTAAAGTTTACTTTTTGTCAGTTTAGTTTTCAGTATATAAATTTTGTCAATTTAGTCTTTAAAATATTTAATTCTTATTTAAATGGTCCCTAACCAGATGGTTAATTAAGTTTTTTGATGAAAATAACTACATGTTATTCCGTCAAATAGTATCCTGTGATCACTTCTATAAAAAATTTAACAGATTGTCTGTATATGAATCATTTAAACATTAACTAAATACTTTAATGACCAAATTGATAAAATTAATATAATGAAGACCAAACTAACAAAATATGCATATTTTAGGGACTAAAAGTACTATTCAACTTAAAATATTATATACTACTCTATAATATATATTTTAAAAGAATATTAAAAATCTAAAATTCAAGTTTTACTTAAAAATACAATATATTTTTTTATATAAACTCTTAATAAAATATGAAAAGTTTACTGTAATTGAAGAATTATGTTGATTTAATATAAGTTATTTAGAAAAACTACATAAAAGATTCTTTTTATATTAAAAATTAAATGGTTGAAATTTTGGATGAAAGAAATACACATATGTAACAATAATGTTATCTTTATATTTAAAATAAATAATATTAAATTGATATTTTTTTTTTAAATTGAATGTTTTATTAAAAATTATAGTGATGCATATATGTTTTAAAGGTAACATAGTTCATTAAAAAGTTTTATAAATATTGATATTTATACATAGAAAATAAAGAATTAAGAGAGATGTTATAAGTAATTTGGAAATTTAAACATATAAGTATATAATGACAATTTAGATATTCAAATATTGAAGGATAGTGTGGTATTTAAAATATTTTATAAGAGTAAAATACTGAATCAAAAAATTTTCATACCTAGGCAAAAGTTTCATTCTTTATTAGTAGTGCAGATGGAAAAAAAAATACATGTATATAGTCATAATGATATATATATATTTGAAAAAGTATGATTTGTTGATGAAATTTTTAAACATTTTATTGAAAATTATAATGATGCATATATATTTTTAAGAGTAATGTAGTTAATTAATTTTTTTATTTTTTTTATAGATATTGATATTTATACAAAGATAATAGAGAAGTAAAAGAAATATTAGAGGGTAAATTGAATATTTAAAACAAAAGGATGTAATTGTAATTTACATATTTAACTATGGAAAGATAATGTCGTAATTAAAATTTTTTATAAGGGTAAAATAGAGATTCAAATTTTGTTTACTTAAAGTACTTTTATTAGTAGTATAGATTTTTAAGAATTTAAGTAATCTTTTAAATAAGATGAATTTGTCAATGTAAACAATTCATTACATTTACAATTACAGAATGAGTAATCTGCAGTAAAATTAACAAAAAATGTATATACTGAAAGATATTTTGAGGGGGAGGGGGGTAGAAATTGAAAATAGGGAAGGAAAATAAAGGGTCAAATTGTCAAAGTGTCCATGTAAACCCAAATAAACAATAACTCTTTTGGTTTTTTTTAAGTATACTCATTTTGTTTGTTTGATTCTTAATATATTAGTTTTGTCAATTTAAATTTTAAAATATTTAATTCATGTTTAAATGATTCTTGTACAAATAGTCCATTAAGTTTTCAAAGGAGAAAATATTACGTGTTGATCACATAATACCGTTTAAAAGAATAATAGATTATTTTTGTCAAAAAGTTAACGGATCGTTTGTGTAATGACTATTTAAGACGAATTAAATTTTTTAGGTTGCATTTGATAAAATTAAAACATTAAAGACTAAACTGACAAAACAAGTATCCTTTGTACACAAAAAGTGATATTAATCCTAAGGGCTAATCTTAACTTGCACTCCCAAAGGTCACTTAAATTTTAATTTGTACTCTCAATATTTAAAAATATTAATTTACATCATGAAAGATATAAATTCGTATCAATGCGCATCTGGGGCTAACTCCATCCATTTTGCTGTTAAAAAAATTTAGGCTAATTAGAAATTATACCTCTTAAAGTTTAAATATTTCATATTTGTGACCCAAAAAAAAAATCATCCATTAATGCTTGTTAAACAACTTTTAATTGTATCATATTATATATTTTCGTGTTGTATTCGAGTCAATAAAAAAAATACTTTTTCAAAATTTTAAAAAAATTATAAAATACCTATTTTTTGCTTACAATGTCCGTTATATAGTTATTTTCTGTCTACAGTTAGATATAAATTTTTTGATTATCCGATCAAATTAAAGTTAGATATGAATAACACAACTGTAGACAAAAAATAATTATTTAACAAGTATTATAAATAAAAGATATATATTTTTTATTTTTTTTAATAATATTAAATAGTATTATATGATTGTCGTAAATGTAAAATATATGATACAACGCAATTGACTCGACATAAAAATATTCTTTTGTTAAAAATATTTTTTTATTGATTCGAATACGACACAAAAATGTCGTGATACGATATAATTGAGAGTTACTCAACTAGTATTAATGGATGATTTTTTTTTAGAATACAAATGTGAAATATTTAAACTTTGAGGGGTATAATTTATAATTAATTCAAATTTTTTTAACAATAAAATAGATAACAGTTAGTTTCAGGTGCACATTGATACGTATTTGTATTTTTTTGGGTGTAAATTAATATTTTTAAAGGAATAAATTAAAATTTGAGTGATTTTTCAGAGTGGAAGTTGAAATTAGACCTAATCCTACACAAAAATCGAAATGAAAAACTAAACGAATAATTAATTAATTTCCGATCGAGATAAAAAAAAATTCCGAAAAAAATGAAAGTTCTTTTTTTTGGATATTAAAAATTAGAAATGAAAATAGCCCGGAGGAACGTTGTTGCTTTTCGTTCCCCTCTCTTTCTCTCTCTTCTTGTTCCTCCGTCTAGTTCAAATTGAGTCTTCGCTGTCTCAATGCGAAGACGCCATCGGAAATGACCCACGAATTGTAGACAAATCGAAACAAAGATAATAGGAGAGAGAGACGAGAGAGAGAGAGACAGGGAGAGACGAGAGGTCACGCAGCGATGATAACGCGTTCGAATCTGGCGGAGCAGCTGAGAGAGTACCAGATTCGATCGAAACACGACTGGGCTTCTGTCTCTTTCTTCTCCTCTACCTCTAATATCGCCTATTCAAGGTATCGCTTTATTCAATGTCTGGTTTTCCATCCAATTACAGTTCGATCTTTACCAAAATTTCGTTCTTTCGTGCTTTTCCTTTTTAGGGTTTCAATTTAGAATCGTTGCACATATGTTTTATGTGTTTCAGACTTATTTCTCAATTATCTGATTGGAACTGCTGCTAATTTAGAGTTCTCATATTCCTATACAAAATATGCATATGAAAAGATTGGAAACATGAATTTGGAACTATCGAAGGATCGACCATACGAGAAATTGTGCAGTGTCATTCATTGTTATGCCCTTTTTAATGTATTTAGGATTACATGGAAAAGTGGTTTGCTGCTGAGGAGTCATTTATGAGATTTTTGATGACTGTACAGATCATTAATGGAGAATATTGAGAATTATTGTTTTTTCACCGTATTTCCAAAATGGCAGTCAAATATGAAGTTATTAACACATTAATGAGGAATTGTTCAGTAATTAAGGTTAGGTAGGGTTTGATGGGAGGAAGCGATAACAAATTTCGTGCAGGATGCCTGCTAGTATAGATATAGCTACCACCACACTTACAAGGTTATGTTGAGGAGTACTTTTTAACTACTTCTATTGTAATGTTAAAACAAAACTACTTGTATCGTACATAAAAAGTGTCCTTTTTTATCAATTGAAACACAATATGTAGTTGGTTGAGAGTGGTTTCCAACTTCTTGTAATGTAACTGGTTAGATATGAGTGAAGGATTGAAAACTGCCCCTGCCCTTTATTAATGATGTTAAAAACGAAACGTGGTTTACAACATACAATACATTTCTTTTTTATACGAAGAATAAGATGTTGAGTATGATTCAATTCAGGTCAATTGTGCATTGTTTTCTATGAATAAATATTGAATGTAACCGCCATGTCACACAAATAAATGGATGAAATGAACCCCACTACTTTGTATGAGGTGGTTATTGGCTTACATGAATGGGTAGTTATTGAATTGTATGTGATTCCCTTGCTCTGTTGTTTTCCTATTGGTGGCACCACGTGGCGGTGATGCCGTTGTGAGACCATTACATTGAATATTTTCTCTTTTTCTAGGTTGAGTATAGGAATGAACCAAGCATGCTGGTTTGTTGATGATTTATTTTGGATTGGACTTGTTGTTTTGTTTTGTTTTCACAAACTTGATATAAGACATTGTGGGAAGATGATTTGAATCAGTCTTTTTGATGACCTTACTATTAAGGAAGATTGTTGCCGAGCTTTCATGAAATTTTACCAAATGGTTGTGTGTTTTTCTGGATGTAGTTTGGCTGAGGAGTCCATGGTGAAAATATTTGGTTTCAGCAACTGTTTCCTAAAACAACTGATATTGGCCTACCTCTAGGCAAAAATTAGTTGATTGACTTGATTCACTGGTTTTAAAATGGTGATGGATACATGTTGTTTCTGTTCCTAGTAGTTTACAGAAACTTAGAATGAGAGGTTTAATGTATTGAAGTTATTATAGATTCACTTTATTGAACAAAAGATGTTTCTTCATTATCTGTTTTACATGCGAAATTTAGAGATCGCGAGGCTTAAAATTACTTGCAATACCTCATTTTTGTAATTTTTTCCCCATTGTGAAGCGGTTGATTCACACCAACTAATTAGTTGGCCTTTTTTTTAAACTTGCACCTTGTGTGGCATACACACACACACACACAGTGCTGTTTCTAGGTTTTTGACCTTTCGCTATAATTGGGAGTGATAGAGTGCAGCTTGATGCAAGCATCAGAATTTCAGAGTATATCACCTATAACATTTTTGGGCATCAATAATTTTGATGTGCGCATAGATTGTTTCATTTTGGGAATCAGTGAATTGGTCATATTAAGAATGGATCGAAACACCATTAAATTTAGATATACATAAGAAAAGAATAAAATACCTGGAAACATTAAGCATTCGAGCGTTAGGATTCATTCCTTGTTGAAGACATCCTTTATCTATTTGTATAACTAGTTAATGCTCTTTCTTTTTGGGAAGACTCATCAGGTTATTAGATTGGCAGGGGCATTTATGTCCTCAAATCTCTGTTTCCGTGATTTTGGATTGGATTTATATTATTTGTGCAATTGTTTTGCCTAGTCACTACTGATACGCTTGTTATTGCATTTTTTGGGTTTTTCTGGATGCAGGGTGGATGTTGTGGTATTTGTAATATGGGAACTCCTTGTTTTGGCATTCCTCGTTTTCTCAGCTGTTTCATTATATTTCAGGCATTTGAGACTTGCTTTCATCCTTGTATGCATCACATTGCTTCTGCTTTTATGCATGAAAATCACAAAGCAAGTAAGACTGGCCCGAAAAAAGAAACGCAGAATGCTTCTTCCGTTATCGATGTAGAATCACATGGCACTGCAACTCATTTTCATATGCTCCAACTTTGTTCTGTAAATTATGAGAATTCTTGACCATGGCTTTTGGTCCATCCACTTTTTGTTTTATTGGCGTCTGCAATTGCACTTCTTTTTCTTTTCCCCTTGTTGGGGGTGGGGGGCTAAGGTTGCATTGTATTTTCATGGATGTGAAAATGAGAATTCTAGCAAAATCCTGCACTGCTGTTTGGTATGACAGCATGTACATTGTCTTATATTTTTTCAAATTAGCTAACCATTAGGATCAGGTTCTTGAAGTGCTATCGCCTATCGTGAGTACATTGNAGAATTCTAGCAAAATCCTGCACTGCTGTTTGGTATGACAGCATGTACATTGTCTTATATTTTTTCAAATTAGCTAACCATTAGGATCAGGTTCTTGAAGTGCTATCGCCTATCGTGAGTACATTGATTGACGGATAGTTATTGTAATAATATTTACAGGAACACTGAAATATGAAATATGAAATATGGTCCTTTACAACTCTTAATGTGGCCAGTACATTGATGGATGCTGAATATTATCCACGTTTTGTCATTCTCTCACTAACTACTGGTTTTTATGGCTACTTCAGGTCTTTAGACCTGCAATTCCAGGATCAGGTCTGATTTAGGGGTTTTTAACTTTGCAAAGCTTATGAAAACAAGTCTCTTTTTAAAATACGTGATACTATGGCAACACACTTGGCCCTAGTTGTACGTATGACACACGTTTGATTAATTTTTTTGAGTAGATATTCATCATATCGATAGCCACCGATAAATGCTATAACCATAAATGCATAGTGATATTATGTGTCGATGATTTGGTATCATGAAAGGTTGATCTTGATTTAAGTTTAGCCTTTAAACATCGGTCCTGCCTATTTGGTTATATGTTACTAGTTTTAGTTCACCCTTTGCTTTGCTCGTACCGGAGGNTCGATGATTTGGTATCATGAAAGGTTGATCTTGATTTAAGTTTAGCCTTTAAACATCAGTCCTGCCTATTTGGTTATATGTTACTAGTTTTAGTTCACCCTTTGCTTTGCTCGTACCGGAGATAGGGTAATATGTTACATAGTTGCAAGCAAGAGCTTAGTCATAGGAAAGAGTTGAGTCGCTTAACTTAACATATACCTTGGTTCACGAGAAACTAGCCGGAGGATACTTAAACATGAACTTCATCCTTTATTCAGGTAGTGAACTAATCGGCTGTTTGACTTGACATAAGAAAACTAGATTAATTAAATTTAGCACACTAGCAGTCAAAATCTTAATCTATGGGAAATAAAATGTGGATAATAATCATAAATAAATATTGGTCACACATTACAAGAAATAGTATTTGATGTCCATAACATCTAAATAAAACATAAAACAAACATGAAACTACTTCATCACCCTCCTTGTTTGAATTAGTTAGGCTTGAAAAAGCTAACTTGAATGCCAGTGTCAATCACAACATAAATACCGGCTGCAGTCAACAGAACACCCAGTAACATGCCGGAAACTCCTAATCCCCAATTTATCCACCACATTATGCTATATTTCTTCGGCTTCTTGATCTTAATCCACATGAAACAGGGATAGGCAAAGGTTACTGGCACCGCTATTCCCCCAATTAGACCTGCAAAGCTTCCCAAGAATGGGATTGCTACGGCTACAAAGAAGCACCCGTAACCAAACATGACCCGAAAAACCGCCCTCAGCCACCAGGGGCATGGCATGTTCTTCCTGCTGGTGTACTTGGATTCCATGTGGTCAAACATTGGCATGCCATAAATTTGGAATGAACTTACAGCATTTACTATGACTAATAAGCTTGTTAATCCCAGAACAGCTGGTGAAGTGTCGCGCCCGTGGTATGCGTATATTGCTGTCAGCATTCCTCCATTTTCAGGTATCTGAAACGAGAATCATATTGCATGATTCAGTTTAACATTTATGTTCGTTAATATTGAATCTTATATGGAGAATACAAGTGATTATATATATATATATATACCTTGCGGCCATAAGCCCAATAACCTCCAATTGCAAGGGGAAACAAACACACCGCAACGATCACATAAGCAACTTGGACCCCTCTCCACATTGGTATGTGAGATGGTTTCGTTTCACTGGAAGGCATGGTAGCCTGCAACCAAAAGTGCTTATGTGAATGATTTTTACCCAAATACCTGACAACTACTAGGTCAAGCGTTTAAAATTCCAGGTATCATTTCTCTATAACCCCTTATTATAAATAAAACTTGACAATTTTTAACACGATCCACCATCGTGATATGAAATTGAAACAAAATTAGTGGGTATGAAGTTAGTCTAGAAACATTCTGATCATACTTATATGCTACCCAAACTCCACATGACATGAACTCAACTATATATATGGCTATAACTAGGTTAGAGGTATGAATTGAATAAATTTTAACATGAGATGATACCACTCAAGTCATTGAATCGGCTAGAGAAAGAAGATAATCCCACTGTCCGTGACTTGAGTGGTATCATCTCAAGTTTAAAGTGTAGCCAAAAATGTGTTGGGCATACCCCAACCCAATAGGTTTTTATAGTTATTAAAATGAACTCTAGCTCAAATGGTAATAAAGACGAGTTATAAATTCAGATATTCTGAATTTAAATTTTAACAACTACTTAAAGATCAGGTATTGAAAGATTTTTCTCCCTCATGAATATTCTAATTCTGGTGTAGATGACCTGTATTTGATTAGATCAAGAAAGAGACTAATGAAAGTGTGCATAAACTAGCCGAAGACCCCTTAACCGTTGGGAAAAAAAAAGTGACAAGAAGTGGAGCATATATGTACCTGAATTTCAAGTGTAAGATTGTGGCCTCTGAAAGCAAAAGCAATGATCCCAAAAGCATTTAGAATGCCAAAAATCCAAACAATATTGCTCTCCGGTTTCACTCGATCATAGGAAACCCCATCAAGCCTACCCTCTGTCACAGACACAAACCACATTATTGTACAGTAGCCGATAGCGGTGATTGCCCCGACTAGGGAAACTCCAGCTATGGAATTTAAGTTGGGCAGCTGAGATAGAACAACGGCAGCACATGTAAACACCAAATACCATTCCACGCTTGCTAATGGCTTCGCCGAGCAACCATGCCCACCACATACGATTTGGAAGAAGAGCTTCGAGGTTGAACCACCAACAATGATCAGGGCAACGCAGGTGCCACCTGATAGGTACATGATCGGAAACAAAGCAAAGATTTTCCCCATTTTTTCACCTGTAATTAGATAGACCTAATAAATCATTTACTACAGAATTTCAAATTGGGTCTTAAGTAAATTGTATCGTATCGTGTTTGGATAATGTTACCAAAAGTAGCACTGAAGATCTGGAGATATCGACTGTAACGCATCCCAGTTTCAGTGGATTCATGAAGCTTGACCAAAAGCCTCAAGGTGTAAAGCTGCCATATGAATGCCACTGTCAAACTAATAATCCCCCACGTCCTGCTCAAAGAAAGATACATATATGGAATTAAAACGAAATTCTGGAGACCAAGCACCAAACTCTTTCCATTGGCTTAAATTTACAACTCGAATAGAACCCCAGGCCAGTTGTTGACTAGTTTCAACTTCACATCTTAATCACTTGAGTTAAGATGCAGTGGAATTCCATGCAGCCACACAGTACTCCATCGTCTAAATATGAACCTGAGTGTACGTATATAAATTTTTGGATACCCTTCTTTTAAAAATTAATTTTTAAATGCAGGTTTTGAACACAGAGTACTTCATATTAAGGTCCATTGGTTCATATTATGTATGAGGATGTCAAAAGGACCGATCATGTATATCATGTGAGATGTAAAAAAAGGGATTTCTATGTATGCATCGCTGATACCCAATGAAATAGACTTTATATCATGTGAGATTCAGCTTTTTCTTGCATAATCACGAGAGTACTGCTTTCAAATGTAATCCTATTTGATTTTGTAGTTTTTCTTTCTTTCCAAAAAGTCTACCGGCAAATATTGCAGCAAACTTCAAAACGTTAATTTCATGGAGTGCCTAGCAAATACACTTCGAAGACCATGGTCTTCTCTGTCTGATCTAAATGAAACAAAAATATATAGTTTGGAAAATTACAAGATGAACGTCATCTTTGAACAAGGCCACTAAAGCACGTAAAGTAGTATCAATTTTTGAAAAAAAACCAAAGCAAACTGTAAATGTGTTTGTAAAAATTAAGGCTTACCAGCCAAGATTGGTGAAGGCAACAGGGAGTACAAGTGCTTGAATTCCGATGCCAGAGCAAAGAGTGTGGAAGGCAGCATAGTAGGCGTTGCCATTCCTGGACTCTGTGATGGGAAGCCAAGCATCTTGAGAATCAAGCTTGGTGAGTTGTAGAGCTCTCCTTATAGGGCTACCCAAGGGTGAGATGAAGTTTGGAGTGCGAGAGTTTTGGAGGGTATTATTATTATCGTTGCTTGCAGCATTTGGATGTTCTATTGAGAGCAGTGGTTTCCTGGACCACGATGGTGTGCTATACTGCATCTGCATGGGAGGGGCTGAGACCACCGGAGCCACCAAGTCTGTGTCCATTGCCGGTGGGTTGATGCCACTTTCCTCAACCACCTCACCCATGCTCTCTCTCTCTCTCACTTTCACTTCAGCATGTAACAAGCTAACTGTTGACAAATATACGTTGCAAATAAGTTTAGGCAAGCAGGAAGATATATAGTGAGGGACCGGGGGGCTATGCTGTATGGTCAACAAACTTTCTTGACCGGCGCTTAGAGTAGACTTGATGCTGGGGTAGTCATAATTGGGCAATGCCACTTGACCCTAATAATTCATCTAATGAATTACCGTCATTAAATTGTCGATAAAATTTAATATTAGTTGTGATTCGTAATCAATTTAATGATTATAATATATTATGTCAACGAATGAAATTAATAAATTAGTTTCAAATAACAATATTTTTTTGTAATAATTTACTCTATGCTTGCTGCATGACTAGCTGTGTGCAGCAACTGAAATACTGTTTTTTGTAGTTTTGTTTCCTATTTGATTTATTGCATTGTGTTTGGTCAAGTTCTTGGTTGTCAACATCCAATTTCTTCCTTGGCTCACCATGTAGGTAGAAGTTTTTTAAAAAACCTTCTTCGCTTGTGCACTTCGACCAAGTAAAGTTCTAAAGGGTTATATGGCCAATTACACAAATAGTATTTTCTCCATTTTGTCCAAACAAAGAAGTAAAATACACAACTCTAAAGTTGCTCAAGTGATAATAAGGACGAGTCGTAAGTCTAGACATTTTGAATTTGAATCTTGGTAATTCTTTGAGTCCAAATTATAAGAGATTTATCTCCGATAAATACACTAATATCATCGTGAATGACTTACTTTTTATTGGACCGAAAAGAGGGTTACTTGTCAACCAATAAAACAAAATAACAAATGCCTTATTTTGTTTGTTTTTTTCAACGGATAGAAGTCTAGACAAGCCCACATTATTGGCTGGAAAATCGAACATGGAATTGGGTGCATATGAATGGAACTACAATAATGCTGGGCGACACGTACTTCAGACACTCTAGGAATCTTGGGATTCTCCCCATTCTATAAATGTATTCAATAATAATAAAATACTTGAATACTTTACTATCATGGATCCACAACATATATACTTTATATAGAAAATAGATATGAATAGAAATATAAATAATTTTTAATTTTAATCGTTACCTTTACCTCTAAAATTCACGTATAATGCAATATGTGAAGAAAAAATTCATTTGAGTTTGAGTATAAAATATAATATCTCTTGACAATAACGATTTTTAAGCAAATCAACTAGTTAAATCTTACTTATGATTTCATTAATTAGTCACGTTCGCTTTATGGATATACAATAATAATATGATTGAAATTTTCTTGAAAATAAAAAATTGCTAATTATTTGTATTATTGTTGAAGAACTTAATAGAAATTATAATTATCAAGTTGTTAGATTGTAATAAAATTATCAAATACACCTTCTCATAGATGGATCCTAAGCGTACATGTATCCTAATTTTGTAGGTTTTGCCATGTTATTATATATATCCATAGTATCTCGAATTCGTATTTCTATTTCGTAACCAATGATTAAAAATTGAATTGTGAAATTTTCAAAACCATTTTAATTACTAGAATTTATGCTTAAGATTTTGATACACATTGTAAATCCATTCTCTTTACGGTTTTAGAATTGATATTCCTTCCTCTTGTCAAAGTTATGATTCATTAACAGCATATGCCTTTTTTTTGTTTTTTTGTTTTTTTTGTTTTCAAATATCTTAGAGCCTCGGATGGGTTTAATGATTGTTTTTGTAATTTTTTTGGGATAAATGATTGTGAACTTAGACATGGAAAAAATATTATAGATGGAGAATAATGTTACTTGAATCTAATTTATGAACATAATTTAATAACCTAATTATTTACAATTATTTGAGATCAATAATAAATTCAATGAATATGATATATTAAACCATCAAATTATATAAATAAATGAAATGAAAATAACATGATAAAATGAGAGTTTCCAATGACCCTAAAAGACCTTCTAATCGTAGGAGGAAGCACGCAAACTCAGCAATAGACCTGATTGTATTGACTTTATCGGCGTTCCTGTCCCTTTCTGTTGGACAAAAAGATAGTAAATATAGCAAAAATGGTGATGGCTTGTATTCTATGGTCTTACGATATTGAAATATGATTTTTTTTTATATTAGTTTTTTTATTTAATAAAATCGTGGCATGTGTAATAACTTTATTAGTTTTTTTTTTGATTAATAATTATAAATCTTTCAATTTAAAATTAAAATCGAATTACAATACAATTTTAAAGTCGATATCGTAATGTTATCCCTTATTCTGAATTTATTCTACACTTGGCTGACTGAGTTTCTCTGCATTATTTGAGGTTGGCTGTTGGACTCGTTTGCTATGGATTGGAGAAATTTGCCGCTTCCATTAGGCAACACACTCTTGCGATTGTCATTAAAAGAAGCAACCCCACTCGTTAGAGCGAATAAGAGAATTAGATATAATCAAGATAAAAAAAAATATTATCTCGAGTTCGTAAATTTAAATCTTACAAGAAACGATATGATGGAGCAGCTATATAATATTTATAAGTAATTATATATACTTCAAATATCAGCGGACCATTTTTCATCTTATTTGAAGAACCACCAAATAAAGGAATGAGGAGAGCTTGCATTTAAGAAGACAAAAAAATAGTTCTAAAAAGTCGAACTTTCAGAGATTGACTGGTGGGTTAGGGTTAGGGTTAGGGTTAGGGTTAGGACAAAATAATGCACAAAATCTCAACTTTAAATATGGTCAGCATGAGTTTGGAAGACTTGATACTTTCATCCATTTCTTCGGAGTTTAGCAAAAATCAGCAAAGTTAGGACGCCAATAATTGCAGATCAGCTACTGTTTTGATTTTTCTTTAAATTAGAAAGTAGTCGGGGATGATACTTGTATGTATCTTGACTTTTTTTTTTTTGCATTTATATCAGAATTAACTTGCGTATATTTCGATCAATTCTCTTTTCGTTCGGATTAAAGTTAGGAAGTATGGGTATTTTTTGAAAAGGTGTCGTGGTAATATTGGACACACGTCTGTTACAGTTAGAAGTGTTCTGAATAGTAGACTCAATCTAACATAGCCAAGATACGATCAAATTTTTTTTTCTTCTTAAAAAATTATTGTTAACTATTAAAAGGGATGTGATTTTTATTTTTTTAATATATTTTTTGTTATATAACTTATATGATATGAATTTTACTTATATGATGTGAATGTTAATAGAGACAATGATGTTTGATGAAAATGGTGGATATTTATTTTAATTTATTTCAATATTAATCAAAACATTAATATTTATTATGTCTTGTTATTAATATTATATAATATATGGTTTATTTTTAATATATTATAACTATATTATTATCTAAAAAAACATATTATATTATTTTAATAATTGTATCCTTGTCGTACCCCTTGTTCAATCTTTTAAAATTTTGTTGTATCTCCGTGTCTGTGTTTTATATGATCAAAGGTAAATCATTCACGCTAAAATTAAAAAATTCATGATCTGAATTCAAAATAATTGTCAAATTTTAAATTCAAAATGCTTACATTTACGACTCATCTCTACCTCTACTTAACTACCCGTGGGTTTGGTCTCAATTTTGATTGGGAGTTAAAACACCAGCCCATTAACTACAGCGTTCGGTTGTTAATTGTGAAAATTGGAAGTGAGTCCCCCTAGATATACTTATTTGGAGATACGTCCTGCAAGAAAATTTATAAGGGGTTAAGTCCATATTTAAAATTATATGTAATGACTTAAGTCCACTTTATTTTTTTATCTCAAAAATACCCTTCCTTAAAAAGAAGTTAATATTTTCTCTCTCATATCTATTTATATCCATATATAGGTTAAGAGTTTGACTAACATTAAAATTTTTCCTCTCTCTTATCTATTTATATCCATATATAGGTTATGTGTATATATATATAGTAACATTAAAAATAAAAAATAGTAACATTCAAATACAAAAAAAAATTACAATAAATTTGAATAGTAAAATTCAAATTCATATTATTATTATTTTTTATTATGTTATTGTTCATGTTACTGCTTTTGTTGAGTATGTTATTGTTCATGTTATTGCTTTTGTTGAGTATGTTATTGTTCATGTTACTATTATTTTGAGCATGTTACTATTTTTGTTGAGTATGTTACTATTATTATTTTCCTAAATATTAATATTCAATATTATAATTTTTTTTAATATTATTATTTTTTGTATTTGAATGATACTATTTTTTGTGTTTGAATTTGAAAAAAATAATTATTGTTAAGTATGTTACAATTTTTGTTAAGCATATTACTATTTTTATAGAACATGTTAATATTTTTGTTGAACATGTTACTGTTGTTATTTTTTAAAAATATTAATATTGAATGTTTCAATTTTTTTTTATGTTTAAATGTTACTATTTTTTTTGTGTTTAAATGTATTATTTTTTTATGTCTAAATGATAAATTTTTGTTGTATTTGAATATTACTATTTTTTATTTTTAATGTTACTATATATATACCTAACTTATATATGAATATAGATAGATAAAAGAGAGAGAAAATTTTAATATTAATCAAACTCTTAGCCTATAGATAGATATGAGAGAGAACATATTTTAATGTTAATTAAACTCCAGAGATTTATGAGTTTTTAATTTTTAGTTTTATTTCATTTCTAAAGGGAAGGGATAATATGGTAAAATTGACAAAAAACGGACTTCATAACAAATAAATTTCGTTGACGGATTTAAGTTCAAACAAGTCCATACAGTAAGACCGGCCTCCAAATTTCTGTTGTTAATTTATGGATGAAAACAGTCAGAGAGGGATTAATTTTGTCTAAGCAGGAAAATGGGCCAGGCCTGGCAATTATATGGGCCAAGCAGTTTAGCTGACGAAACAGAGTCCGGCAAGAGTTTTGTTGATCCTCTTGAGGAGAAAGACAAAGCACTTAAAACCATTGCCACTTGTAGAGGACACTCAGTTTCTTCCATTCTTTCCTCTATTTGTATGTCCACAATCAAGTTGGGTTTATTGAAGCAAAGGTAAGACTATTTTATTGTAGCATAAGTATCTTTGGGTCTCTAAGTTTGCATATATTTGACTCTTCAAAAATTTCGTGTTAACAAAAATCATTAACAATAATAACAAGATTGACGTGTGGGTTTTCTCATTTGTTGAATAGGTTTGAGCTTCTGGATTGGAAGTTTGTGGAGATATCGCTGGCCACACTTGTACATTTGGAGATTACGAAAATTAGCTGTGCAATCAAAATGCTTTGTTTCATGGGGCTACAGAATGCTGCCTTCTCCTGGTTGTCTACTTCAACGTCGGAAGACTTCCACGTAAGCAGAGCATGTCCGAAACGAGTATACATTTGCAACTATACTACACATAATGGCACCCGAAAATGTTTTTTCTTCATGCTTTATTTATCGTTGACTATCTCAAGAACTTCATCATATTTGTACGCAACATGACTACATGGGGGTTGAAAAAGATGCTCAACAACAACCAGGATCATAAAACACAGGCAAGAAATACAGTTGCTACTTTATATGGATTTGAAACGCACAGCCAAACTATACAATATTGTCCTCTCTCCTTCCTAAGCGAAAACTCAAGCCCTTTCAAAGTTTGGAGGTTGCAAGTTTTACCAGATCCTTCCTGAGTATCTTACCTGATGGATTCTTGGGGATGGAAGCTACAAATGCTACTCGCCGGATTCGTTTGTATGGAGCAACCTGAATGCAGATTAACATGCTAAGTTTAGCAGGACTGACAGTCTAGCAAGCCATCACAGCTGAAATGGAGTTTAAATGTCAAAACAAGTCAGTGGCAAGACCTCTTTTTTGTTATCATTTCTTAAATTTACCTGTTTAGCAATGTAGTCCATGACCGCAGTGTCTGACAAATTGTTTCCTGTTTTTCGTACCACATATGCCATGGGATATTGCCCAACTTCTTTATCTGGAAATCTGAAACACAACATAACAAACTAAGTCTCTTCTAATTTAAAGGACCGATCATATAAGATTGATTGCTTTCTTTTGCTAGAAGAAGAAAAAAAAAGTAAAGGATTCTAGAAATAAGCATAATCCTTTATTAGAAATAAATTCACAAATTTTTTTTCACAAAGATGGAGTAAAGCTCACGGTATAACAGCAGCATCAGCAATTTCTGGGTGAGTGAGTAACAAAGCCTCTAGCTCTGCCGGAGGAACCTATCCAATCAAGTGAATGATTCATGTGAGCAAAATCTCAAAGAACATTGATAGATGCAGCAGTGGTCAACATGTGCGATTGACGACTAATGAGTAATCGGCTGAGATGAAATGCAATATTTTGTATTGCGGAAAATGGACCAACCATGCAAGTAAGAATGACAAATCGGCTTAGGTTGCAGGAGTTTCATGAAGAAGCCAAATTGTAAGAAATGATTAACCTGGTAGCCCTTGTATTTGATTAGCTCCTTCAACCTATCAACCACAAAGATGAATCCATCGTCATCAATATAGCAGAGATCTCCAGTTCTTAACCATCCATCTGAATCCAAAGTTGATGCAGTTGCTTCTTCATTGCTAAAATAACCTATGAGGAAAAAACATTGCAGAACAGATTAACATAAATGTGCCGGCAAATGAAAACAGAGCCAAACACTGTAGAAATTCATAGGGATCTTGCTTCACAGGTAACATAGATACCATATCTAAAAACTTGAAAATTGTAAACTGTCCTTGACAGACCCTGTAAGAGGGAATTAATTGAGATCATTAAGGAGAAAAATGGCGATAAATAAACCAATATTGATGTCATATCTCTCACTTCTTCAATCACATTTGCTTAAAATGAGCTAATATAAGTATCCGGCTAGTTTTTAGATAAACTTAGTCCACTAATGTTTCCCTTCAAGTGATGGATCAGATCCTATTCTCCAGCACCAGCAATGTATAGAACGAAACAACAACTACAATAGGGACCGTCAATCTTACATATTGTCATCTTTTTGTGTCATTTGATTCATTAACAATCATTTCACTAACGAAAAAAAAAAAAAGGAAACTGGAAGAATATTGCAATAGTTTGATCGGTTGTAGGCACACTATGGCATATTAAAAAATAAATAAAAAATCTCATGTGAAAGTATATAATTAAAAGACTATGATTCTTTTTTTCACAACTTAATTGGCCAGAACAGTGATCTCAAGCAAGACTCAATCAATTAATACGCTTTATTTGTCATCTCTCTATGAAGCATAGATATTTTGCTTGGGACAACGTATCCATATCCGATATGTATCAGACACTGATATTCATATACTTACAAATATATATCAGATACTTTTTGCACGTATTAGATAATTAATAGAGTATTTATCATATTTGGATACACGTACATATCTCCATGGTGAATACATTCGCCATATACTTAGTAAAGTGGGTTATTGAAAAAACTATGAATCATACAAATGAAAAGTCATCATTGAAGATATTCAGATCGATCACATATATCATAAGATTTGTCAATTATTTATAATTTATTTGGCTTGAGTAATGAGTTTTTATGACTTATATTAAAGCTAATGAAATGTATCAAAATAAAATGGTAACTAAAAAATGAGAGATCTCGAAAGGAGACACGCCTTCATCTTTAGAATTACATAAAATCTTGAATATATTTAAAACTCCATTAAATATTCTTATGTTAGTAACATAAATTATTTTAATTTAGATATATTTTATTTCTTAATTTATCATATTTCTAGTGTTGTAATAACATTCTAATACATATGTTTATGGAAATAGAAACAACTAAATAACTTTTGAAACACTTCCTAAGCAACTGGGCTTATCAAACCCGCCCGTCAATGGCAATGTATCGATCAAAATGGCTTTTGGAGACGGATGTAACTGATTTCTCTTCAAGATAATGGTGGGACAAGCATAGTGGACACATGTCATTATTCCACGGTGTCCTCAAAGAAGAAAGTAACAGGTCCACCAAGAACGTGGCAAACGTGTGGAAAAAAATACTATACTTTTACCTTTCATAATTGTGGGACCTCTCAGCCAAAGCTCACCCGTCCGATTAACCGGCAACACCTCTCCGCTCTCCGGATCAACAATCCTAGCCTCCATGCTCGGCGACAACAGTCCCGCTGTTCCATACCGTCGACTCTCCTCCATTGAGTCCGTCGAAGCCCCGATGCCCGTGGATTCAGTCAACCCATACCCCTGCAAAATCGTCACCGTCGAATACTTCTCCACAAACCCCTCAATCAGATCTTTCCCCAACGGCGCACCACCAGACAAAACAGAGTGAAGTGTTCTCAAATTGTACTTTTTCTTTATATGATCGGCGTTATTTACTAATGCCACCAGTATTGGTGGCACGAGAGGTAGGTAGGTTGCAGAATATTTGCCAATTGCCAAAAGCATTTCGTCAATCTCAAATTTGGAAAGAACCACCACCGTGGATCCTGATGCAAGCAATCCCGTCGCAAAAGCTGCTAATCCGTAGATGTGAAACATCGGGACGGTGCATATAAAAGTTTGCTCTCCTTCCTCCAATCGAAACCGGCTTACAACAGTTTGAACCATGGCTATGAGGTTTTTATGAGACGATACTACTCCTTTACTCGCCCCGGTAGTACCAGAAGAGTAAAGTAGCGTTGCCGTGTCATCCTGAGTCACCCGCTCCTTGATTCGGCTGCTCTTACTCGGTTCCTTTTTCATCATGGATTCTAATGTTGTCACGATTCTGGAATTGGAAGTGGAATCGGGAGGAATTGAATGAAGATCCTCGCCGATGAGTACGATGGGGAGGTTTGAGTGGCCGATTTTGGGGATAAGTTGGGGAATAGTGAAAGCGAGAACAGGTTTTGAATCAGCGATTTGTTTGGAGATTTCCCGAGTAGTATTGAGAGGGTTAGTAGTGGTGATGATGGCGCCGAGGGACATGACGGAGAGGCAAACGATGGGGAAGAAAATGGAGTTAGGAGAGAGGAGGAGGACAACATGACCTTTGCGAATCCCGATGTCGGAGAGGCAAGAAGCGACCGAATCGACAGCTCTCCATACCTCCGTGAAGCTGAGGCGGCGACCGGTGGTTGCATCGATGAAGGCCGTCTTGCCATGGTGGGCACGAGACGAGATGAAAGTGGTGACGTCGAGAGATTCATTGGATGGTAAAGGAATTGAATTGCGTTTGCTGTAGAATGTAGAGTTGGATCTGCAAAAGCCACTTCTTGGGTCGATCATGAGGCCGCTATAATTCTTCTGTGCCATGGGAGAATTAGAAGAGTTATTCACTTTGATCTCTCTCTTCTCTCGGGTTGGTTGGCTTCTCCGCTGTAGTGTATATTACAGTGCTTGTGCATGTGTCCGACGACATTTATTCGTTGGAACTGGAATGGAGTTCGCCATGTTTGACTATACTGTATAGGAATGGAGAACATATTCGGTGTAGCCGTGCCGTGTAACCGTCAAATACTAAAATAAATAAGGTAAATTATACCAATAGTCCCTAAGATATATGGTTAGTTGTATTTTGGTCCTCAAAATTTTATTTTTATCAATTTAATCCTCAAAATTTATACATTCGACTAATATGGTCCTTGACACTAATTGCTATCTAAAAAAGAGACGAAAATTATCATGTGCCTGACACATGACAATTTTGACAAGTATTTTTGGTATTTCATGTCAATACCTATTTTCAAACAACCTTATCCCTTATTTGACTAACATTAAACATGATACCAATCACACATTTTCATCTTTCTTTTCTCTTTTCTCAAATAGTATCCTCACAAAAAAAAACATACACCATCTCTCTGTTTCTCTTTTAAGTTTTGAGCACTTGCACACATAAACACAACACGCCCACAAAAAAAGCACGCACACCGACACTTCTCAACAAATACACAATGTTTATCTCTCTTCTCTCTCACACATAATATTTCTCTCTCTCAATCAAACACACAAATACACAAACAACAACAACGTAATCACACCAATACCTATTTTGCTACAGCTCCCATGGACAATGAAGCTCTATTTCATGGCACCAATCGGAATTGCTTGCTCAGATTCGGTATTGCGATTCCAAATTTGAATTGATGAAGAATTAGTTTAGGATTTTGATTCCATAGTTGACAAAATTCTTTGTAGATCTCTGTTTGTCTCCTTCCTAATTCCCTGAAATATGCTTGAGCACATGAAAATTGATGGTTTTGGGTTTCACGGGTCGCAGTGGAAAAGGAAAGAGGTGGTGTGTTACGATCCGTGGAGTACTTGATGAAGTGGTGGCAACCGTATGGAGAATTGTAAGGGCAGTGGAGGTTAGGTTTTTGTGTGAGGCGTTGAGAGAGAGAGAGAGGACAGCGACGGTAGTGGTGGTGGTATCAGTGGTGGCAGATGGGTAGAGATGGGGGTGGTCGCCGATTATTAGGGATAATCGCCACCATGCCGCCTCCACCTTCTAACAGTAGGGTATTACTTAGTTTAAAGAGAAAGAGAAAGAGGAGTATGGGTATTGTGTATTGTGAGAGAGCAAAGCAGCAGCGAGAATTGATGAGGAAGAAAAAATGTGTTTGGTACATGGTTAATATTTTTTAAACTTAGAATACAGATGTTTGTATACGGGGGTGTATTGAATAATGACATAATTACTCTTAATAGTCATCATGTGCCTAATGTGTGCTGGTTTTTTGTTACTTTTTTGGACGACAGTTAAGGGTAAGGACCAAAGTGAGTTAATGTGTTAACATGAAGGATGAAATTGACGAAATTAAAACTTTAAATATAAAAGTGCAACAAGTGGCAAATATCATGGACTAACGGTACAATTTACCCAAATAAATATGAGGAATGTTATTGGACTTCATTTAATAGCTTAATTTCCTTACCTAATTTGCTATGGAACTCAAAAAATAAAAATAAAAATACATATTATCATTTAAATGAGTGTATCTTATTAACTTTTCTTAAGTGACATTTATTTATTTGACATTTATTTAAGAGATGATATGCATTTGAGTTGTAATTTTTTAGTTTCATTTGAGACGTATAACATTTTTCATTTATTATAGTCATTGAAAATATTAAAACTTAAAGTTGATCTAACTGTTATAATAAAGTCTCAATAGTATTACTCAATAAATAATTGGACAAGGTGATTCCATTTTTTTTTTCCTGGAATTGTGGTTAATTATTTGAATAAATGAGATTCACTTTTATATTTAGTGTAACTGTTATATTCAATATTTATTCATATGAATGAGTGTGGCTGAAAAATGATAAGATATATTTTATAATATTTTAAGTGTCAATTAAGAATTTGAATATATTTTGGGGTGGAAAGTGGTTTTTTTTTTTTTTTAAACAATAAAGAGTGTTTGAGCCCATTAATGTATAACTCGACTAATTTCATTGCTATTACGATTAAATATCGACTATTCATGCCAGAATTATAGTATTTATGAGTGATAAATCTCTCCGATCAATGGACGGTGATCTACATTGAAATTAAGTTATTCATGAAAGATAAATCTCTTATATCCTGGCCTGAAAGATTGTCAAAGGTTAAAAAATTGTTAAAGGTTGAATTCAAGACGTCTAAATTTACAGCTCGCCCTATTATTATTTAAATTTATAATTTACACACAACTTGACTAGTCTTTATTTTGGTTCGAGCACTCTTACCGATAAAAGAAAAAATATAGCAGAAAATTGTTATTATGCTTTTTTGCGCACATGGGAAATCTTTAAAACATGACATACGACTGTTACTCTAAACCCACCGGCCACAGATTCCACGAAACCCCGCCACGAACATACCAACTAACAAATCAACGTAAAGTATACCGTGAGATGTTATATTTACCCTTAAAACTTACAATGGTGTCGAGAGATCAAAGGTCTGATCATTGATGGATTTTGGTTTAATCTCACTGGCATTGAAAACCCTATTTCTTTAGGTTCACATCACATTTGCATCTAATTTTTTTTTTTCTAGTTTTAACAAATTAATTTGATGGAAAATTTTAGTTTATATGATCTTAAAGTATGATAAGTTAACGTTGAGGAAAAAAAATTCAAAATAAACTAATAAATCTATATCTATATAATAAAATATAATACAATTCAAATGTTAAAAGATAAACGAAATAACTTTTGTTTTTCGCGGTTTAGTTAACTTTAAATTTTGTTTTATAGTTAATTTGACGACTAATAATAACACACCAAATTTAATAGGAAAAATAGATCTCTAAGGGTGTGTTTGAAATAACTTTTTAAAAATTCTTCTACGATTTATTACTTCTCATCAATACTTTAAAAAACATAGGATTTGAAATTGCTCTACCACCACCCCACCACCACCACCATCACTATTACAGTTGCCACCACCACACCAACACCTTTGCCACAACAACTATCACCACTACCAAATTCATCGCCCCATCATTATCATCACCACCGCTATCGTCACCCCCACTATCAACTCGTCCACAACAATCACTTTTAAAAATAGTTAGTAATGTAAGAAAGTTAGTAATGTAAGGTATCCCACATTGAAAAAGTTGAAAGGGAGTGTAAGAGTTTAAAAAGATAAATACATCAAATTTTTTAAATTTGGCTGGTGGGAAGATTTGAAGGAAAACTCTAAATATTTCAAATCAAAGGATCATGATTAAGCTTTAAATAAAATAATATTTAAAGTCAAAAGATGGGCACTCTATAAAATAATTAATTATTTTTGTATTAATTAATATCTCTTGGCCCAAGAATTGTGTCTCCTCTTTACATCTCTTTGGCTCAAGAGTTGTGTCTCATTTTTACATCTCTAAAGTATTATAAATACCTGTACGGATGCGTCAATACTGATATATACAAAAAACATTTCTCTATTATGTTATTAGGAGAATTTTAGAGTCTACTATCTAAATTCTGTTTTGCCTTTGTTAATCCTAGAAGAATTTGTCATAAACCTAGCAGCAATATAGTGGGAGTATAATTTTCTTAAGGAGAGTCAATAATCGATCAAAATCTTCTAATCTGTTGAAGTTATTTTGCTAACAATCACTACCGCTGCCACCGCCACCCTATCACCACTACCCTACCACTACCATCCCCACTACCACTATCCCCATCATTGCCACTGCTGCGACCACCTTACCATCACCACTACCACTGTCCCATCATCACCCCTACCCCTACCACCGTTCCACCACTACTATAACCATTGACACCCACACTTGCCAGCATCATAACTGATCGTCGTCACCTATCACAATCATCATCGTCTCTGACTATTACCACTATCGCCCACCATCACTACCATCGCTCGTCCCTATTACAATCGATATTTAAATTCATTTATTTTTGCTCTATTTTTGTAATTTAATTTTAGCAGTGAATACAAATATGTTTATTATTAACTATTTTTTTATTACTCTATACCTTCAGGTATGAGAAATAACTAGTTTATAGAATAAAATACAATATAATCCAAATTTTAAAATATAAATAAAATAATTTTACTTTTCACGGTTGAGATCTCTTTAAATTTTATTTTAAAGTTAATCTGACAACTAATATTAACACTCCAAATTTAATAGAGAAAATAGGTTCCTAAAAGTGTGTTTAGGGAGAATTTTTATAAGTGTTTTTAGAACATAAGTACTTTAGAACAAAAAATTAGTGTTTTGAAACAGCTCCATCATCACTAATCCCATTGCGCCACCACCATAACCACCATCGCCACCCCCACACCACCCTCCACCACCGCCACTACACCCACCGCATCACCACCACCACCACCATCACCCTTACCATTGCTGCTGTCACCTTACCACCACCACCACCACCACCACCACTATTACAACCATTATCGCCATCCCACCACCACCATCATCACTGCCCCGCCACCATCATTATCGTCACCCCACCACCATCATCCTTATTATCACCACCCCCATCGTCGCCACTGCACCACCACTATCACCATTGCGACCTCACCATCATTGTTGCCCACCACCACCCTATCATTGCCTACCATTGCTGCAAACCACTGTCACCCACTCCGATCACATCTATCACCACCATCCGTCATCAGTCACCATTATCAGTATCCACTGTCATCCATCTCCACCACTCTTACCACCACCATCATTCGTCACTACTCATCACACTATTGCCCAGAAGTACTTGTCGTCGCCCACCACCATTACTGCTATCGCCCCACCACCACCACTGCTAACCACCATTATCGTCGCCCACATCACAACTACCATCAGTCACAAGTACTACTATCACTATTGTCACCCAAAACCTACCACCACCATCATCATTGCGACCCATGGTTGCCACCACCACCACGATCGTCGTCACCCACTACAATCATCACCGTTTTTTCACCATCACCACTACCACCGTTCACTTCCATTATAATCGGTGCTTAACTAGTATTCAATATTGGGTAAAATATAATAACAATCCCTAAAGTATGTATTTTGTTTTAATTTAGCCCTCATTTTTTCAATTTTAATTTGTGTTACTTTGATTCAATTAAAAACGAGGTTTAAGTTGACTACTAAAGGTTATCATATGTATCTCACGTAGGAGTGTCAATCGTGTCGGGTTAAACGGGTGACAGGTAAAAAACGTATAAACTCATACACGACACGTTTAATAAACGGATAAAAAATCTCAACACGAACACAACCCGTTTAATAAACGGGTAACACGAAACGACTCGTTTAATTTTAAAAAAATTATATCAACAAATTGTAATACTTCATTTTTTTTACTACTAATTGCACTTACCTCAAAAAAGAGAAATTTTAAATCAAATCTCATAAAAATAAGATTTGAAGGCTTTAAAAAAAAAACAAGAGATTATTATCTTTCATAGACAACTCACCCTCCCCATCTCCCCTCATTTTTTAACGTGGGACAAAAATAAAAGACATTGGTTTGCCTTTGTCTTTCAAGTGTTCTATAACTCCTCTCCTTTGTCTTTGAAAAATAAGACTTGAAAGCTTTAAAAATAAAAGCAAGAAGTCATTGTCTTTTATAGGCAACTCAACCCTCCCCATCTCCCCTTATTTTTCAATGTGGGACAAAAATAAAAAACATTTGTTTGCCTTTGCCTTTACCTTTAAAGTGCTCTCTAACTCTTCTCCTTTGTCTTTAAACTACTATTTTATTTTTTTTTTATTGATTTTTTTACTTCTTTTTTTTTTGCTAATTTTTTTAAATAATTATTAATTTATTATTATATTAATTTTATTTAAACGGGTAAATGTGTGATAAACGGTTTGACAGGTCTCACTCGAACACGACCCGTTTATTAAACGTGTTTGACGTGTCAACCCGTTTATCACCCAAACCCGTTTAATTCGTGTCGATTCGTGTTGGTTAATCATGTCATGTCGAATTTTGACAGCCTTAATCTCAGGTGATTTTATTTTATGTCATTTTGGTCCCTCAAGTTTGCAAGATATCATTTTAAGGAAAAAAAAAAAAGTTCTCAACTGTGATTACGTGAGATGCACGTGATCATCTCCATTAGTTAATTTAAACTATCATTTTCAATTGAATCAAAGTGAGATACAATTAAAAGATTGAGAACCGAATTGATACAAAACCTATAATTTGAGAACTAAAAAATAGATTGTGCCCTTTTTTTATTTATTTAAAAATTAAAGAGAAGTCTAATCCCTTAAGTAACATAGCATCCATCCATATTTGAGGAGATTTCTTAATAACTAATCAAATTAAAATTTATTATGAATTTTATGTACTCGGATCGAAGTTCCGATCGTCAATGGATTCAGTTGTGGACTGGTTTGCTCCTTCGGAATTTCGGGCCGGATGGGGAACACATATTCGATCCGAGAATTTTAAGTTTGGAGGCCCAAGATCTTCTTTTGGTTATGGACTTATGGGCTTGTAGCTAATCCGGCTCTCGACTTAATTTCGCCGATTTTGTGAAGGCAGTGCACGAATTGGAATACTGTACTCGATCGGTTGGTGTGAGAGAGGGTCAGAGAGATGGGCGGAGGCTATGGGGGAGATGGATACAGCACTACATACAAAGGCGTGACTCTGCATCACCCGAAGCGTTGGCATGCTGTCACCGGGAAGGGCATGTGCGCCATCATTTGGTAATCTAATCCCATCATCATCTCTCTCCCTCACTCATCAATATCTTCTTAATTATCGCGTTTGTTAGACCCAGTTTGAGTTTTATTGTTGATTCGTGTATGTTATCGGCTTTGATATGCATGCTTTGTTTAAATTGCTCTTATTATGGTTTTCAAATAGGATTGGCGATCTAACACTGAGAGGTGGTTGATGGATATTCGGGGGTAGCGGAATTGATTGTTTTGGTTTAGCTAATTTCCGCCCTTATGTGTTCAGGTTTTCAATCAGAGACCCTTTTCTTGACTATGTTTTGTAATTTCTTGCTATTTCTTGTTTTACTTCGGCAATCAAAGCTCTTTTCTACTGGTTTTCCTTGAAAGAAATAATTTTTTGAGAAAGAGTGTGTTATTGTGTTGAAATTGGTGGGGGTGGGGGTGTTTTATGTGGACGAAATCCAAAATTAGAAGTTAAGAAGTGTCTTGATGAGACTGAAGGACTCCATGAAAGCCTTACTTCACCTCATGGTCATGCTAAATTCTGGTGTGTAGTACTGGAATTGTTTTCTTGTTTTTTCACAAGAATATTGATTAGTGTCTTATTGCACGTTATATTGGTGACGCCAACTTTAAAACTATGGTTTCAAACTTCAACTATATACTTTTGTTCACATTCAAGAAGATAACGGATGGGAGGAGATGAAAGGGAGGGCGGAAAGAGAGCCAGAACCGAGGAACTAAGTTGAAGAGCACGAGCAAATGACAAGTCCTAAAATATCAGTGGCATTATTCAAGCAGACAATCGAACCTTAATCCTTAAGTTGTGTCTTTGACTGAGTAGAAATAGGGAAGAGTCATTTGGATTGGTGACTTGGTGTATGGGAAAGTGAGGAAACTGAAGATAGAAGAGAGAATTGTAAAATTAAATCGAATGACGTAATTTTAAGTGTAATTTTTTGATTAATGAAAGACTCCACTTATGTTCACAAATGTAGAAGTATCTCAAAATTTGTAAAAACATTTCAATGGAGGCAAGTTTTAAAAATTTAAAAATTTTAAATAAACCCCCAAACTTTTTAAACTTGCAATGGGGCAGGTGCCCCCCAAGCCCACACCCCTAAGGCCACTAGTGCAAGGTACCAATGCTTAGAAAATAAAATAAAATTGATGTTGGAGTGGGACAAGCCTGTTTAGCAGGGTTATAGAATGGAGGTCACCGGGTTATGGAGGTCAGGGAGTTACGGTTGCGATTTCTTTTTCCTCATTAGTTATCCAACATGTATGCATGTATCTTTGTACACATGCGTTCCTGCTCACATGTGTATCACAATGCCAGTGCACTAAGTTAAAACTTTGTTGATTTGATATTTCAGGTTTTGGGTAATGTATAGGGCTATGCAAGATGGTCCTGTGGTATTGGTGGGCTTCGATTTCTTTCCTTCTTTCATAATTGTTGAGCTCCTTTTTATATTCGTTTGCTTTGATTTTTTTACTTGGTTTTTGTGTCATTTAGGGCTGGCGGCATCCTTGGGAAGGCCATGAAGATCACTCCCATGGACGTGGATATGGACATGAGCATTAGGTAATGGTTGGATTCTGGTTCTTATTAAATGGTCATAATAAACAACACTTGTTGATCAATGGTTATACTATTACTGACTAATGAGTAACATGCTACTTTTATATTCATGGATTGTAGGATACATGATGTAAAAATAGTCCATGTGCAATAGAGAGAGTGAAGAAGATCTCAGTTTTCTGTTTTATATTGTGGTATGCACATACATGAAATTCGCAATATGGTTTTCCTAGAATGTTTTTTATTGCCATGATTATTGTTTCCAAAGCATCTTTTGTTTGTGGATGGATTCTATGTGTGGCGCTTCTAAACCCTGCCCATGTGTTTTTGGATGTCTATGTTGCACCATATCTGGTTGAAGCCAAGAGTAAATTGGCAAAATTCTATTTTTTTTCAATAATTGACAGTATCTATATATATACTATTTATATTCTTCCAGTCTAAATTGGTCCCTTGAATATTAATATTAGTGCTTTTCCTATCTCCCCCCCCCCAAAAAAAAAAAAAAAAAGAATGAAAAAGATAAAATGAATAATACTTTATTGTTTCAGATGGTCCATTGAAGAGCTAAAAGAGAGAGCATAAATCAAGATGCTGGTATGAATGCCATTTGGGATATCTTAGATGATTTCCATGCAAATAAAAATGCTTGTGAGAAGGAGATTGCAGTTTGTGTAACCATGTTTTTCTTATGCTTGTCAGTGTTCGGTGTTCGTACCCATGTGTTGACCAAATAATGGTTTATATTTTGGTGACAACAATGTGATGAAAATGAACATAGAAGAAGCTTCATCTGTTTTTATTCAATGGCATTGCTGCATTGACATATTTCCTGTTTTTGACACTGCCTTCAAACTACCTTTTCTAGTACCAATTTTTTTTGTCTACATTCCGAGATAGCCTTAGAGTGAGGGTGTACCTTGGAGTAGCAGTGAGGTTGCTCTGATTTGGGCGTCAGTTTGATGTGCGGAAGCAACCTCCATATGCGGGGTTAAAACTTCATACATCTGACCTCCCTAGAATCAAAGATCGTGTTAGACTATTGTTTCAAACCCCCCTCCCTTACACATTCAACTTTTTGCAAGGTTGGCCCTTTATGCAATTATTACACTGATTGAAGTCTCTGGTATTGACCTTTTTAGGTAATATTAAATCATTTTATAATTCTGTCAAAGAACTAGGCATTTTTTGCAGTATTAGTCAAGAGTTTAGGCTCAGGTTAGTAGATATTTGTGTTTGCTAAGGCTGCTTAAACTGTGATTCTGATAGGTTTGTGGCATCTGAAATTTGTGCTTTACCATGAGTCCAACCAAATAGCTTGTGGTTTGGATGGTTATCCATTATCGCAGTGAAACATTAAATATAAAATGTTTTGAAGAAGTCAAAACACTGTTTGCGCTTGGGGCCAAAAATCTTCAAGCCAAACCTAGGTTCGAAGCAATAGGCGCATAGAATATAGGGTTCGTTTTTGTGCTGGCGGCCAATAACTTGAGTTGATCCAGCTACCTTATAAAAATTCTTTGTAAGAGACTGATAAAAAGCAGAGTCTTCATTTGCATGAGCAATGGTATAATTTTAGTGCTGTAAAGTAGTGTATGAAACTCCAATTTTATTAAGAATAAATGAAAGAATACAATATGGTCAGTTTGATTGTCTGAAATTTTGTCTTAAGTTGACAATTTATTATTTTTATGGTTCTGCAGCTGAGCTGTAACCGATGAACCTGGGCAAGCAGCCCTTTAAGATAGTGGGTTGCCAATTGGTGGTGTTGCTATGTTTTCTAGCTGGTGAGGATGTTAAGGAGTGAAACTCTTGTTTGGATTAAGCGTCTGAATATGCACTCTAACTCAACTTCAAATTCTTCAATGGCAATCTCTACGGCCTCCAATCTTTTATTTGCAATTTGGAGTGCCGTGGAGTCACTTTTTTCCCAGGAACTCAGGCTGTTTACGCACGTGAATTTTGGTGCAAAGGATCTTTTATTTGATTTTCTGTTAGAGCTGGGCATGGACATGAGTGACATCAGTGTCTCAATGATAGACATAGCAGTCATCCTCACTTCTTTTAGCACGTGAACGACCACAGTAAGATTGCATTCTTTAGGAAAGAGGTCTGAGGTAGTGTATTTGTTCTTCATTCCGTTGATTGAGTGCAAGTGCTTCAACATTTCTTTCTTCAACCTCTTCCTGTGGTGATGGTAAGCTGCAAATTTACCTTCTACGGCTGTCTTGCCTATGCTTATCCTACGAAATGTAGACTGAAGGTCTTGAAGGTGATCTTTGACAAACAGAAGGACATCTTTGGTGTTGCTACACACTTCCAACATTCTCAGTGATGCTTCTGAAACTTGATGAACCCAATTTTCTTGTTGATTGTGGACAAGAGATTGCTTGGTTAGTGGCGAATGGAGCAAATCATTGGCCGAGTTATGTGAGTCTCTGAGAGCATCAAAATTAGGGCGTGCCATGGATGAGCAAAAGAAACAGAGGAAGGATATGAAATGGTACTGTCGTACAGAGTGATGGTCTTCTCTAGTGAATAGTGATGAATATACATACACTAGAGGCTAATCACCCTATCATCCATTTATAGTTAAGCTTAAGCCAGTTTGCCACATGGTAGATTAGATCTGAGATCTCTCAAGGAAAGGGGAGGTGAAGTATCCTTTCTTGTACGGGCTATTCAATTGTCAATTACAAAGGGACAAAATGTGTTTGTGGAAAGCTTCAATGCACACACACAGAGAGACAGAGATAAAGAGAGTCAGCGGCAATACGGTTTTTAAGACGGTGGTGATGATATTACTGGTGGATTAATATGACACAGCACAGCATGTACATGATCGAGCCAAGCTGGTGTGAATAATTTATAACATGCAGACATATTCTGATAACGGGGCTTTGTTTTCTGTGTGTATAAGACAATTCTTTGGTGAGACTGAAGCATGCATATGGAGGAGTTTCCACGAAATTGGTAAGATAGTCGAGACCTTCTGATCTATCCTACAAAATTTTTTCAAGTGTAAGTTACAATTTTAAAGGGCATAATCGATTATAAAAGTCTAAGATCAATACTGACAGTTCATGATCAATCATTGTTTTTTCTTGAGCTGTTACGATTTCTTCTTTCAAAATTGTAATTTTACAATAAAAATTGATAACTGATAGTATGGTACCGAATTTTTTTTTTTTTTAATACCTTAGACTATTTCTATGAAGAAAAACAATTAGCAGCATTATTCCAAAAGGGCACTCCTACGGCTACAATCCAAGTCCATTCCTCTTTGACTTCTGTACTAAACACAAAGTTAGAAGTTTAGACTTCAGAGGCGCCAACCACCCAATACAGACTCCTACTTTACATTGTCAACCATACCTTATATACAACTTGGGTTTCGAATTGTCATTATAGTTGGCCAAAAGCTGACCATTAACTTTCTCTTTCTTTATCAACAACCGCCACCACCGGCAGTCCAACTCCAAGAAGGGAGAGAAAGAGAATAGGGTCCACACAACCGACTAGAATTCTACATGGTATTAGGTTGTAATTGAGGATTTTATATACCATTGGTGTCAAAATGGAGGTCATTTTCTTTACGAGTTGTATACGTAAACAACTAGTAGCAGGACCAACCAATCTCTTCCCATTAATATTCCCTCATATCAACACCCAAATTTATGGAAAGCATATGACCACGTGAGAAGACATTTGCCAAAATTTTCACACCATACATCTCAAGGAGTCAAGAGTAGGCGCCATACCGACAGTGTAGCAGGCCTTTATCCCACTTCAAACCTTTATTTTCCAATTCTTATACTTTTAACCTTTTTTTGAACCTACTTATTGGTACTTCTCCTTGCATATTTTACTTCTTCTCTAGTAAAAATATAATACGTGTAAATTTATTTTATTTTATCTTTTGTCTACACTTTTTTATTTTCACAACATTCGATGGTTTATGATTAAATCAAAATAAGATCTACAATTACAAATCATTTTCACTATGGTAACAAAATTTATTTACAAGTTATTCTAACTAGTTCAATTGTTAATGTAGAAAATGTGGCAGCTAATTATTTGGAGTAGGAATGTCGCCATGCGTCCAAAATTAACGAAAAGCAAAAAGGTGATAGTAGACTAGAGATAAAATGGGTCAGACTTGGAATTGGTGGAGAGGTGGTGTTTGATCCGGATCCAACCAACAATCAAGTCTCATTGTTATGCCATGAACTCCTTCAAATTTAGGTTGAATTCCATCGTTTAAGTTCTCAAAATCTCATTTTTGTCATTTTAGGAAAAAAAATTTGAAAATTAATAATAAATCATAAGAGATTTCGAATTCAGTGTTGTCATTTTTGTTAAACTCTAAACAATACGTGTTTTTATGTTAATTAATTAGATTATAATTTTTTATATTTGAAAATTTTCGTATAATTAGTAAATTTACCTCTATTATGGGGACGATTCTCTTATGTAATACCAATTATTTATTGAATGATATATATATTTTAGAAATATTCTCTTGTTTCTTTCGCTTTGAATTTAGAATATCTTTATTATATACATTTAAAAACAGTATTTTATTTGTGTTCCTTGTTCCGCTGCATCAAGGGTGGTATCAAAATGAGTTTGATAGATGTAAGATCTCATCAAAACCCCACTAAATTTCACTGCAGTCGTTGCAACCAATAAAAAGTGATGAAGGGGAAGGGGAAGGGGAAATTTAGGAGAAGACGAGTGGTTCTTTATGTCTTCTGTCTGTCTTATTCAGAGGAGTCAATTAAAGCTGCTAGAGGGAATGAGAGTTGGATCGAGGAATTAATGTGGTTTATTCATTATCCTTTTCTTGTTTATTTTTACCTGACCTTTTGTGTGTTGGTGGTTAGGATGGTGGTCTTAGTCTACTGATTAGAATTTTGAACAATAGTCCTAGTTTCTTTTGAAAACCATTCTGCTACTCGTCAACGATCTGGCAAATAATTAAAAATAGTAATTCATATCTAGGGTTTACAAGGGTACCAAATCACTGTGCTAATGGACACTTTCTTGTTCCTTTCTCGGATAAAACGAGCAGTCTTAGTAAATAGTAATGGTCAAAATTGTACTGCCTGCTGTTCTATCTAACCAAACCTGCTTAAGCAAGGACACCATTGAGTACTCGACATTTGAACACTGTTATGAATACTGTGTAGGCGTCCAATTATTATTGTTCTTCATAATCACCCCGCCGGTAATTAACTGTGCCGCACATCATTGCTTTCATGAGCAATCGAGGATTAAATATATGTAGTTCTATTTTCACGTACAAAGAGACTTTTGATGATATGTACCATTAAACTCAAATCACAAATATGTTGGCAAATAGGCAATAGAAACAAAACTATAGATATATAGAGTAACTGTTTGTGGAAAAAATTCTTGTACCTTACTTTGACGACTAGGACTTTGAGTTGACTGGAAAAACGAACAAGGTTGCACCACTGTTCCTAAACACGAAGTTGTTAGAGACTTAGAGTTGGTAGATGCTTAAGTCAGTATGAACTCAAACAATAAGGGAATTAGAAGGGATAAAAGTGCATGCATTTGATTCAAGCATTTCCCAATATTTATAGTGTTGTCGGCGCCCTTTTTGTTAGGTTTCTGTAATTGATTATATTATGTGACACACCTAATTTTTAGCCGAATCATTCTTGATTGATGCTGAAAATCTCTCTCTAACTTATTTTCTCATTTGCCTAACTCTTAAGACATGCGCATGTTCACCTATCATTTCGGCAACGATCTTATCAGTTTAGTTCTACCCATGATTTTTAGAATAGTCTAGCTATCTTGTGACTTCTTATGGTAGACTACCTGTAAACTCTGTTTAATCTTGTCTTTACCTTGGTTATGCTAATAGCTCGGTCCATTTATCTGAACATTTGACCTATTTGCCCGATTGTATGTTGTGAATTATGAAAAATGTATTGAAGTGGATTATGATTATATTCTCCTACTAAGTTTAGAATTCAAAAATGTCACTCTTAGTTCAAATGATGTGGCTAATCAAGGCAACCTATTTTACTACGTCATTTGAACCATGAATTTGATCACGTTTGCATTTATGATTCTGATATGAATGTTAATTATGTTTATAAGCTCCAAGTCCACAGGAATCACAAGTGGGATCCATGGCTTTTAGTGGGTCCCGTTTCGAGGAATAATAGGACGGCAATGAAGAAGAAAATTGGAATCCGGGAGTTATCTTCTGATTCCTCAAACACGTGGCAAAATAGGATTCCAATAGTCATTCAATCACCATTGGTGTTTTTCTTTTCGGAATTTCCATTTATAGCTGTTGTTTGGCGTTCCTTTTCTGTATCGGGACACCCAAGAAAAACACGGTAAATTCCCTCTGAGAGATGTCAATCCAACCAAACAGCGAATAGAGACATAGAGTCCTCCTCACACACACTCCTCACACACACACACACACACACACAGATGGAGGAGAAAGCAGTGAAGTCGAGGTTCAGAAGGGTTTGTGTGTTCTGTGGAAGCAGTACCGGCAAGAGAAATTGCTACAAAGATGCTGCTCTTGAATTGGGCAAAGAGCTGGTAGACACAAAAAAGAAAAAACCTTAGCTTCACACGAATCACATAATATAGTATAAACATCTATATGCAAACATAAATTCTGTTTCTTTATTTAGAAGGCGCTATCTAAGCCTAGTTATCTTGGGTTTTGGTTGAGTGAAGGTCTCAAGGAGATTGGATCTTGTTTATGGCGGGGGCAGCCTTGGATTAATGGGCTTGATTTCTCAGGAAGTCCATCGTGGTGGAGGGCATGTCTTAGGGTATAATTTCTAGTCATGATTCAGCTAGCAATGTTGTTTACCAGGTTTTGCTTTTAAATTTTCAGATTTTTTTTTGGTTGACTTTTCACCTTTGTTTGTTGTTCTCGCAGGATCATCCCCAAAACTCTAATGTGCAAAGAGGTATATATTATTAACATATTCGCATGTGGGTTGTTAATTTATTTCTTTGATTATATCTGAATCTTTTTAATTTCTTCTGTGTGGCTAGATAGGTATTCCCCATTATCAAAGATATGTATTATGCTTCAGTACTTTTCGTTTATGAAGCAGATAACTGGTGAAACTGTTGGTGAGGTACGACCCGTAGACAACATGCACCAAAGGAAAGCTGAGATGGCCCGCCATTCTGACTGTTTTATTGCCTTACCAGGTTTCTGTCTCACTCTCACTCCCACTCATCCGGATTATCAAACAGATTTTAATCCTGTACCTACATAATTAGGTGGTTATGGAACATTGGAAGAGTTATTAGAAGTCATAACATGGGCCCAGCTTGGGATTCACGACAAACCTGTAAAGTCACTTCATCATGTCTCTCTAATAGTAATAGTATTGTGGATTGGCTTAATTTGGGAGCTCTTCATTCATTCATCCCAAAATCAGCAAATTCCTTCAGCTGATCTGAGTTGAATATATCATTTGCAGGTGGGTTTGCTGAATGTAGATGGGTATTACAACTCCCTACTGACCTTCATAGACAAGGCAGTGGATGATGAGTTTATCAAGCCCTCTCAGCGCCACATCATCGTCTCGGCGCCAACCGCTGGGGAGCTTGTTCATAAACTTGAGGTACTGCACAGGCCATATCATACATATCATTCATTTTTGTGACACCCATATTGATTTGGCAGTCTCAAAAATCAAAGTTAATTCCACTCGACTACGGTACTAAAAAAAGTTCGATACCANCATATCATACATATCATTCATTTTTGTGACACCCATATTGATTTGGCAGTCTCAAAAATCAAAGTTAATTCCACTCGACTACGGTACTAAAAAAAGTTCGATACCATACCTCTAAATTTTACTACATTAATGAGAGTTTTTATGATTATTACAAGTCATTTTACAAAAAAAAA
This sequence comes from Ilex paraguariensis, assembly GCA_963454935.2. Lineage (NCBI taxonomy): Eukaryota > Viridiplantae > Streptophyta > Magnoliopsida > Aquifoliales > Aquifoliaceae > Ilex > Ilex paraguariensis. Next base: position 411,163 of record CAUOFW020007724.1, on the reverse strand, counting down.
AAAAAATTGTCATTTTTTTTGGTATTTTTACGACTATTGTGTCAACTATTTTTATCACTTTTTTTTATACGAAAAACATTACTAATTTTGTGGGTGATTTACTACTATTGTATTAACTATTTATTACCATTTTTTTTTTGGTATCACAATAATGATAAAAAAACTCAAAAAATGATAAATATCGATTAGGTACCGAAATATATATATATATTTTGGGTAAATAGCGTTGACAACTCCAAGTTAATTGGGTCCATTGTTTTGGATTGGTTAGGAGTACGTCCCTGTGCATGATGGAGTAGTGGCCAAAGCAAGGTGGGAGGCTGAACAAGTGGAGCACAATGCAGCGTTGCAGTCTGAAATAGCGCGTTAGGCAGATAGTATTTTGGGTTTCCACTTTCTCGTTTTCAAATTTGTATTTATTGTTAGCAAACAAAAAGAGAGAAAGGTGGAAATTGGTAGAACAGATTGTTAGCCTGATTGTATGGAAAAATTATATATGGAAAAGTGCAAAATTTTCTTCTCATATTGTTCTGTATAGAAGGCAGTGAAATCAATAAAGAAAAATCGATAATATAGAACGTAATTGATTTTAATAAATTTATCTAACGGTCTCAAATCGATTCATTTAAATGTCATAAACATTCTTCTCAAAATCATTCACATTAAATTTTCATTCATATTAAATTTTTCCCCACCTCAAATCTATTATTTTTCACTTATGCTATATCGTGCCTTTAAGTTGGGGCAGCTCAAGACATTTTGGGGTTCAAAACGAAAACGATAAGTGAGGTTTTTTTTTAATATTAAAAATAAATCTCATTTTTAATTTTTTTAATACAAAAAATATTATTTAAAATTTTATATTCAAGCTTTTATTATCATATTTGAACTTAATGGTAAGAGAGAAAGAATAATTAAAAAATTATGATGATAAATTTAAACTTGACTTTTTTGAAAGTTAAAATTATATTTTTTTTTAGTAGTTTTAGTTTTACTGTTAGTTTTATTTTCTTTTTTTTTTTTGTTATAAAAAAAAAATTAAGACCTTTTAATTTCACGGTTGAATTAATAGGTACAATCTATTTATGTTGAAATCTTTTGTAGGGCATAGATTTAAATATTGTATTTGAATAATTACTGTACACCTATAAATTACTATGCCTTCTTTGAACTTAAATTTTTTTTTAATTGAACTTATATTTTTATAAGATTTTTTTGTAGGGTTTAAAATATATATAAATTTATTTTTTTTATATGAATTATTTATGACATCTATAAATTTGGAGCCTTCTCTAAAAATGGGACCTAAAATCCCAATTTTTTTAACAAAATTGTTGAGCCACCCCTAGCTTCAGACATGGATTACGGTCGGTGAAAAATAAAACGCAGCATTTCTTTAGCATGGGTGATATGGTGGGTGAGGTTAGCTCCTCGCATATGTTACTTGACAAAACAGTCCCATCTGTACCTCAAGGAGTCCTATGCTTGAATGGTCCTTTCCTTAGTGTCAGTGTCGGGTTGGTCCACTTACTCAAATGTCTGTGAGAGTGAGATTGTTGTATAATTATAGTTAAAAAATATATCGTCCCAATGAATCATTTATAATCATTATATAAATAATTATTATTATATATATTTTTTATTAATTTTATTTATATATTAATCATTTTATATTGGATACACTCATTTATGAAATAGATAACTTAAAAAATATTTAAATCTTCTAATTTTATATAAAATTAATAAATCGTATTATATTTTAATACTCCTACATTAGGCCATTAATGAGAAGACACTATGGCTCAAAAGCAACCGCGTACCGGGGAAAAAAAATCCTATTAGATTTGTTCATAACTTTGAAGTATGCAGCATTGGGTGTTAGCATGCATCAAGAGAAATCGTTTGTTAAGCTTTCACTTCCTTCAAAGAATTTACGCATGAATGATGGATTATCAAAATTTAGAAGTTTCATAAGTTTGTCGGCAGCTTTCATTTATCAACAGGGTAGCAATAGGACAGCCCATTGGTATGGTGGAACCTACATTTCATGATAGTACGCATGGGTGTATTTAGATAACCGGCAATAATAACAAAGGATAGGACTTTTTGTTTTTTTAATCTATCCCATTCAAACCCAATCAGCCACTTAATTGGATAGGTTATGTTTGCTATTCAATCCAAATCATTGTTTGGCAAGGAACAATTCAATTGTTTGGCAAGGAACAATTCAATTTCATGAGTGATTAACCCTAATTAAGACATAATTTAATAGATATATTGTGTTAGTTGAATAAAGTTAAACTAGTCAAAATAAATCAAATTAGTATTAGTGTGTGAATAAAAGATAATACATTAATTGTTGTTCTTTTCAGAATTTTATGCGTCAGAGCTACAAACTACTGATGTGCCAATTATCAAAGCTCAAAACAAAGGGGGATCAAAGAATTCAAGACCACCATACAAGACTTTTATGTAATTCAAGGTCACCTAACAAGACTTTCATGTAATTCAAGGCCACCTAATTAGACTTTTNAGGGGGATCAAAGATTTCAAGGCTACCAAACAAAACTTTCATGTAATTCAAGGTCACCAAACAAGACTTTTAAGTAATTCAAGGACACCAAACAAGACTTTCATGTAATTCAAAGCCACCTAACAAGATTTTCACCCTCCCTTGTTGCCTATAAATACCACCCCTTAGGACTTGTAAAACATTCATCTTTTGGTAGTGGAAAACCCTCCAAAAGTATTATTGATTTCCTTATTGCTTATTATTTTTTTTAAGTTTTATTTTCTTTTATTGTATTATTGGTTTCTTTTACTTTAAGTATTGTTTTCTTTTATTGTGTTATTGCTTTCTTTTACTTCAATTGCTTGAACTTCTTTCTTTCCTTAGAGGAGTGAAACTCTTCCACTTTTCTAGAGTTTTACCAAAGTCGTGAAGGGTGGAACATGATTCACTCATTTTTTGTTGAAGATCGGCTCCTTGTGTAAAGTGTTTTACCTTGTAACTCCTCTACTTGGAGGGATGAACATCACTCACTTTTCTAGCTTTAACAAAGTCATGAAGAGTGAGTAGTTTTTCATTCAATCTTTAGCAAGAGTTGATTATCCGAAAGTTATATTTATGCATTTCGTTTATGCTTAGCTCTAGTCTTTATTTCTTTATAATGTTTTCTCATCATATTGTTGTCTTTATTTTAAGCATGAATAGCTAAATCTCTTAGTTGGCAAAACCAAGAGGAACCTCCACTTGGGTATACCATTTCAACTCATTCTCCTCCCCTCTTTCAGAGTTCAATGGTTCGGTTTGACTGGGTTGAGGGTGGATAACTTGGTGAGTCTTTGATATTCCGTAGGCCTAGTCACGGTTTATGCTTAGATACTCACCAATCTTATCCCTAGCTTCCCACGAATCAATCATTCATTCATGCTCTATTGGAGGAGGGTTTCGAGTTGAGACGGTATTCCTATTGGAGTGTCCTCTTGGATTTGCCACCATTTGTTTCTCATTTTACTAGCATCAAAACAACTTCACCAAACAACTTCCAACGATCAAAGATTTTACCCTTTCTTTCTCCCAAAATTACCTTCCCTTCGGTTTACTTCCTTCCCCGTGGAAACGATCTTGGAATACCACCAAGTAAAACATGATCCGCGAAAGTCTCCTTGCGCTTGGGAAGCACTTTTGTTCACACATACTCACATTTGACATTTCATTCATCTACCATTATGTTGCTCTTTCTTTTGACATCATCCCTAAGAGAGTGACATTCTCCTTCATTCATATACTATACATGCTAAAAGGTGATGTTTAGAGGTTAAGAAACAACAAAAAATTTTGTTAAGCATTTTTGGCGCCGTTGTCGGAGAAGGCAAGTGTCAAACAAAGAAAGTGAGTTCCGGACGACGGAGGTAAGTCCCATGATCTTCATCATGGATTGAGGGTCGTTGTTCCGTGTACATAATCTTGTTTGTGTATAATTTTGTTTGTATATATTTTGTTTTATGTGGAGGCGAAACGATCGAAATCGACTTGTTATTTTGGTTTAGTTTACACCTTTATAGTTTATCTTTTCCATATACTATCGAAGGAGGTGCAGATCAGTCCACTGTCCAAACAGTTGAGTATTATCTCGTAGAGTTGAATTCAGTCCGAAGTAGTTCAATGAAGTTAGTGTGATATTACTCAGGTTGTATATCTGTTAATTATGTATTTAGTTTTAATAAGTGAATGATACAGGTTGAGTGTTTGTACAATTATTTGTCGGGTTATATATTATATTGAGTGACATATTATTATAGCAGGTTAATAGTGTATAATTGTAAACAGACTCAACAAGTATAATTTCTAATATATGTTATGTGAGTGTGAAATTTTGTATATGTATATGGCTTGGAAAAAAATGATATATGTGTAATATTATACAAGTTATGAGTCAGATGTTACCATCATGCTTAATGACTAAGGTGATAGGCGGTGTTGTTGCACCTGTGAGATTATTTAGTGTTTTATTAATCTAGATTACATATGTAAACAGGTGTGTCGAAAACCTAGTTGCGTCTCATCCTTGGGAGATCGGGATGGGACGTGACAAGTCAGTTGGCATTTGAGCCACAAATCACAATACATTTTCTCTATTTAGATTGCGTACCTTAGTCTAGCTTCTTGAGGGGTATTTATATCTGAGTTTGCAATGATGGCAGCGTCCCTAAGTCTCATCTTAGAATTTAATGGTCTGTACTCATATCCTAGTATAATGAGTGTCATTCCATCAAATCCTCTCAAGACCAGCCTCCTCATGCGAGTGGACCTTTGCTCGAGAACCACCAAACAGTCTTGGTCCAACCCTGGTCATTAATACCTCTTCTCGATACTTGACACCTACACCCGAACGTTCATTAGTCGAGAACAAGCACCCTCGGGGTTGCCCAAGGACTTCATGTTGGCGTAATAGCTATTAATGCCTTCTAATGATGACTGTCTCCACATTTTTCAAAGACTTGGACATTCATTAATAAATTTGTTTTAGCCACTTAAGACCTACATTAATGAGTTGTCAGATCGTTTTTAAAGCTAGGCTCCGAGTGGGCGTACTTGGCCCTCTCCAACATAACTCCTTGACACCTCTACCAGGCCTGTTTTGCACACTCTAACGGCTTTAACTGCCCACGTGTCTATTCATTACTGTCAAACAGCCTAAAGTCTCGTCAATACTATAGATAAGTTCGTTATTTAACTTAATCTTTTAAGTTGGCATTGTCCCTATATGTAATAATATGAATGAACATGTATGAGAGGTACCATTCTACTCAAGGGAATACGTTTGATTTTGTCTCATGTTAACATCATTATGGGAGGTGTTTGACTCCTTAAGTCATGGAATAATTGAACTTATATTATTCTTGACCTAAGGTATTCAGAGTCAACAATTGGCAGTTTTGAACCACATTATGCCCTTTGAATTAGTCGAGCTGATTGATAATAGAATAGCTTTAGCTACAATAAATTTTTTCCTCAAATCCATTAACATGTTATTTCAAGTATTCAACTAGATAAAATTCTTGTTTTGCCAATTCAAATAAAGGATATTCTGTGTGCACAACTCAATCAAAAAGGTTTCTAGTCCTGAAAAGTATGAGCCTTTTAAAGTGCATTCCTCTGTCATTCTCCTTTCATTAGACTTGGAGGAATGTTCAAGGATGCGCACCTCACTAACTTCATAATTGGAGAAGGACTTGTGGTCCATTGAATACAACATAGATGTGCTAACAAACCTAATCCTGTCGAGTAAAAAAGAGGACTTTGTATATGTAGTCCCCCACTGCTCATTTGTTTTTCTTAAAAAGTACAGATTTAAAAATAATAAATGATAAGGAGCACAATACCACGAAATGTTTTAGGTTATTATGTTCATATTATCTACGCTAAGGTATGTTGATAAGTGACAATAAAGACGAGTTATAAAAAAAGAAAAATTCAAACGTTTTGAATTTAAATTTTGACAATCTCTTAGAGTCAGACCACTAGAAATTGATCCCCCATTAATATTCTAGTCTTGACGTGAATGATTTGACTTTGATCAAATCAAAAAATAAAATAAGTGAAGTATATATAAATTAATTTGAACATCTCTAATCGTTGAATGAAAATAAATAAATAAAATAAAGTGGGCCGAGACGGTGTACATAGTTGACAAAACTTCCTTTGGTTGGTGATGGGTCTCTGTTAATTATAACTAAAGGACAACTAAAGGAGGAAGAGAAAAAAAGAATATTTTAATTGCTCACGAGTGGCTTGCCACCACCATTACCATACAGCAGGGCCTGTTAGTTTGGAGTATTAAATTTGAGTAGTATTAAAAATTATTTTTATTTCACTCTTATTCAATGATATATTATATTCGGTTTTAAATTTTTATTCTATCTTTCTCTTTGTTTGTTTATTCAATAAATATTATAATGGGTTCCACAAACAACCATCTATTCTATCACATCTTATATAACAAATATATCATTTTACCCTTAACATCATTTATTCCTTAACATCATCCATTCCATTTAAAAAAAACCGGTAACACTGTACACTCAAACATAATATAAGGAAAAAATTTTAAAAAAATATTTTTTTAAAAAAAATGATAACACCTTACGCTTAAACATAATACAAAAAAAAATTCAAAATAATTTTAAAAAAAAACAGTTAACACCGTACGCTTAAACATAATAAAACGAAAAAATTTTAAATAATTTTAAAAAAAAAAAAATTTAAAATCATTAACACCGTATGCTTAAATACAATAAAAGAAAAAATTTAAAATAATTTTTTAAAAAAAAAAATTGTTGACACTGTACACTTAAACATAATATAAGAAAAAAATTTTAAAAATAATTTTTTTTTTAAAAAGGTGACATCGTACACTGAAATATAATATAAGAAAAAAAATTTAAAATAAATTTTTTATATGTGAACTCTTCACATAAGAGGACATTTGTGTCATTTTATTCTCTTATACCTTCATTTCATTTGTAACAAGAATATAATATCACCGGGTAGATAGCATTACTTAGCACCATGTACAAGACATTAGAATTACTGTTCACACCGAGTCAATACTATGACCCAAAAAATAATACCGAATAAAAATTATCAAACAAATAAAGTATAAGATAAGCCCGTACTATTTTCTTTATATCAGTCCCTAATACCACCCATATCCCTTAAACAAACAGGCCCTCGTTATCAAAACTGGAAAGGTGTAATCTTTTGAAATTTGGAGAAACACCAGACAGAACGTGCGAATCCAATCCATACGTCGTGTTTGGGGACAAGTGGAATCAATATTTACAGCCCGTACGTCTATAATTTTACCTTCTTGCAAATTTAATCTATAATATAAAATATAATTAATTTTAATAAATTTATTTGACGATCTTAAATAGAATCATTCAACGACCATCGACATCTATCTCAAAATCATTCACATTGAATTTTTTCTCAAATCCATCACTTCTCACTGACGTGTATCGTATTTTCAGACGCGAATTACTCCTAATTTATATATAAGCTTGAAAAGTTTAATATCAATAATACATTTAGGGTATGTTTGAATCGCGGGTTAAAGGTGAATAACTATAATAAGATAGAATAAAAAAACATATGAGGCCCACATATCTCATGTTTGATAAATAAA
>CAUOFW020007724.1:299895-398515 GCA_963454935.2 Ilex paraguariensis | reverse complement strand
TTGTTTGAATTTCAAAATTTGTTAATATCCGAATTTTATAATAGTATAACAAAAATAGTATAACAAATACATTGTAATAAAGAAAGTGTTACAATACACTGTAACAAAAATAGTGTTCAGTAATTTTGTGCATATGGTAACAAATTCAAAACGGAGATGGACTGTTTTGAATAAAATTATATGAAAATATATATTTGACAAAATGTAATAATATAATATTTTGTATAAATGACTTGTTACACTGTTCGGATATTAATATAATTTGAAAACAAAATTACTTTCCAAAAAAAAAAAAAGCATGCTTTAAATATAATTTGAAAGATTTAATTATCACACGTGATCATCAAATACGCATGCATTAAGGTGCATTAAATATAATTTGAAAACAAAACTACTTTAAAAAAAAATACGCATAAATCAAGAGAGAACATACAAATATGGAATATTAAAGTTCTCCCATAAAATTAGGAGATATTTAATGCACTACTTTCCAAAGAAAATACAAATAAATCAATAGAGGACAAAAATGTACAAAAAAATCAGTAAAATTTAAATAATATATTTAGATACAAATAAGTATCAAATTTAAAGATTTAATTATTCAATATTTTTTTCTGTGTATTTTTGTACAATTAAGTCTAATTTAGTATACCCTCCAATTTTTCTTTTTTTTTTCCCCAAAACCAAATAATAAGATTTAATTTGTTTACTTCTTCTCCAAAACTCAAATTCTACAAATCCTTTTCTGTCCACCGGCATTTCAAATGTTCCGCTCTCACAATAAACCTCGAGTAAATCAATTTCTATTTTTTTTTTTTACTTCTCAATAAAGAATCCGGAGAATTCTATTTCTAGTTTTACGTGTTTCACACTTTTTCAAGGTCAAATGCAATTTCTAGAAATTTTATTGCATGCGTATACATGATCCTACTTATTTATAAAAATATGACTAATTAACAAATAATTTTTCCAAAATTATATGTTTAATAATTATTTTCTGAAAAACGTGTAAATCTTAGAATATAATTCAGGCATCATATATGCACATGTGTTCTATGTATTATGTTATATATAATTAACATGATTGACATATTTTCTTATGCGATACAAATGAGTTGTAATTCAATTATATGGGTAACGCATTCTATTATTTTTAATTAAAAAATTTAATGAAGACTGACAAAATAATTTAATTGATATAATTAAAGAATTTAAAGGTTAAATTGATATATAAAAAAAAATTAAAGACTTATGTGGAGTTTTCTCGGTAAAAATCAAACCAACACGACTGGCTAGCATTCAAAACACGTAGAAGCAATCCAAGTAACACCCTAATCTATGGCTTGCTTTGGAGCATGAAGCCAAGTTTGATCATCTTCCCAACTTCATATTCATCTACCCATCCATAATTGAACTTTCAGACTTACTCGTCCCACGTCTTCCCGTAAGAGAGAGAGAGAAGGAACGGTACTCTGAAACCAATCCAACCTCATGGCTTCCATCAGTAACCCCTTACTCTCCTCAAACTACTTGGGTACCCAAATCTTTCTCTCACCCCCAACTCCCAAGACAACCAAATCTTTGCCATTTAGAAAGTTTCCGGTGACTCAATCTACTCTCAGCAGAAAATCAAATTCCCAATCCCTAAAAAACATACCGTCACAGGCCACTTTAGCTGCCCTGCTCTTCTCTTCACTAGCCCCGCAAGCCCTAGCCCTGGATAGCACCACTCCACAGAGTCCACCACCCGTAATTCAAGTTGAAGAATCCAAACCAAACCCGTCGCCCTTTTCTCAAAACCTTCTCTTAACAGCTCCAAAACCCCAAACCCAGTCTACGTCTGACCTCCCGGATGGTAGTCAATGGCGATACAGCGAGTTCTTGAACGCTGTGAAAAAGGGCAAAGTTGAAAGGGTTAGATTCAGCAAAGACGGAGGTGCCCTCCAACTCACTGCTATTGATGGCCGTAGAGCCTCCGTAATTGTCCCCAATGACCCTGACTTAATTGACATTTTGGCAATGAATGGAGTCGATATTTCGGTCTCTGAAGGTGATTCTGGTAATGGGTTGTTCGGCTTTATCGGGAATTTGTTGTTTCCAGTTCTTGCTTTTGCCGGATTGTTCTTTCTATTCAGGCGAGCCCAGGGAGGGCCGGGTGGGCCTGGCGGACTGGGCGGGCCAATGGACTTTGGTCGGTCTAAATCTAAGTTTCAGGAGGTTCCAGAGACCGGTGTCACATTTGGCGATGTGGCCGGAGCTGATCAAGCCAAATTGGAATTGCAAGAAGTGGTTGATTTCTTGAAAAACCCTGATAAGTACACTGCTTTAGGAGCTAAAATTCCAAAAGGGTGTCTTTTGGTTGGACCACCCGGCACCGGCAAGACCCTTTTGGCCCGGGCAGTTGCCGGCGAGGCCGGTGTGCCATTCTTTTCGTGTGCAGCTTCGGAGTTTGTGGAATTGTTTGTGGGTGTGGGTGCTTCTAGGGTGAGGGATTTGTTTGAGAAGGCCAAATCCAAAGCCCCTTGCATTGTGTTTATTGATGAAATTGACGCAGTGGGGAGGCAGAGAGGGGCAGGACTCGGAGGTGGGAATGATGAAAGAGAGCAGACCATTAATCAGCTTTTGACTGAGATGGATGGTTTTTCGGGTAATTCGGGTGTTATTGTTTTGGCTGCGACTAACAGACCGGATGTTCTTGATTCAGCATTGCTGAGGCCAGGAAGGTTTGATAGACAGGTTACCGTGGATAGGCCTGATGTTGCTGGTAGAGTCAAGATCCTTCAGGTTAGCTAGCTATGCTCAAGAGCTCTTATCACTTGTTTCTTCATTAGCTTTCTTTAGATATTGTAGTGTTCATCAGCATGTCCAAGCTATATATGGAAGGCTAATAATTATAGTAGTCGACGNAGAGTCAAGATCCTTCAGGTTAGCTAGCTATGCTCAAGAGCTCTTATCACTTGTTTCGTCATTAGCTTTCTTTAGATATTGTAGTGTTCATCAGCATGTCCAAGCTATATATGGAAGGCTAATAATTATAGTAGTCGACAAGAGAAAAAATTTTGAAAGAAGAACTAGTCCAAATTCTAATACTACAAATTGTAGAAATAGGGCAATTGACTAGTAATATTTTTCTTATTTAGTTTGGGGGTCTAATCTATAAATCAGGGTCCATCAGTCCTATAGATGGTATTGCCAAATGCTGTTTCACAGAGGAACACATGTTTGTATTTGATGATCAATCTGGTATTATGCCCGTACGGCTCTCTGCTACTTTGCCAATGTGTGTTCCTATATCTGTTCAGCAGCTGGGACGCTGTTCAAATCTTTACTGCTTCAAGTTGTGCATAAATTGTGTCCAAAAAAGGGTTGTTCATGTAGCATCCAGTCCGAGAACATTGGTAATCACAATCATGCTTTTTGTTCATTCCTTTGGTTAACCAATCAATACCCTTCTCTATGACAGGTGCACTCCAGAGGAAAGGCACTAGCAAAGGATGTGGACTTCGAAAAGATTGCCCGGAGAACACCAGGTTTCACAGGAGCTGATTTGCAAAACCTGATGAATGAAGCAGCCATACTTGCAGCCAGGCGTGACCTTAAGGAAATAAGCAAAGATGAAATATCAGATGCTTTGGAGAGAATAATTGCTGGTCCAGAGAAGAAAAATGCTGTTGTCTCAGATGAAAAAAAGAAGTTGGTTGCGTACCACGGTATGTAAAACATAAACAAGCATCTTTATGTTGTTCTTGCTTTTATTCTGATTATTTTGTGGGTGTGTTAACTGCATATTGGCATTTTGAATTGCAGAGGCAGGCCACGCTTTGGTTGGTGCACTGATGCCTGAATATGATCCTGTAGCCAAGATCTCCATCATTCCTCGTGGCCAAGCAGGTGGTCTCACGTTTTTTGCTCCAAGTGAAGAGAGGCTTGAGTCCGGGCTGTACAGTAGAAGCTACCTGGAGAATCAGATGGCTGTTGCACTTGGTGGAAGGTTAGTTATACATACATCTACCTTTCCTAAAACTTGGGAACTTGGCTTCAGGCATTCTAAAAACTTCCTTCTCTTTGAAATGTTTTTGAATGTGTGACCCTGATCAAATTCAAGCCTCTTGTGGGTCTGACTTGTCTCTTCCTCACCCTCCTTGCTCATGCAGGGTGGCTGAAGAGGTTATTTTCGGCCAAGAGAATGTAACGACGGGAGCATCAAATGACTTCATGCAAGTTTCAAGGGTTGCAAGGCAAATGGTCGAGAGATTTGGATTCAGCAAAAAGATTGGGCAAGTCGCCATTGGAGGACCTGGTGGAAATCCCTTCTTAGGTCAACAGGTAAGTCATTGCTGTGCTTGGCTCATGTAAGTCAGGTTAGTTTCTGCATGTGTAACCAACACTATTCTGTGTGACTTGATTGCAGATGTCATCTCAGAAAGATTACTCCATGGCAACTGCTGATGTGGTAGATGCTGAGGTGAGGGAGCTGGTAGAGACCGCCTATTCAAGGGCCAAGCAGATCATGACAACCCACATTGACATCCTACACAAGCTTGCTCAACTCCTAATAGAGAAAGAGACTGTTGATGGTGAAGAGTTCATGAGCCTTTTCATTGATGGCAAGGCTGAGTTATATGTTGCCTAATTGCAGTCTTCAGCCTCAATTCCATGCTGTGTAACAAATTCCATATACATATTTCCAATCATTTGAAAAGCAATTAATTATTTTGACAAATCCTTGAGAACAATCAACATCACTGTTTACCATAAGAGAATACATGCATCACCCTTGCTGTGGTGTACATCTTTCAACGACAACCGCACTCCCAAAAGTAATTATACACAAACAATGCATTTGTGACAATAACTAAACACAACAACTGATCGAGTCATGACTACAAAAAATTGATACACTGGGCACTCATGGTCCTCTCCCACCTCGTTGCCTCTTCTTTTCTAGTGCACCAGCATCATTCAACATATCAGTTGCATCCTGGTGCATGTCTAGCTTGGAAAGAGCAACTGCCTGCATATAAAACGCAGTGGACCAATCTGGATAGACACATTGTGCTTGCATTGCGTCTCGGAGAGCAGCATCTGGTTGATCACACATGAGATGACAGAGACTACGCCGTGCATAAACAGTTGGCGAAACCATGGTGCCCACATCCAAAAACTGCACATAAAAACGATATCTTACCCAAAGAGAGACAGCTTTGAGTGATTGCATCACTTTTCCCCTATCCCTCCAATTCATGNGCGAAACCATGGTGCCCACATCCAAAAACTGCACATAAAAACGATATCTTACCCAAAAAGAGATGGCTTTGAGTGATTGCATCACTTTTCCCCTATCCCTCCAATTCATGCATCCACAGAAAAAAATACAATGCATAACAAGAACTTTCTTTAACATTTTGTTAGCAGTTTGGTTATATAACTGTTTGTATTTGTGTAACAAAGTGAAAATCATGGATAGTCAACTTTGGGACCAGCATTATTACATATTCCTCAACAAAGAAATTGGTCGATTGATTGCAGGACTTGACTAGACCAACAGGAAATCTCTCATCTTACAATATCATAGACTTTTAAATGAGTCCTCAATGAAGACCGTAGCAGATTACAACCTAACACAATCTATATTTAAATACTCGTTATCATCTCAATCCAGCAAAAAAACAGAGTATGGTGGATTATGCAGTTAGCATTTTACTTCTAATTTTTGTTACCCTGTACACAAAAATAAAATAAAATAAAATAAAAATATGCCTATGAACCTTATTTTCTGAATCAATCCCAAATAGTNATTACAACCTAACACAATCTATATTTATACTCGTTATCATCTCAATCCAGCAAAAAAACAGAGTATGGTGGATTATGCAGTTAGCATTTTACTTCTAATTTTTGTTACCCTGTACACAAAAATAAAATAAAAATATGCCTATGAACCTTATTTTCTGAATCAATCCCAAACAGTANAACCTTATTTTCTGAATCAATCCCAAATAGTAAACCGAAGTGAAATTACAAAAGGGCATACCTGAGAGTAACAATCAATGGCAATTTTAAAGTCTTTATCACGAAATGCCAAGTCCCCACGTTTCCTTGCCTCCAACATATCTCTCATTTGCTGTGTCCACTCTTGGAAAGATAACTGTAACGACCAATGTCCACTTGTATAGTTTAGCATAAAAACTGAAAAGAGACATTTGCCAATCCATCTTCATTAATGAACTACCTCATTGGTTCCCTCGTCCTCTTTGTAGTGTGTCCTCACCAAAATCTGATGGATAGCAGTTAGGTCCATTCGGGAACAGGCATCACCCATTGCAGAAAGATGATGTTGTGGAGTAGGTGGTGCTTCCTCATGCTTTGGAATCCCCAGCATCACATAAGATGGAACCTGCAAGCACAGTTTTATGATTTTCAAAGTGCTAAATAAAAGCTAATTAGTATTTCCATGAACCCTAAATTAATCAAGCAAAGGCAAATGACTGTTTTTCTGAAAAGTGCTTTTGCAAGCTGAGCAATGAAGAAAAGAACAGCAAATTAGAAGCGCAAAATAAAACCATCCCCTCCCCCCCCAAAAAAAAAAAAAAAAAAAACCCCCACACAGACAAATGAACAGAAAACACACACAACAAGAAGAAGATGTGGGGAAAGTAAAAGGGAAAACAGTGCTGAGCCTGCGGGTAAAACCTTTTTATACGGCTAGGAAAACCAACCATGGTTCAAGTTCACAATATCAACCATCGACTCGGAGAGATCTAAAACACATACGACCTAAGAGAAAATGTTGAACATGACAAAAAATTTTATTCATATCATGCCATCGTAGAACCATATCGGCCAATTTGGTGGCGATAACTCAGCGACTCGGGATTGACTCGAATACAACTCGGATAACTCAGTCAAGTCATACAAGACTCGGAGTTTATACGTATCATATAATAGTATTGTCTCCAAAGGCATAGAGTCGGATACGACTAGGCCGACTTGTATGGTATCGGCCGATACTCTGAACCATAAAACCAAAAGTAACCATNACCCCACACAGACAAATGAACAGAAAACACACACAACAAGAAGAAGATGTGGGGAAAGTAAAAGGGAAAACAGTGCTGAGCCTGCGGGTAAAACCTTTTTATACGGCTAGGAAAACCAACCATGGTTCAAGTTCACAATATCAACCATCGACTCGGAGAGATCTAAAACACATACGACCTAAGAGAAAATGTTGAACATGACAAAAAATTTTAGTCATATCATGCCATCGTAGAACCATATCGGCCAATTTGGCGGCGATTACTCGGCGACTCGGGATTGACTCGAATACAACTCGGATAACTCAGTCAAGTCGTACAAGACTCGGAGTTTATACGTATCATGTAATAGTATTGTCTCAGNTGTAAGACATAATGTAGATACGGGTTAGACCAGTCTTTACAAAGAAGCAGGCTTTGCAATAGCAAAAAGAAGAAGCAGGCTCTGTAATAGCCCAAAAAAATAAATAAAGAAGCAGGCTATGCTGGTGGGTTGTCACAGTTAAAATATTCTACCATCTTCCCTAGCTCCTTTAGGTAAACTGAAGGTGCCAAGGAACAAGAAGAGCCTGAATGCAAGACATATTCCCAGTGACTTGGGAAATGGTGCTAAAAGTCCCAAACTGAAGAAAAGGTTAGGGAAAGAACACTTGCACAACAAAACCAAAGATAGGACGTAAGTTGCATAATACTTACATGGCCTGGAGGGATATGCTTTCCACTTAGAAGATCCAAAAGGACGGTACCAAAACTGAAGCTAACACTTTCCGGAGTAACCCTCCCTAAAACACAGGTAATTTCTTCTCAGGCAAGTAACGCATATTTTAAAAGAACGTGATATTGCTATCACAGAAAGTATATGATACACAAACAAAAAGGAAAAGAAAATTAGTTATGCATGTAGCCCATAATAGATGTCATGCAATATAACCCAACAGAGCAACGCTTTTTCATACACAAGAACTGACTAGCTCATCTTTCGATAGAGTTATGGGAGTGCATTAATACTTTACAATCAATTTTCACCAAATGTGCCACGGTAGACAACCCTACCTTGATTCTAAGTTTCCAAAGTGGTAATAACTCTACCAGGCATTTGTTTTCGCTGAATCTATATGCCCAGACTTTTTAGCTGTTGCAGTCCAACATAAAAAGACCAAGAAATTAAAGCCCAAAATTCTATGCAGCATATGAGATTGTAGGATCAATGCCTGACATTATGCAGATAGCTATAGTTCACTGATGAGTGCTAAACAAGGTAACATCGCATACCACAGAATAAAGACAATGTTATCATATTGGTAACTCCTTTCGCAACTACAAATGGCATTGTATGGACGATATAACCTTTCAGGACTTTACAATGGCCTTCAGAGCTATCAATCAGCACCGTGTCACTCATACAAAAATGATATCATGGAAGTTCTGTTCACTAAGAGTCTCTTAAAGTCCACCTCATTCAATTCAAAATGTGGACCAAAAAAAAAAGAGAAAGAGTAAAGAAAGTGAAGGCAAGCCAAGTCAGGAAGTTTACTCAACCCAACTCCACAAGTCTTGGTCCTTGACAGTTGACACAAGAAAATTTTCAAAACATAGGTAAGTGAAAATNAAAAAAGAGAAAGAGTAAAGAAAGTGAAGGCAAGCCAAGTCAGGAAGTTTACTCAACTCAACTCCACAAGTCTTGGTCCTTGACAGTTGACACAAGAAAATTTTCAAAACATAGGTAAGTGAAAACGCAGTAGATAAATGTAAATAAAGATCTGTTGTCTACGATCTTATTTTGTAGTTGTCAATGCTAGTTTATAACACAGTTGGAATTCTTTTCTGCTGTTGATTATTAAAAATAAATTCTGTTATTCGACAATGATGTTGATTTAGGGCTTTCTTACGCTGGCATACCTTGCATATGCGCAAGGCTTGCCCCAATTTTTTGGCCTGATTAGGATCAATGACACAGCATTTAAATTTCATGTTAAACACCCTGCATGACAATACATATGTCATGGAACATTTAAAATATAATATCTCTGCATCAGAAGGCCTAATGTAATTGGCCTCAAAACTGAGAGGAAGTATGACTATTGGAGTGAACAACACACAAAAGATATATGATGCGAATCAGAACAAGAAAAAGAAATAAGTACCATTTCTTAAATACTCAGGAGGTGTATATGCAAGATTTGTGCTATAACTTTTGCCATCCCTGCTATTTTTCATCAAGCCAAAACATGAAAGCCTAGGATCACCATTCTGCACAAACCATCCACCATATTACCACATCACTTCCATTGAAACCAATAGACACTGGGATATTAGTCTTGGTGCAAGCAAATATGTTTTAGACAATCAGATAATTAATATCTGCAAAAACATATAATAGATATCTTCAAAGTGGAGTAAAGGGATCCATTACACCTCATCGAAGAGAACCCTGTAAGCATTCAAATCATGATACAATGGACGACCTTCAGTTCTACAATAATCCAATGCTTCTGCAATATACAAAGCAACTCTTAAACGCATAGCCCACTCGATGGTTTGATTCTCCCCTGTGAAAGAAATGATGACGAGCCTTTAATACCCACTTCCACAACACATATATCAACTTAAGCAACAAATAAGCAAGATCATAATTATAACTGAATGAAAAGGCTAAGATGGTATGACACTGTCTCGACTGAAGTTTGTTACTTTACTGGCTCAGAATTCAGGTGAAGATGGATTCCGTTGACCAAAAGAAAAGGCATCTAGCACTACTATGAGCATAACACTAAACGTGGCACAAAGGGACAAAAATGATGGCATTCCAACCATCCTGAGCACCACAAAGCATAGCAAACGTTAAGATCAATGTGCAATATGTTCCTTCGACTTAATATGTATTAGCTAGTTGCAAAGCACACCGTACACTATACCCCTCATCTTGTTGAACTGCCTTTCCATTTTAATAAACAGAAAAGGCCAGACAGTAGCCATTACAGATGCTATCAATGCACGGTGCTCAGAGTATACTAGAGCAAGGCCTAACCTTTAGAAAAATAGCACAAAATAGTTGCTCTCAGACTTGAACCTGCACCCTCATACTTGGCAATTCAAGCTTTTACCATGCACCAAGCACGGCAAGATTCTACAAGCAAATAACACGTAACTTACTTTTACAGAAGTATGGTTGATAACCAATGTAAATTTGGACTTTGCCTTCCCCTGGTCTAAATGTTCTAAAAAATACATGAAAACATCCCCAAACCTCTGGCTACTTATTATGCACACTCCAATATAAGTTGCAAACATCCTNTATGACTATTGGAGTGAACAACACACAAAAGATATATGATGCGAATCAGAACAAGAAAAAGAAATAAGTACCATTTCTTAAATACTCAGGAGGTGTATATGCAAGATTTGTGCTATAACTTTTGCCATCCCTGCTATTTTTCATCAAGCCAAAACATGAAAGCCTAGGATCACCATTCTGCACAAACCATCCACCATATTACCACATCACTTCCATTGAAACCAATAGACACTGTGATATTAGTCTTGGTGCAAGCAAATATGTTTTAGACAATCAGATAATTAATATCTGCAAAAACATATAATAGATATCTTCAAAGTGGAGTAAAGGGATCCATTACACCTCATCGAAGAGAACCCTGTAAGCATTCAAATCATGATACAATGGACGACCTTCAGTTCTACAATAATCCAATGCTTCTGCAATATACAAAGCAACTCTTAAACGCATAGCCCACTCGATGGTTTGATTCTCCCCTGTGAAAGAAATGATGACGAGCCTTTAATACCCACTTCCACAACACATATATCAACTTAAGCAACAAATAAGCAAGATCATAATTATAACTGAATGAAAAGGCTAAGATGGTATGACACTGTCTTGACTGAAGTTTGTTACTTTACTGGCTCAGAATTCAGGTGAAGATGGATTCCGTTGACCAAAAGAAAAGGCATCTAGCACTACTATGAGCATAACACTAAACGTGGCACAAAGGGACAAAAATGATGGCATTCCAACCATCCTGAGCACCACAAAGCATAGCAAACGTTAAGATCAATGTGCAATATGTTCCTTCGACTTAATATGTATTAGCTAGTTGCAAAGCACACCGTACACTATACCCCTCATCTTGTTGAACTGCCTTTCCATTTTAATAAACAGAAAAGGCCAGACAGTAGCCATTACAGATGCTATCAATGCACGGTGCTCAGAGTATACTAGAGAAAGACCTAACCTTTAGAAAAATAGCACAAAATAGTTGCTCTCAGACTTGAACCTGCACCCTCATACTCGGCAATTCAAGCTTTTACCATGCACCAAGCACGGCAAGATTCTACAAGCAAATAACACGTAACTTACTTTTACAGAAGTATGGTTGATAACCAATGTAAATTTGGACTTTGCCTTCCCCTGGTCTAAATGTTCTAAAAAATACATGAAAACATCTCCAAACCTCTGGCTACTTATTATGCACACTCCAATATAAGTTGCAAACATCCAGAAGCAAGAGGAAAGTAAAACAATCATTCCCTTACTAGAAGGAGCTCCTGTCAGCAGGGGTGGAGCTACATGTGTTGTAGAGGGGGCAGTTGCCCCCTCTGACTTTTGAGGGATTATGTATATGCAAAGAAGTATGGATACGAACACAAGACACCTATAAGACATGACACAGACATGCGGACATGACATTTCTAAAAAAAATAAGACTCAAATTCATCGAGAATATGTTACAAATACTTATGCCTTATATGCAAATTATATAATTTATCACAAGTATAGATATAATTATATATTCCTATGAAATTTAGTACTATATGGTGATAAAATCTTATGTTTAGTTATCTACTGTGAATTTTAAGACTAAAAGATTATAGTAGTCAACAATAATTTTTCCCTGATAACATGTGGCAGACATACATAATTACAAAGATTGCAAACATACATAATTACAAAACGAATATTTTGTTATTGGACTGAGTAAAACAACTGTGAAATTTATTAACTCATATATATTGACCAAAAGACAATTACTCTGTTATTTAATATACTTTCTAACATTTTGTTAAATATAATTGTGTAGTTGTCCCAATTCTTTTTTTTGTATGTAAGTGACCCATAATCCAGTGACACATAAGTAGATGCAAATGATAAAATATGCTAACCCCGAAGTGTTTATGCCCTTTAAAAAATATCGATTTTTCAACAAGATTAAAAAGAAATTACATAGAAATTTATCAATTACGATTCTTGAGATTTTAAACATGGCCACCCTANTTTAAAAAATATCGATTTTTCAACAAGATTAAAAAGAAATTACATAGAAATTTATCATAGAATTTATCAATTACGATTCTTGAGATTTTAAACATGGCCACCCTTNACACGTAACTTACTTTTACAGAAGTATGGTTGATAACCAATGTAAATTTGGACTTTGCCTTCCCCTGGTCTAAATGTTCTAAAAAATACATGAAAACATCTCCAAACCTCTGGCTACTTATTATGCACACTCCAATATAAGTTGCAAACATCCAGAAGCAAGAGGAAAGTAAAACAATCATTCCCTTACTAGAAGGAGCTCCTGTCAGCAGGGGTGGAGCTACATGTGTTGTAGAGGGGGCAGTTGCCCCCTCTGACTTTTGAGGGATTATGTATATGCAAAGAAGTATGGATACGAACACAAGACACCTATAAGACATGACACAGACATGCGGACATGACATTTCTAAAAAAAATAAGACTCAAATTCATCGAGAATATGTTACAAATACTTATGCCTTATATGCAAATTATATAATTTATCACAAGTATAGATATAATTATATATTCCTATGAAATTTAGTACTATATGGTGATAAAATCTTATGTTTAGTTATCTACTGTGAATTTTAAGACTAAAAGATTATAGTAGTCAACAATAATTTTTCCCTGATAACATGTGGCAGACATACATAATTACAAAGATTGCAAACATACATAATTACAAAACGAATATTTTGTTATTGGACTGAGTAAAACAACTGTGAAATTTATTAACTCATATATATTGACCAAAAGACAATTACTCTGTTATTTAATATACTTTCTAACATTTTGTTAAATATAATTGTGTAGTTGTCCCAATTCTTTTTTTTGTATGTAAGTGACCCATAATCCAGTGACACATAAGTAGATGCAAATGATAAAATATGCTAACCCCGAAGTGTTTATGCCCTTTAAAAAATATCGATTTTTCAACAAGATTAAAAAGAAATTACATAGAAATTTATCATAGAATTTATCAATTACGATTCTTGAGATTTTAAACATGGCCACCCTTCCAAATATAACAATTTTTCAACATGGTTAAAAGGAATTGCTTAGAAATTTGCATTAGAAAAAATAAATTATAAACAATTCTTGGGATGTGAAACAACGTTGTGGTGTTTCTCTCTAATATAATTGAGTAAAATGAGGTATAAAAATATTATTGTTTTCGTCTATTCATATTTTGTTTATGACTTCATACTAAATTGATTTTGGATTCAAATTTCATATAGTAATTAAGTCTTGATCTTAATATACTTCTCATAGTTGAACCAATTTTTTTTCTTTTTGTGTGTGAAATTTACACTTAATTTACCCTCCATTGATGGAGGTTCGGGAAAATTTTTTGTACCCTTGGCTAAATTTTTTTCATTCGTGTTTTGTACCAGACTCCTTACTACATAGCAAAACTAATAACAAGCCTGCCGACGATGTAATAAAACTCATTGCAACCCTTGTATGGCAAACCCATTCAGAATTGTGAACTAATTAATTATTAAATTAACATAGCAGCAAGTGAAGCAAGAATTGGTTCCAATTCAATTACACATACAGTGGAATAGATGTTTCACGAGTGTATCATTGGGCATATAATCAGCAACAAGCAACCTCTCATCACCGTCAGAGCAATATCCAATCAAATTCGCAAGCCTCTTATGTCTCAGCTTCCCAACCCCCCATGCTTCATCCTTTAAAGAAAAGAATCAAACAAACAACATCAAATTAAACCGTATTTTCAATAGAATCATCCACAAAATCAAAATTTTAAAATAAAATAAAATTCAATACCGCGAACTGTTTAGGATCAGGCCAGGCCATTTTAGAAAATTTTTTGACAGCGATCCACCTGCGATTCTGTAGACGCCCCTTGTAGACCGTGTTTGGGGCTTTTTCGCCGCTCTCATTGACAATGAAGTCGGAGCTGAAGTTGTTGGTAGCCGCTTTAAGATCGGCAAGTGAAAACTCGGAGAAGGCCGGTACACCGCCAGGGACTTCGTCTCCTCCGGCGGCGCCACCAGTAGCTGCACCATTTGACGGATGCGAATGGGTCTGGCCGCAGCGTTGTTCCTTCTCTGAAAGAGGTTCATTCAAGAAAGACGATTCACAACACCCCATAACTCGGTCGAGTTTACTCAAAGATGTACCAGAAGAATCATACAAGGCATAGACATAAATATAAAATAAAACTACACACAGCTGTGTGGATACAGATATAGGTATGGGCGAGAAAAAAGAGAATATTTTGTTTGAAGGCTCTTCTGACTATGAGTGCGTGCGTGTGGATGGAGAGAGAGAGAAAAAGAGAGACGTATTGAATGAAAGAAGCAGTGATGAAAGTATGTATGAAACCTTCTGTACTGACAAAGCGTCTCTTTCTCTCTCTCCCTCTTTCATTTTGCTTGTACGGGTGTGCTGTCCTTGTTTCGATGATGAAGGGTAGTTTTGTCTTTAAATAGAAGATATGTGCCGTCCAATTTATCGCGATATCTGGTCTTCTATCGTATTCAGGTGATTTTGATGGAGCTTCGCCCATCTTTCCCAGTGTAGGTTCAAGTTCAACAATAATAAAAAGAGAGAATTACATCTAGACCTATGAGATTTATCACTTAATTACTCAGATTTTTAATATTTAAAATATTACACACAAACTCTTTGAAGTTTTGTACATATATAACACTTAGATCCTTGTTGTAAATATATCGGTTAATAAATTATACTTAAATCTCCTAAAATTTATAGGTATATAATATTTAGACTTTTTAAGTTTAAAATATTATACTTAGACCAAAAATACTCCAATCAAATATAAAATATCAAATATTTTAAATTTTATAACAAAAATTCATGTTCTATTGTATCATTTATTGAAATAAAATCAAAAAAAAAATTAATTTTTTCTTAAAAATTGTAATTAATATACAATTATATTATCTATTATAATTTAATTTAGTCGTTTAAACGACAAAATTAAAATACCAAACTACCTCAATTAAATCTAAAAAATATTGTGTTCATTACATTTTGATTCATTGTTTAATTTTTTTTATGAATGACTTATACCCATTGTTTGATTTTTTTTTAGTTTTATTTCAATAAACAGTATAATTGTATACTAATTACGATTTTTTTAAGAAAAAATTAAATTTTTAATTTTAATTTTACTTCAATAAATGATACAATAGAACATGAGTTTTGATTGTAAAATTTAAAATATTTTATATTTTATATTTAATTAGAGTATTTTTTTGTCTAAGTATAATATTTTAAATTTAAAGAGTCTAAGTAATATATACTCACAAAATTTAGAGTNAATACCAAACTACCTCAATTAAATCTAAAAAATATTGTGTTCATTACATTTTGATTCTTTGTTTAATTTTTTTTATGAATGACTTATACCCATTGTTTGATATTTTTTTAGTTTTATTTCAATAAACAGTATAATTGTATACTAATTATGATTTTTTTAAGAAAAAAATAAATTTTTAATTTTAATTTTACTTCAATAAATGATACAATAGAACATGAGTTTTGGTTGTAAAATTTAAAATATTTTATANGATTTTTATTTTTGATTTTATTTCAATAAATGTCATAAAAGAAAATAAGTTTTGGTTGTAAAATTTAAAATATTTTATATTTTATATTTAATTGGAGTATTTTTTTGTCTAAGTATAATATTTTAAATTTAAAGAGTCTAAGTAATATATACCCACAAAATTTAGAGGNATATAACACTTAGATCCTTGTTGTAAATATATCGGTTAATAAATTATACTTAAATCTCCTAAAATTTATAGGTATATAATATTTAGACTTTTTAAATTTAAAATATTATACTTAGACCAAAAATACTCCAATCAAATATAAAATATCAAATATTTTAAATTTTATAACAAAAATTCATGTTCTATTGTATCATTTATTGAAATAAAATCAAAAAAAAAATTAATTTTTTCTTAAAAATTGTAATTAATATACAATTATATTATCTATTATAATTTAATTTAGTCGTTTAAACGACAAAATTAAAATACCAAACTACCTCAATTAAATCTAAAAAATATTGTGTTCATTACATTTTGATTCATTGTTTAATTTTTTTTATGAATGACTTATACCCATTGTTTGATTTTTTTTTAGTTTTATTTCAATAAACAGTATAATTGTATACTAATTACGATTTTTTTAAGAAAAAATTAAATTTTTAATTTTAATTTTACTTCAATAAATGATACAATAGAACATGAGTTTTGATTGTAAAATTTAAAATATTTTATATTTTATATTTAATTAGAGTATTTTTTTGTCTAAGTATAATATTTTAAATTTAAAGAGTCTAAGTAATATATACTCACAAAATTTAGAGTAGTGTAAGTGTAATTTATTAATGAATATATTTACAACAGGAACTAAGTGTTATGTGCGTACAAATCTCAGGAGGTTTGTGTGTAATATTTCAAATGTCAGGAGGTTTAAGTGATTAAATGACAAATTTCAGATGGTCTGAATGTAATTCTTCTAATAATAATTTGTCAATTTTAAATTGAATTTGGTAGCTCAAAAATATAAACAAATGGCTAAATTCCGATGACACCTCCATTATATAATTTAATTACAGAACCACGGCTTATGATTTTTAAAATATCACGATCACTACTTTATACATTCATTTTACATACTATCCAATCATAAAGTCTAAAAAATAATAATAACTTTTAAACCAATATTTTTCGATAATATTATCCTTTAGAATTGGACTTTGTGATGTTGCGGTGGCATATGGCAATGTGGTAATTGGTCTAATTGTTTCAATAAGATTTTTTTGTTTGTTCAACGATTATGAGTATTTAGGTCAGTTTATACTTATTTCGATTAATTTATTTTTTAGTATGATCAAAGACATGATATCCACGTTGAAATTAGGGTATTCATAAGATAGTTTTGTTTCAATAATATTCTTTTATTTGTTTAACAGTCAAGGGTATTTAGCTCAGTTACTCGCACCTTAACTAATATCTTCCGTAGTGTGATCAAAAACAAGATATTCATGTTAAAAATAGAATATTCATGAGATGCAAGATAGTTTTGCTTCAATAGGATTTTTTTATTTATTCAATAATCTTAGGTTAGTTTACGTGCATTTCAACTAATCTTATATTTAATACGAGTAAAGATAAGTTATTCATGTCGAGATTAAGATATTCATAAAGGATATATCTTTTATAACTTGTACCCATAAAATTATCAAGATTCAAAAAGGAATAAAGGTGGTTTTAATGTTGTAATTTTTTTGGCTGTAGCTTTATCTTATTATTTCAAAGTAATTAAAGGGATATCACACACGCTAAGGCTATATAGTGTCTCGAATTACACTTTCTACATTATTCCATTCCTCGTACGCAAAACGGCTTGATTTAAAAGCCAACTAAGCCATTTGCGCAGGGCCCAATATTTTTTTAGTCCTTTTAAGTAAGTTTTGTCCCATTTTTTTATATTTACTTACCGAATAAAAGAATAAGAGAATTCATACACATACACCTAATTTGAAACCGAAAGAGAATTCACACACCATAGGTCAATATAAAAAATCTCATGTTTTTTTTATATCTTCAATCAAAAAAAAAAAAATAATGATATCTCCTCTATAGTCTCCTCCTCTCATTCCGTGTCAAAGAGTCAAGTGAATATTTTTTAGAAATAATATAATAATACTAGATATAGTAAGTCAAGTTAGATTTGAACAATTGAAATTATATGAAGGTATTTTAGATTTTTAATTTTGTTTCAAATACTAAAATCACTAGTAAATAAGAGTTTGAAAATATTGTCTTGATTTTGATTTTTTTTTAAATGACCAAATTTTGGATATTAATGATTAAACTTGTGTTTAGAACAAGAGTATTGCAAGAAGTTTTAATGTAGTAGAAATGAACACTTTAATCAAATCATTATAGTGTTAATTACAAAATGCTCCCTTTAAATTTGGATCAAGTTGTAATCAACTCCCTCTGCTTTGAATTTTAATAAATTACCCTCTCAAAGTTTATACATTTTTCAATTAAGTCTAATTATTAGTTTATACAATGAAAAATAATGAAAATTAAGTAACATAATCTCAAATTTATTGAAAATGTTAAATTACTCTGAACTCAAAATTTTTTCTTCACGTCAAAAATCTCCCCATTCTTATTCAAAAGGTAAAAATGATGTGAACGGTGATCTTGTTTCTTTATGGAATTTGAGATCATTTGATTTACAAATGAATAATTTCTGTCATTTTTTATTATCAAAAATAACAACTTGACTCAATTTATAAATATTCAAACTTTGAGGGAGTAAATTGTTGAAACTAAAACCAAAGATAATTGATTGAATGTGACATAAACTTGAAGGGTGCAACTATAATTAACACATCATTATACTATGTGAAAATTACTGTATTGCTTATATAATATTAATGAAAATGCCAGTAACAGATTTCTTTCTTCTATGAGAATTTTTTTAATAAAAAAATGGAGGATCTGGGCTTGCCAATTATTGAAATCCAACGGCACAAATGGAGTGACTCCACGGTTCTTATAGTGACTGCGTCTTCTTTGTATCTTTTACTCTATAATTAGTTCCTATTTAAGAAAGAATTATGTTTCTTTTTGCACGATGAAAAAATGAAAAAATTAAAAGTTTGAGGAATAGATAAAAAAATATCATATTTGATAAAAAAAAAAATAGAAAGGATAAAAAAGTGGATGAATTAAACATCATTATAACTCACTAAAATCAATTCTTCTAAAATTAGGAGAAAAAGTGGATAAAAAATAATTAATTCCGTTGAAATATATGTTATTAATTATATATCATATTTATCAAATATATAGTATATATACATTAATTTTATATATAAACTAGTCATAATTTGTGCCAATGATGAAATATAAGATCCTATCATTCAAAAAATTTATTCCACTATACAAAATTTAAAATAAATTTATTTGCTTACATCATTTCAAAATTAATTTTTATATATTAATTTCTTAAAAATAGAATCAAAATTTTATCAAAATACATAACTCAATAATTTTTTTCCAACATGTGTATAGATAATGTATCAAATAAAAATTATCTTAAACTACAAATTAACTAAATATTAAATAATGAATGTGTGATAAAATTAAATGATGTGATATTTTTTAGAAGAAAAATATATAAAGAATAAAAATTCGACTTACTAACTGATTTATTATATAAATATAATAGTAAAATATATATTTACTAGTTATAACTCGTGTTTAAAGGTACGGTAAAATATAAAATTATACCGTTAAAAAAATTGATCTCACTATACTAAATTTAAAATTAATTTTTACCTATTATTTTCTTAAAAATAACGTCAAAATTTTCTAAAAAATCATAACTCGACAAATTTTTTTCAACATGTGTACACTATCGTGTATGAAATAAAAATTGTGTTAAACTACAACGAAATAGAACTTGTGTTAATCTACAAATTAACTAAATATTAAATAATTGAACATGTAATAGAGTTGAGTGATGTGATACTTTTTGGAGAAAAAATGTATAGAGAATAAAGATTCAACTTATTAGTTGATTTATTATATAAATATTTTTTAATAAAAAAAACTTTTTTTATTTTATCAAACACAAAAATATTAATTTTTTCTATTTTTTATTTTTTTTATCAAACACAAAAAAAAAAAAAATTATTTAAAAGACAAAAAACATATCATGCTTCTCATCATTTTACTTTTCTATTTACTCTAGCAAACGAACTCATAGAGACGTCTCATCCCTTTGAATAGGTTGGGCCTCGGACATGTTGAGAAACGATTGCTATAACTACGGGTGGTGACGATTTAGCAGATTCACAGTAGCTCTGTCGGTGCCAAACAGCTGTTCCGCTGATTTTCTGTACCAGCATTTTGTCTTCTGGCCATCATTGCTTTTTTTTTTGTCAAAAAAAAAAAAATTACAATCAACTCCCAAGTTTTATCGAAATAGTGCAATAATCTCCAGAAATTCAATAAGACGTGAAAAAGTTAGGTCACTTTAAGCCCATCCCTTGGGCCACGTATGTTTTGTGTATTAGATTTAGGTGG
The DNA here is from genome assembly GCA_963454935.2 of Ilex paraguariensis. Lineage (NCBI taxonomy): Eukaryota > Viridiplantae > Streptophyta > Magnoliopsida > Aquifoliales > Aquifoliaceae > Ilex > Ilex paraguariensis. The sequence goes on along the minus strand of CAUOFW020007724.1, from coordinate 378,038 downwards.
TATTAAAAATTATTTTTATTTTATTTTTATTTAATAGTATATTATATTCGGTGTTAAATTATAATCTCATTTTTTTTCTTATTTGTTTGTTACAAATATTATCTATGTAATACTTACTTAAAAAAATTAATAATTACAACTATGGGTGGTAAAAAAATAATTATAACCTTCTAACTTTAAAAAGACAATTGTACATGAGGGCATTTGTGTCATTTTAGTCTCTTATACCGTCATTTCATTTGTACCGGGAAGATAATATCACTTAATAGATGGTATTCAATAGCACCGTATACAAGACATTTAAGTCACTGTTCATGTTAGATCGATATTACAACCCGAAAAATAGTACTAATGATAAAATGCTAAACAAACAAGGTATAAAGTAGGTCTACATACTATTTTTCTAATATCACCCATTTGTACCACTCTAATACTTCAAACAACCAGTTCCTTCAGGGCCTGTTTGGTACGTGGGTTTGGAAGAGTTTTGAAATATGGACCGGGGACTAAACTTCCTTAAATTCATGTTTGGTAACTATGAATTTAGCCTAAGATTTGAAATTCAGTCCGGTCATGAAACCCCTGTTTCATGGTTGTCATGAAACCCTTGTTCATGATTTTCATGAAACCCATGGGAGTGAGTTTCATATGTGGGTTTGGGGGTTTTACATTCAAATGACATTTATACCCTCTATATATCCATACTCATGTTTGGATTAAATTAATTAAGAGGCACAATAGTCATTTAAATACAAATATATTATCATAATAGTCATATGTACATGCATATACCAAATATGGGTATGAACAACATTGAATATTGAATTCCTTCTTTAAATTTCATCTTTGGTCAAACTAGAGTTTGAACAAATCAATCTAAACTCGTCCAAAAAAAAATACCAAACAAACCCTAAATCTTTTAATCAATTTCAATTGTTAAAACAAGCGGATGTCTATTAAGTTGACGGTCATGTGACAAACACATGAATTTACCTCGGTTTGTTTGAACAACCAATAAATTAGATAAAATGGCTTTATTGATATGATAATAATTGAGGGACTAAATCAAAATAATAGAAGTCCAATAATAGAGTTATCTCGACTCCACAAGATCCACTCAGATCTGGCGAGTCCAACTCAGGTTTTTCTCAAAAGGAGGAGGAGAGGAAACCACGTACGGTAGAAAAAAACCAAAACGAAAAGAAAGGGAAAAAAACACTCACTAAGAATTGACCCAAATTAAAGAAATTTGCATTTGAAAAGATATGGATGCCTATGGATTAGACCTGGATGGTTCTAACAATTTTAAAAGTTTAAGATTAGGGTAATTTTAAGATTTTGGAATAACTTGTGCATTTTGTAGTTGAAACTTTTATTTTAAAAGATTATAATTTAATTTTAAAAAGTTATCATTTTTGATATAGTGCTGAATGCGATACCATTGGGGTCCTTGAAATTTTTTTTGAGTTGGGCCTGATTGGGGGAATCTAAGTTCTTACCCGAGTTATCTGTTGGGTTGGACTTTGGGTAAAGGTAGGTTATTCGCAGTCCAACTTATCACTTTATTGGATGCATTTTGTGGGCGGNATCTGTTGGGTTGGACTTTGGGTAAAGGTAGGTTATTCGCAGTCCAACTTATCACTTATTGGGTGCATTTTGTGGGCGAATTTTTTTATTTTATATATATACAATTTAATTTAAAAAAATTTTAACTTAATATTTTTATAAATTATATTTTTGGTTTAAAACTCGAGTCTAAATGGAAAAAAAATAATATACAATTTTATTTATGAATAAGAGAGAAACTATATCACAATAGAATTAGCATAATTTTATTTATGAATAAGGAAGAAACTATATTACAATGGAATGAATACATTCTAACTAGGTTCATATATTGCCACCGAACTTTCAAAGTTTCAATGGTCAAATTTTTTTCAAATAATTGGGTGGAAGGGTAGGTGGGTTGGACGGATGGGTTCATGAGTTGGATTTTGAGATGGGTAATGAATTTGAAGATAAGTCAAAGTCCTTTCTTGAAAGACATTGGAATTAGCCTTGGATATACTAATTATTGGACCTGTGTGTGTTGATTTTCGTACAACAGTAGAAATAGGAACAGATCTCTCTAACGATGAACTGTGGTTCGACAAGATAAGAATTATGGCNATATACTAATTATTGGACCTGTGTGTGTTGATTTTCGTACAACAGTAGAAATAGGAATAGATCTCTCTAACGATGAACTGTGGTTCGACAAGATAAGAATTCTGGTGGAATGAAGGTTTGCTTTCAGGATTTTTGATCATTTGTAGCAGAGATTCGACTCATCCGAAAATGGGTTTTGGCAACAAGGAGTAGGTTGAGAGGGACGAAGGAGCCCTAAGGACTGGTGATGAATTGTTTGTTGGGTCATTTGACCGGTCCTGGAAGACTGTGGGGGATCTTGTGACACAGAAAAACAGTTTAGAAGGGTGCCGGAGTGCTATCCGACGTATCCTCTTCGACAATCAAGTCAATTTTTTGAGAGAGGAGAAGAAGAAAGTACTGTGATTCTTTTCAGGAATTCTTGTGTACCTTTATAATGCGTTTTTGAGAACTATTTATACCTTTAAAAGCTCATGATTGTTGATAGTCCATCCAGTAGGTATTTGTCAGAGATGGGGCAGTGTGCCTCTCACTTTTATAGGGAATGGGTTTGCTTTAACTAATCGGGATGCCGAGCATTTAAAACTCACTCCTTGATCTGTCGAGCATTTAACTCCCCCTTCTCGACGAGGATGCATTAAATGCCCAGGTATGGGGGTCTTTAATGCACTTCACTTCTCGGCCCCCATACCTTAATTGCTGTCTCATCAGGAGGAGGATTCATTAAATGCATAATTGCTCTAGTCATGTGTCAGTAGAGGTACCCAGGTCTTTTTGCTATTGATTTGATATCAAATTCCACGTGTTCACCCCTCCTTTGTTGCATGTTCTGCATTCCTATGCCTCTTGACACCATCAAACAGAGCGTTTTCATGATAATTAGTTTAGCTTGGCCTAGGCTAGCAATATGTCAATCATTAGCTTTTATAGAAGCAGAGGAGAGGTTGTATCCAGCGTACAAAAGGAATACTTCGGCACTGAGAAATATTTGTCTATCTCGAGGTCAATGATTTTTACTGAGCCGAGGACATATGTGTTATTCACGCCGATTAGGGATCCCTCGGCTCCGAGCACTATCCCCTCGGCAGATGGGGATGAGTGTCGCCGAGGATATGTGGTCATACTTGACTGAAAACATGACGATGTCGAGGACACGTGTCGTCAATCTGTCTTCTTTCAAAAATGTCCCATCAAGACCTATCGAACCTCAGATGGAGAAATAGGTTCTGTGGGCCAACACGACCATGGATACCCCTAGATACCATAGTCTTCCTCGACCAGACTATATTCTAAAGCCAGCTCCTTATGATGCTTTATTCTCTACTTAATTAATTATTCAAGTGTGCAAAGTATGAATTTAGCTTTTAGCTAAAGAGCCTGTGTGATGCCGGCGAGGAATCCACAATCCACTGCCAAGCTCTATAACACTAGAAACAGCCAGAGAAAGCCAGGTCATTCCGTTGGGTTAAAAGGCTGCATTAAGATGAGACAACGGTTTTAGTGAAGGAGACCGATTGTTAATTACTCTATGAATAATGCTATAATTTCCAGAAGAATCAGCTGTCTCTATTATATTTTATTGTTAATACAGTTCATTTCTAAGTAGCAAATCATATGAAGGCTGCCTTATTTCATTTGCTAATGCTCCTGCAACTTGCATCCTAACTTCTCTCTCTTTTTTCTTTTTTTTCGTGTTATGGGGTATCTAATTTTGCGTCAAATTCAATAATTGATCACCATAACTTAAATTAAGTTAGAGCATGTTCGTTTAAGTGCTTAGTCTCTTACGAAATTCAAATCTCATGGATNAAGGCTGCCTTATTTCATTTGCTAATGCTCCTGCAACTTGCATCCTAACTTCTCTCTTTTTTTTTTTTTGTGTTATGGGGTATCTAATTTTGCGTCAAATTCAATAATTGATCACCGTAACTTAAATTAAGTTAGAGCATGTTCGTTTAAGTGCTTAGTCTCTTACGAAATTCAAATCTCATGGACTGTATAATGATGCTTGCGAGTAAACATTATTAATAGTGAATGGGGCGGAGATTATTTGCTGGGATAATAATTGAAATTCATGTCTATATTATCAATCTCTACGCTGGTTTCCCACATCGTCTAACCGGTTATTTCTATAACTAACAAAAAGTTGCNGGGATAATAATTGAAATTCATGTCTATATTATCAATCTCTACGCTGGTTTCCCACATTGTCTAGCCGGTTATTTCTATAACTAACAAAAAATTGAGAGAACCAAAAAATGCTTAAACCCAATAGACCCCCAATATCTACATATATTCATTAATAAAAATATGTGAGCAGCTATTTTTGCTCATACCAACATTAATTACTAGCAAAATTTATAATTATGTCGGATTCACCTTGACAGTTTTTTTTATTTTTTTATTTCTAGCAATTAGATTTTAATATCAATTCCCTCTAATTTCTTTGGAGTCTTGCCAAAAGTCACCTAAATGTGCTACACCGGTTTTGGCAACAAGTTTTTTTCTTTTTCATATTTCATTTGTTTCAATGGATTACTGAGGTAAATTTAATACTAGACTNGGAGTCTTGCCAAAAGTCACCTAAATGTGCTACACCGGTTTTGGCAACAAGTTTTTTCTTTTTCATATTTCATTTGTTTCAATAGATTACTGAGGTAAATTTAATACTAGACATTGTACAAACTCACCTCTCTAGATTAAGGGTAAATTTATGAGTCATAGCTCAAAGAGACTACACTTCACATAATATTTGAACCTTTATCTTTTTTTTTTTTTTTCTAAAAAAAAAAACGTGAGAGTAAAGAAAAGCGTCTAACGACCATCTCAATAAACACTCGTCGGTTGAATCAAAAAGTCATTGATCGTGCCCGAAACACTTCTTGGGATCAGACTAACTAAGTTAGTATAGTGACTAATCACCAAATTTTAATATGAATTACAAGACTCAAACTCTTAATTTTAATATGAAAGGTAAGATCGACACCCCACTAGACNGCGTCTAACGACCATCTCAATAAACACTCGTCGGTTGAATCAAAAAGTCATTGATCGTGCCTGAAACACTTCTCGGAATCAGACTAACTAAGTTAGTATAGTGACTAACCACCAAATTTTAATATGAATTATAAGACTCGAACTCTTAATTTCAATATGAAAGGTAAGATCGGTACCCCACTAGATCACTCGGTGGTTTCGAACCCTTATCTACCACTCACTGAGATATTTATAAAGTACTTGACCTATCTTAGACCAACCATCTGACGACAAATTAATGTCTTTACTTTTGGGGAATGCAAACTATGACTGTACACCATTCAACACCCGTTTTTTTTTTGGGTCATATTCAACGCCTGTTCATATCTACGGATTTCTGTAGTTTTTTTTTTTTATACATTTTTAAAAATGTCAAAACAGTATATATATTGAAAAATGAAAAAGAAAAGATTTACATCTCTGTCCACTCCTCCAGTCCTCCTACTGTGTGAGAACATTGAGCAGTGAAACCCTTGAATGAATCAAGCTTCTAAATACTCTCTCACTTCCATTTTCTATCTCACAAATACAATCCTCCAACTCATGCATTCTCTTTAACACCATCTTCACCTCTTTTTCACCTTTCTTTCTTAAACCACCCCACAAACTCTCCATTAATCCAACTTGCTGAAACTCTCCAATACCCTCCTCTTTCTGAACTTTTTTACCCCTTCTTTTCAAAAATCTCAGCCCAATCAACGATGGTTTTTGAGACGCAAACCACAATGAAATTACATTGAAAAGAGTCGATGAGACCAAAACGGTCACCTCATTAACATTTCCTAGAACTTCAGCGAGCTCTGCATCAACATCAGTCAGTGACACCGATTCTGAAATAAAGAATCGTCCTCCGACGTATGATCTGACAGTGGTCATGAGCTTACTCGTCGCTTTAGCTATTTTCTTTATTGCTTTCACATACAAAGCTACCTTTGAATGATCTTTCCTCCTTAGAGCAACCTGCGCCGCCAAGTGCTCTTGTTTTAACGTCAAAACCAAGGATTGGAAGACTCCATATACGTCAACAAAACCAAGGAAGTCTTCTAGAAGCTTTTCGGTCCATTCAGAGTGGCGGCAGAGGGATTCACGAGGCTGAGGAAGCTGAAGGAGATCGTCGAAACCCTCGTGGACAATCTTGAGGCGGTTTAAACCGTCACAGAGCCAAGCGGACGTTCCGTTATCGGGATCGGAATGCCAGTTTTTGAGCTCATTGATCTCATCCTGGAGCTGAGAAATCAGAGGGTGTGATCTACAAGGAAGACTAGTTGATCTGACATGCAAGTTTTTGTGGGGTTTTGATGAATGGTTTGGGAAGGAAAGGGATCGTCGGAAACCGGCCACCATTTTTTGTGCCATATGTCTGCTTTTGTTTGATGTTGGTTTGTGGGAAGGAAATTGGTGGAGTTGGAGTTTATAAAGGGCGAGAGAGAGACAGAGAGAGATGCACGAGGGGGCCGTGGGTTAAGGCGACTCGATCCGCGAATAAATCCCGCTGTTGGTGGGAATCATGTGGGGAAGGAAGGATGAGCTGTCACGACGTGCATGTCAAACGTGGCTCCATTACATTGCTGGGCTCATTTTTCGCTACTTGATCAATTGCCACAGTAGATTGATGAGTCAATGTACGCCTAATTTAGATCAAACAGTCTTGGTCGTTGAATAAAAAAAATAATTGATTAAAAATGCTTAAATGATGTGATGATGAGGTAAAGATTAAAATTTAATTGTTACATTATTAATCATTTAATATTTAGCCCTTCATCATCAGATATTTGAAATTAAGACCATTAAGGTGGGAGGAAGAGGGTAAAAAAAGAGTCATGTGTACATTATGCTTTTTTTTAATATCAGTTTACTACTAGTACAAAGTTGTGATTTTCTCTAAACTTTGAACATCCTTCATCCAATTTTGTGAGAAGAANAGTTTACTACTAGTACAAAGTTGTGATTTTCTCTAAACTTTGAACATCCTTCATCCAATTTTGTGAGAAGAAAGAAAAAGTAGTTTATTGAAGACACAGAGAAATACACTTGGCCCTCTCTCTCTTAATTTAACATAATTCTATATCAATTATTCTCTAAGATGCCACATATTGAAGTCAACCAAGCAAGCATACGTAAGCTTTTAGTTTCAAAGTTCAATCTCTCTCTCATACACACATATACACATAGAGACAGAGACAGAGACAAAGACACAGGCAAGTTTGAAATGGAGAAGAAATGCATGCTTACTAAGAAAACATGACAGATAGGGTGCAAAGAAGTTGTCTGTGATTCAATTAAAGAGTCGTTACTAGTTGGTGCATTTTGAAATAAAATAATAAACTCCAGCGTGATGTTCCGCTGCATCTCTTAAGCGAATTGCTGGTAGCATGCATTTGACTCAGTTTTGAGGGATGCATGCACATAAATATATAGAGTCACCAGCGTGGATATTATTGTTAGGTATGTTCATTAATAACCTCGACAGAGATGTATCACGTCCTTTAAGAAGAAGAAGAAGATATAATGCAGCTTATCAAAATTTGTTAAAAACAAGAATAGTGCTATATTGATCAAAATTTGGGATCAAATTTAGAGTTCAAATGATATGACAATTGATTATTTGAAATTTTTATTGGGATCCAAATGACATGACACCAATCAAAAAAGCCCAAGTCAACTGCCATGTCATTTAAGCTCTAAATTTAGTCCCAAATTTTAGTCATTATTGTAAAAACAATAACTTAAAACTAACTGAAAATTGCATTCAACACAAATGAGATGGCAGGTGATTTCTGTAGACACGTNCATTATTGTAAAAACAATAACTTAAAACTAACTGAAAATTGCATTCAACACAAATGAGATGGCAGGTGATTTCTGTAGACACGTTTCAATGAGGCCATGTGTCGCCATATTAACGCATGCACAAGAAATACATAAAGGGATTGTAGTAGTTAGATCTGGATAAAAAATGTCTCGACCAAAGGAAACAACGGAAAACCAGGACAAGCAATGGTTATGGAGGCCAGACGCAGCCACCCCGCAATATTTCTCCGAACCATACGCACCAACCACCCAATATATCGGCTATAAAGCCGGTCACCGAAGGTGGAATGTATGGCACTGAGGAGGGCCAACCAAAGAAACCAGTGAAGCCACCCGCCAGTGACACCCAAAGTGCGGATGGGCCTGTTGAGCCCACTGCCCAGCCCAAGCATAGGCCACCGCCCTCGTCGGGCGACCGTGACATCGATATCACAAGCCAATCTTATATTCAGTGGCTCAAGCTCGTCGCTCCTTGGCTGAAAATATTTTGTGTTTTTGCATGAAATAAAATGAATTTAAGTGTGTTGGTTGACTTCTATTTCATAATTTTCTNCGAGCATAGGCCACCGCCCTCGTCGGGCGACCGTGACATCGATATCACAAGCCAATCTTATATTCAGTAGCTCAAGCTCGTCGCTCCTTGGCTGAAAATATTTTGTGTTTTTGCATGAAATAAAATGAATTTAAGTGTGTTGGTTGACTTCTATTTCATAATTTTCTGGGTTTACAAGTATTTTAAATTTTGTTGGTCCTTGTGTTTTCGGGGCTTGAATTGACAAGTATTTTATTATTTTAAAAATAAATAGTAGCATTACAATTCAATTTATTCACATCGAATATCAGTGCTTTTCATTTGATTCTCTACCAGTGCTTTTCATTTGATTCTCTACAGTTACGACAAAAAATTTACTATTTAATGTCCTAAACACGGAATGAGACCTTAGGATACAACTGAGTCTCAGCAGCCCCATGAATACAAGCACACACATGGCCCATGTCGAACTACTATTTATGCTAGTGCATTTTGCTGGAGACAAGTGGTTAACAGCCTAAATTGGGATTGGTGTGTTGTCAGATGTAAAACTTTTGTATGCTGAAGAATCATGACCTAGTTTAGTTGGTGGTTTGGAAATAAGGAAGGGATATAATGGGGTCATTTTCTTTACCTAAATCGTTTAAATTAGTTGAGCCTAGTTTACTTCATAGATAAATTCTTTTTTAAAAGAAGACAATGTTAAATTTGAAGATAAAATATGACTCTTGAATTTTTAAAGGAGAGTTTAATTTTATTATTAAAGATTTGGGTTTCAAAAAAAATATTTTCATCGATTTGGGTTTTCATTTGGTATGGGAGAGAAGGTTTTTAAGGGTAAAAAAAAAAATTAAAAAAAGAGTAAAAATTGAAGATGGTCTTACAATTTTTCTAACCATCTTGGTTAAGAAGTCAATTCTTATGGAAGATGACGGTTGATTTTTTAAATCTTCTTTTTGAGACATCCATGTGTGAAAAATATATTAGGGATAACTATTATATCATGTCAATTATGTAATATATAACTATTTTTATGATAAGAAGTGAGTCTCATTTTATTATTTTTTTATTAAATGATTATATTACATTAGTATTGTTAACATAATGTAATTATTACACACAATATTTACTCGTGTGTGTGACACTTAATGTACTGACATATGGAAAAGAAAAAAAAAAAAAAAAAGATACTAGTAGCTGATAGTTGGAGGGTTAGGCGATAAGTATGTAATTAATGTAAGCTATAATGTTAGTTTTGTGGGTTTTAGGTGATGTTCGGTTCATGGGAAAGAGTAAGGGTGGATTGATGAGTGAAATTGAGAAAAAAATAACTCGGTGGGCCACGCAATCCATATTTGAATTGGTCATAAGCATGGGGATTGAATTGGAGAAACTGAGCTTTGTAGGGCCTACAGCCCCATGGTTGTGAGTTTTATATGAGTTTTATATGATGGGTAAACTCAATGGGCGTAAATTTTAAAAGAGTAATGTCATATAGATTTAAAATTTAGACTTGATAATCTCAATCATTGAATATGTAGTGGGTCTTAATAAAAATTGGGACTCACAGTAAAATCAATGGTTGAGATTATTAAGTCTAATTTTTAAATCTACTTTTAAGTCCATATAGCATTGCTCATTTTTAAAAAAATTTACATTTGTACTAAATTAATTTCAGCATAGAAAAACAGGGCATCTGATTTGATGTGTCACCTTACAACATCTACAAGTTTTTTTATCCCCCCAAAATTCAATGAAATGGGTCTGAATCTGAATTATCAAAAAATCTAACACTCATCACTGAATCTTGCAAACCCTCCTTTAATTCTTTCACTCTGAACAAACATTTCTGTCCACTCCCCTCTCATTTGGTTGCAGTACATTGGGGGCAAAAGAAATTCCATGATGGAAAATGTCGGGAAAATTTTAACAACACTTCTTCTACTTTATTATATCTTTAAAGACGTTTTTTTTTATTTTTTGAATCTTTACTAACACCCTTTTTCAAATTAAAGATATTAATTATAGTATAATTTTTTTTAAATTGTCTATGATATATTTAAAAAAAAATTTATTTATATCCTTTCTAGATAGACATATCTTCAATGAGACCCCTCTATTTTTTAAATTTTTTTATGTATTAAAATTTTAATCAATTAAAATTTGATTTGAGTTAATTAAATTTTATTTTTTAAATATTAAAATTCGAGTCCATTAAAAATTATATTTATTACGTATTAAAATTTGAGTTCTATTCGAGTCAATTAAAAATGAATTTTCTAATCATCTAGCATTAAATTTTAATCGGTCCGAATTTTGATACATAAAAAAATATAAATTTTAATTTACTCAAATTTTAATGCATAAAAAAATAAATTTTAACCAACTTCAATTAAATTTTAATAAGTAAAAAATATAAATTTTAATCGGTTCAAAGTGAATTTTAATCGAGACTAATAACTCAAGTAAGGTTCAAATCAACTCAAATTTCAATACGTAAAAAAAATAAAATTTATTCAACTAGAATCAAATTTTAATATGTAGAAAAATAAATTTTTATCAACTCGAATTTTAATATGTAGAAAAATAAATTTTAATCGACTTGAATTTTAATATGTAGAAAAATAAATATTAGTCGATTTAAATTTTAATCGAATTTTATGTAAAAAGATTATTTGAGATTTATGTAGGGGTAATTTTAGTATTTTAGATTTTTTTTTGTTGAAAACGGTAGTTTAAAAGTAAGGGTGTGACTGAAAATAGAAGAGATATTCTTAAAAATATAATAAACTAAAAAAAGTGTGACCGAAAATTTTCAACATTATTATTGTGATGGCCAGTAGACCTATTTATCTATATCATAGTGCACGGGTGAATTCCTACAATGAATAAAGATAGCGACTCATTAGCTAATGAACCTGAAACAATCAAAGGGTTAGGAAAAGGTCCCTCCAAAGTTTAAGTCAGTCGGTATTGGTGACAAGCACAATGTAATTTCTCGATTTTGGTTCACGTACCTTCATCCATCTTTTTGAGAGGTATTTATACTTGAACAAGCCATGCGTGTCGGAGTTTCGAGTCTCATCTCAACATTTAATGACTCACACTCTTATTTATGCATACTAAGTGTTTTTCCCTCAAATTTCCTTAAATTGATTCACTCGGCAATCGAATTGCTCGAGGCTTGTCGAGCATTTATGGGTCTACCCCCGATCATTAAATACATCTTATTGGTGTTTGACACCAATTCCCGAGCGTTTAATGCTCAGAAACAAGGATCTCGAGGTTTGTTGAGAACATCAATTCGGTGTAATAGCAATCAATGTTTTACAATAATGACTATCTCTGGAGGTCTCGAGAATGTAAAGACTTGTTAATTACTCTGTTACAATCACTCAAGTCGCTATTAATGAGTAGTTATATTTTCTTTAATGCTGAGTTTAATCAGTTTTTTTCGACTGTTTTGGGTCATCACTGCTCGACTCCTCTCCCAACGCCTTTTGAACTTAATATCGATTATAACCATTTAAGTGTCAATTTGAAGTTATTGAGTTGCCTAAAGTCTTGTCACGTGGCCTATCACTTTTACATACTATTGTTTTTTTTAACAAACTTTTAAAAGGATTTTTTTTAAGTTTCTCTTCATTTTCTTTCCATATCAAATAAAAATAATAATTATATTTTTTCCCCTTTTTCGCCTCCTTTTCAATTTTCCTTTCTTTAATTCGTTCGCTTGTCCTTCGCCAAACTCCATACAGAATGATAATACCAAAGTAGAGAAGTATTTTTTTTTTTTGAGTAAAGAAGTAATTAAAAATAATTACAAAGTATATTCTGAAATAACTTAATCATTGTCTATATTCCCAAAAGTACCATAGCAAACCCCCCCTCTCCGGCGTATTTTTGCTCTACCCCGAACCCAAACCGAGCGCACAAACCTCGGCCGCCGGCGGAGCCTCCCAGTTCGCCGTCCGCCTCTTCATCTCCTCAAAATCATTCACACATTGCTCCAACTTCAAACCCCAAACTTGCTTCCTCGCGGCGGCTAATTTTTTCCCGGCTGTTTTGTCGAATGTCTCCTCCCAACCATTTTGCCACTCTGCGTGAGCATCACAAAGCTGAAGACTCCCATTGGCCCAGTCAGTCCAGCTCCACCCTCTGTCCAGCCCATTCATCACATTTCCCACGCATCCCCCAGTACAGACCGGCTCGCATGGCCTACACTTGGCCCCACTCAGTGGTCCCGGACTGGACAAGGCTGCAACCGGAACGCCATAATTATCCGGCGGGAAAGAATATTTCCGGTCAGTTACGACGCAAAATGGGAGGCGTTTGGCGATGTAGGCTATGTTTTGGGTGGTGAGTTGGGCTTTGAATGCGCACTCCGAGTTGAGTTGGCGAAACCCAGCCAAGTCAAGTTCGGGGACGAGTGAGAGGCGCGACAGCGCTACCGTGGAGGTGTTGAAATCGCCGATGCCAAGACGATCGTTAAGTCCACCGTAGGAGGAGCCGGGTGGGACCAGGTATTGACCGGGGATGAAGTTTACGGGACTCAATGGGGAGGACCAGTACCCATCGACTCGGGTTCGGACTATCCAGTCGTATGTGAAGCTGTTCTGTTCTTGGTAAGCTTTAATCATTGTTACGCATCCTTCTACCAGGTTGAAATACTGCAATAGTCCCTGCAAGGAGAGAGAGAGAGAGAGAGAGAAAATTAAATGAATTGACATTTATATCCCCGAAAAAGATTATGGACTGGGAAAATATCAGCAACTTGGAGATGGGTATTACGGTCTATGGAATAAGTGGTTTTCGTATTAAATAATGTAATTGAACTTAAAAATTTATGTGACTTAATGATACAATTTGATCGTAGAGATATAATATTTATACCTAATTTAGTGATTTTATTCGTTGACACGATGGATTATAGAGATTGAATTGATAATGTGTACCAATTAATAATAATATGATCCACTGTCAATCAATCTAATAACAAAAAATAATAAAGTTAACAAATAAGATCCATGAAATATTGTAACTGTTTCAATATTTAATAAGTCCATAATTAATTTAAAAATTATAATAAATTAAATTTCAATTGTCTAACAAAAGTGTCGTAATGCATAGTCAATTAAGGAGTAAAATAAAATTTTCATTACGCAGTCTATCCAAGCTAACGTCGTAATCTCCATCACTCAACATTATTTAATACGTCGTTTAACAAGTTGACTGATCTTCGTTTCTGGTGAAGGGGCCAACCACACAGGCTTCATCGTACAACATAATTATATGGTTTTGACCATGAATGTTCAATTGTCAAAACTACATTGCATGGCAGCTAGCAAGGACAATTCTCTACACGGGTATTTGACATTTGCATGTAAACTGCCCTAGCTATGACTTAACTGAAAAAATAAATAAGATTAGGCCTATGGTTTATCAGCTTAGCCTTATATTCAAGAGAAAATAATTATATGCAAAAAAAATGTGGGTAATTGTGTATTTTTACCATATAATCACGAATCAACAAACAAAAGATGTAATTCTCCATTAGCCCAAGCAAACCAAAACCAAAACCTTAAAAAAAAAAAATGTAATTGAAGTTAGAAGGCAAACTTAGGTACACCTAAACATCACAACAGACCAAAGAGAGACAACAATACGTGAACAAACTGCAATAAAATTTGGTTGCTTGGTGCGAAGGAATGGGCAGCTAAGCTACATTGAGTTTTTCAAGGATTTGGCGACGGATATAACCAACGCAACTAACTATATCAAATCCACAGATTTTATACTAATCTTTGATATACATACCTGTACGCCATTGGGTGAGTTTTGAGCTGTGAGAACTCGGACATGTGACTCAGTCACCGGAATGACCTTCGGCTTAAATATCTTCACGGAGGCAATCCTAGGCGCTACCTTCAACAACGACAACTTGTATGTCATGGAGTCCAACGGACTGNTGAACTTAAAAATTTATGTGACTTAATGATACAATTTGATCGTAGAGATATAATATTTATACCTAATTTAATGATTTTATTCGTTGACATGATGGATTATAGAGATTGAATTGATAATGTGTACCAATTAATAATAATATGGTCCACTGTCAATCAATCTAATAACAAAAAATAATAAAGTTAACAAATAAGATCCATGAAATATCGTAACTGTTTCAATATTTAATAAATCCATAATTAATTTAAAAAATATAATAAATTAAATTTCAATAACATTAATCCGACTGTCTAACAAAAGTGTCGTAATGCATAGTCAATTAAGGAGTAAAATAAAATTTTCATTACGCAGTCTATCCAAGCTAACGTCGTAATCTCCATCACTCAACATTGTTTAATACGTCGTTTAACAAGTTGACTGATCTTCGTTTCTGGTGAAGGGGCCAACCACACAGGCTTCATCGTACAACATAATTATATGGTTTTGACCATGAATGTTCAATTGTCAAAACTACATTGCATGGCAGCTAGCAAGGACAATTCTCTACACGGGTATTTGACATTTGCATGTAAACTGCCCTAGCTATGACTTAACTGAAAAAATAAATAAGATTAGGCCCATGGTTTATCAGCTTAGCCTTATATTCAAGAGAAAATAATTATATGCAAAAAAAATGTGGGTAATTGTGTATTTTTACCATATAATCACGAATCAACAAACAAAAGATGTAATTCTCCATTAGCCCAAGCAAACCAAAACCAAAACCTTAAAAAAAAAAAATGTAATTGAAGTTAGAAGGCAAACTTAGGTACACCTAAACATCACAACAAACCAAAGAGAGACAACAATACGTGAACAAACTGCAATAAAATTTGGTTGCTTGGTGCGAAGGAATGGGCAGCTAAGCTGCATTGAGTTTTTCAAGGATTTGGCGACGGATATAACCAACGCAGCTAACTATATCAAATCCACAGATTTTATACTAATCTTTGATATACATACCTGTACGCCATTGGGTGAGTTTTGAGCTGTGAGAACTCGGACATGTGACTCAGTCACCGGAATGACCTTCGGCTTAAATATCTTCACGGAGGCAATCCTAGGCGCTACCTTCAACAACGACAACTTGTATGTCATGGAGTCCAACGGACTGCGCAAGTAAAGATCCGAATTCGGGTAGACTTTTAGAATCATCTGAACGATCGACGGTCCAGTGAGCTCGAACCTCCTAGCCCCACCCACTAAGCAGACAGCGATTCTCGACCGATCCAACTCGTCCTTTTTCTCCTTCAGCCACCAATTCCTATCCGACTTGTTCATACCGTGAACCCCATTCAGGGACGATATCGATGGACCAGGGTGGTAAGGGGCATGATCGTGACAAATGGATTTGCAAGGAACGAAAGAAGAAAAAGGATTAAAGGTGGTGGTGGTGGTGGTGCCGGAGGAGAGAGAAAAAAATATGAGGAGAGAGATAGGAAGAAAGATTAAGAGAAGGAGACGCCAATCAAGATTCAAAACCCATCTCTTAATTTGCATCACCGTTTTTTGTGGATTTTTTAGAAGGGGCATGGCCATCATCTCTTGGCCAGCCTTCTTTGTGTTGTTCTTCCGAAACCCTTCTCCAATATTATTCTTTCTGCTTGAATGGGATGGCTTTTAGGTTTTGGATGGCCATTGCATGAATGGGATGGATTTTAGGTTTTGGGTGGTTATTGCATCATGGTTTATAAGGTTAGATTAGGTAAACAAGTGTTTTAGTTTGGGTTCATCGAGGGGAATGTATTAGGAATTAGAGCCCTTAAACATCAAACCACGTGAGCACATTCTGTTTTTCCTTTTAAATTAATTTCTGAAGACGACATTTTAAGTTTTAGCAAAAATAATTAACAAAAAAATAAAAATAAAAGGATTACGTGGACTGTTTTGGCCTATCCTTATTTGCCACGTGGACTTCCACATTCTGTATTGACATATATATATATATATACTCGATTACTATATTACTAGCAAAGACGGTGAATACTTTGGTGTAATGATTAGATTTATTGAAATAAACATTCTTGTGGGCTTNTTATTTATATATATATATACTCGATTACTACATTACTAGCAAAGACGGTGAATACTTTGGTGTAATGATTAGATTTATTGAAATAAANTATATATATATATACTCGATTACTATATTACTAGCAAAGACGGTGAATACTTTGGTGTAATGATTAGATTTATTGAAATAAACATTCTTGTGGGCTTTGAGATTTAATCATCCTTTTTATCCGAAAGGAATGATGCTTGGTGTGACTAATAATATCAACCTCCTATATTTAAGCTCTGGCGGTCCATCTGCAATTAACAATTTGTGTGCACTTTTCTAAATATAGGATGATAAATTTATTGTAGTTATAATATAAATATAGTTAAAAGATTTTTCACCTAGGGCTTTGTTTGGTACGATTCAAAAATAAAAAAATAAAATGTTAGAGAAGTAGATAAAATATATTTTTTGGTAAGAAAAAAAAATAGGAAGAATAAAAAAATAGATGGATTAATTTTTCTTTTATTTCACTAAAATTAATCTCTCCAAACTTGGGAGGAAAATTGGATGAATAATTAATTATGTGTGTTAAAATATATGTTATTTGTCTACTAGTTATAATTCATGTTTGAAGGCATGATAAAATATAAANCCCTCCAAAATTGGGAGGAAAAGTGGATGAATAATTAATTATGTGTGTTAAAATATGTTATTTGTCTACTAGTTATAATTCATGTTTGAAGGCATGATAAAATATAAAATATGAGCACCCAAAAAAATTGATCCTACTATATTAAAAATTTTTAATATGTGTATATTATCGTATATAGATAATATTTGAAATAAAAATTATGTTAAACTATAAATTAATTAAATATTAAATGATTGAACATGTGATAGAAATAAGTAATGTGATTTTTTAGGGGAAAAATATTTAAGGGATAAAAATTAAGGGGTCGATTGGTAACGTTTTTGTTTTTTCGTCTTCAAAAAAATCAAAAATAGAGATAATTTTTGTCTTTATTTTGTAGTAAACACTGAAACAGAGAACATGTTTGAGAGTCATTTGTGTCAATCAAATTATGAGAATAAAAAAAAAACATGTTTGGTAATTATTTCAAGTTAAGTCTCCTGTTTCTTTCTTTCAACAATGATATTGAGGCTTAACANCATTTTTGTTTTTTCGTCTTCAAAAAAATCAAAAATAGAGATAATTTTTGTCTTTATTTTGTAGTAAACACTGAAACAGAAAACATGTTTGAGAGTCATTTGTGTCGATCAAATTATGAGAATAAAAAAAAATATATGTTTGGTAACTATTTCAAGTTAAGTCTCCTGTTTCTTTCTTTCAACAATGATATTGAGGCTTAACAAATTGAATTAATTCGATAAATTAATGATATAGTACAATATCTCAAATGACAATTTAATCAATCTCAAATGACAATTCAATCAATCGTAAATGACTATTCAATCCTAAATGACAATTCAACAATTCCAAATGACAATTAAATTAATTTCAAATGGCAATTCAATCAATCCTAAATTGCAATTAAATCAATCATTTGATTTTTTTTGACATTTTTTCAAGATTTTCACTTATATGTTTATTTTTTGATTTATTTNTCAATCAATCGTAAATGACTATTCAATCCCAAATGACAATTCAACAATTCCAAATGACAATTAAATTAATTTCAAATGGCAATTCAATCAATCCTAAATTGCAATTAAATCAATCATTTGATTTTTTTTGACATTTTTTCAAGATTTTCACTTATATGTTTATTTTTTGATTTATTTTTCTGAATTGATCATGAATTTTGGTCAATTACAAAGGAAAATTCTTCCAAATTTGCCTAATATTGTTAAAAATTTTGCATCATCGTCTTCAAGATTCTTGAAATCGTCATCGTCCTCTCAACACACACACATACACAGACNTTATATGTTTATTTTTTGATTTATTTTTCTGAATTGATCATGAATTTTGGTCAATTACAAAGGAAAATTCTTCCAAATCTGCCTAATATTGTTAAAAATTTTGCATCATCGTCTTCAAGATTCTTGAAATCGTCATCGTCCTCTCAACACACACACATACACAGACTCATCACTCACACACGCACAGACTCAACACAACACACACACACAGACTTGACATTCACACACACACACAAAGACTCAACACAACACACACACACAAATATGTGTAGATTTATGCATTCACAGATCTTCTGGGTTTTACAGAGAACAAGAGCAAGATAGAGAAAAAATATCATCTTGTTTTTGTTTGTCTGAGGGATTGATCATCGTCTTCATCTGAGGTCTTCGTTTGAGGGATCGATATTTGTATGAGTTTTTTGTCGTCTGAGAGAGAGAGAGAGAGAGAGAAGAAACCCTTCAAAGGGTTTTTATAGTAAACACAAAAAAAGGCTTCTTGTTGCTGCTAAAGGAATTCGAATGGGGAATCTCAGTAAATAAGCACTGTGGAACGTGTGTTTTCAAAAAATATGTTTCCTAGAACATCTTTTTTTTGGACCTCGTTTCCGAAACATCTTTTTTTTATATAAAACAAAAACATAAATCCAAACATGTTTTTGTTTTTGTTTTACCTAAAAAAATGAAAACAAAAACACAAAATGCAAAACAAAAACACCAACCAAACAATCTCTTAAATTGCTATGTTTATTATATAGATATATCATTTGATATACACATATATCATATTTATCAATTACATATTATATATACATTAATTTCATATATAAATATAATGATAAACATGTATTTATATTCTTTTAAAAAAATAAAAGAATACTTTTTCCATTTATCAAACACAAAAAAGTCAATATTTCTTATTTTCTATCTCTCTTACCAGACACAAAAGATGAAAGAAAATATTCATTTCTTGAAGGATGAAAACTGTATCACTTCTACTTTTCATCTTTTTACTTTTTCATCCACCCTACCAAACGAACCATAAGTGTGTAGTGTCAATTGTGTCGTGTTCGTGTCAAGACTCATAAAAAAAATCCGTTCTGAGTATTAAATATTAGTCTAAACTATTTATTATACGCATTTAATAATTGTGTCAATTTTATAATCNATGTTGTACCAGATCAGAGTAACACAATATCGTGATGGCATTAGGATTCTATAGAACTTAAGCTTGCGAAGGTAAAGATAATTCTGCACTTAGAACCAAGAGATAAGAAACAGAATGACAAAGACACTAAGGTATGAGTAGTGACATAGGAATCAAGGAATTAAGAATTCGCACCCCTTACATTATTCAAATTCATTTCCTGGGAAGATGAGGCTTTATCGATTCTACAACTACCTGTGTTGCAAAGAAAGGGAAATTAAAATCAGAATTTGAACATCTAGGCAGCAGCACATCATAATTGTGAACAAGGTTCGACAATTAGGTGCCAACAGTTCCAAATCCAACTTATGTTCCTCAGTTCTTCATTACGTTGGTAAGGCCTGAATATAGCAAAATGTTGGGACAAGTCAAATTGACATAATACTACTACTCCATAATGGTTCTGTTTAGGAATCAAGGAATTGTCATGTCATTGCTAACAACTGGATTCTCATCTACATGCTCCCTTCTAATTTTAACCAGATTTTATGATAGCTTTAAAGTGTACACAATTTTATACAAAATTTTGTAGTAGAAAATATACAGAAAAAATCTACTCTAGAAAAATTATTTTCTGTAATGTAGAGCTCACAGATGACTGAGCAAATGATTCTGCATGAACTAAAAACCATCTATCCTAATGGCATCATAAACTGCAAGGGCAAGTCCAACTAGAGTGTTACAGCATGGTCAAAACTCGTTGATTTCCCACTTGATTCAAATAGTTTACGAGCTATCAGGATGAGCAACATCATCTGATGCTCACCATGTAATTTGGTATAACTTTGAATTAGAGACCAGAGGACAAAGAATTCAAGAGATTTCAGATCCTCTTTTTATTTTTGAAAAGTAAATTTTGTATCCTTCTATGTAAGAAAAATATATATCAGCCAATGAGTGGATAATTTCCCAGTTATTATTATCCCAACCATAAAAAATAGTGTACTTACCCTCCCATCATAGGACAATGATGCAAATATCCAAGGCTCTCTAGAACTCCAAGCAAGGCCTGCAATTAGAATAGCAGTTAGCCAAAGTTCAGTCAAGGTGAATAGAAAATCGAGGTTGCAGCAATCACCATAAACACTGTCTTCATAGTCACTGTAGGAATTGAGCAATGGATCTACTCGCCTGGTAGGTGACTCCACCAAGCTGCCAAAACCACATAGAAGCAGGAAATGTCAGAAGCAATTAAACAAAGAAATTGATTTCATAAAGTTTCAGAACTACCAAAGAAGAAATGGACCTTTCAGATGTCAAATCATCACCACTAGGAGCAGAAGCAAACCACAAGTTGACAGCTGAATCTGTTCCAGCACTCTGCAAAAGCTTAGTTTCTGTCAGCAAAACAACTTGGGCTAGGGAAATGCACAAAAGGTCATTCAAATGAAAGAAATCACTCAACCAGAAGAATATTCTCTCAAAAAGGGAGACCGGACAGGGCAACTCTTTTAAAGTCAGGTTGTCATTGACCAGCGATGATAGCTGGATGGAGCGGATGCCAATATCCCAAGATTTCAGTTGAATGTAAAGGAAAAGGGGGTCTTAAATCTATAATTTTATCCGGGAGATAACAGGACCAAAATAATATAATTACATAAGCTAATACAATTCTGTTTCCAATCATTTTGAGTCAAAAGATATTTACAAAGTTTTTCAAAGAGAAAAAATGGTTGTGCACAGTGTGTGTGTGTGTGTGAGAGAGAGAGAGAGAGAGAGAACCAATATTAGTCCTTCATACTCAGGATTACATCTAACCGCCCATGTCCTGCCAATAATATCAAAAATATATTAATCTGACATGCACACAACATGGGAAACACATTCATATGAAGAGCTTGACTGATTAAGCACATCAGACTTCAATCAAATAACAGTACATGAAAGTAAATGAAAACAGGGATCACAACGTACAAACATGTTTAACTGAGAGCAGGCCAGAGCATTAGACTAATACCAGTGTGCATGTCCGGGGAGCTCAGCGACTGGAATTTTTGGCATTCTAAGATCCCATATGTGTATCCCAAACTCATCCTCTGCTGTTACCTGTAAAAAAGTAAGATTAGTATGCAATCCCATAAGCAGAAACAAAAACAAAAAAAAACCCAAAAAAGATGATCAAAAGACTCGAGGATAGCCCTTTTGAAAGATACTTCTCGTTACTCCTTTCTCTTCACACAATTTGCCAATGCAGTCAACGAAAACAGTGAGAAAGTAACGGTTTACAAATGAGACCGAATCACTCAATTGTGCTTGATATGATTTTTTTCTTTTTTTTTGCCTTTAAGAGTCTCTTCTTACCACCCCTCCCTCCCACCAACTGGCCCCATGTCTGAAAATGCAACTTGGACCTTAAAAACCTTCCCCCACCCACGCCCCTACCACATCTTCCTAGGTGGTGGTAGGAATGTTAAATGTTTGTCTACATCAGCGTACGTGGGAGGTAAATTACAAACAATAATAGGATAATGCCCCGTCATAGTTGTTGAAACAGCGTAAATTCACTTATTTCGCAAATACATGGATGCACACTGATTGTTACTAATCTCGGAAGGATAACTTTTGGACAGGCATCTGTATCACGTCCTGATATTATTCTTGTCTTCTTTTTTCTCATTTTCATCACAGATGGGGAAGCAGTTATGTCATATACATTATGACAGCAATTCCATGTCGGCAAGATTGTTCTGAATTTGCCTTTGTACGAGTAAGTTAAGCAACAAATATGCAATCGCTTCACACAAATGACCTATACATAAGCCAGTAAGGACCAAGAATGTCACTCCATTCGGAACTACGAAACAGTAATGCATAAAATTGCAAATGTTGGACCTTACAAAATCCTCAATGAAACTTGAAACTCGATCAAAGCCACATACTTACAAGCATATATTTCTTCTTGGTATCATAGTCCAAATTACGAATATGGGCATGCTCAATTGAATTCATTTTCCTGTAAGCACGTGAATCTGGGTGTTATTATCCATTGATCAAAATCCAACAAGACGCCAATAATATATTTCAAGGCGGCAAAACCTCAAACAATTAACAATTCCAACAATGAAATGACATTGTGGACACAAAACGTGCTACCTGGAGGAAAAAAAAAACCTTTTAACCAAGACAGGTGAGAACACACCCAATACAGTCAGACATATGAGGAGAAGGAAGAGGGAGAAAAAGAGAGGAACATTCAACTCAGTTGTAAGTCAATTTCATAGAATGTATATCAAAGAGAGAGGTATTCTGTAAAGCAAGGGGAAAATAACTAACTGAGAGGGAATCTAAAAAACACATGGCTGTTTGCCAGCAATTAGTACTGGAAAAAGAAGAGGTAAAACATTAAACCATCAATCATAGTATAGATGCAGATAGTGATAACAACACACAACACATATAAAGTTGAAAAGCACATAACTGCAATAGGGAAAAGATGGTATACCTTTTGAACAGCCCTAAGTTTAGCTAATCAGGGATGCCTTGATAACTTGGTAAGACATTGCTAACTAGCATGCATATCTATCGTGCAAATATTATGATGCTTTGAATGTGCAATTACAACAATTTTAATAAGATAGTTCAAGTCCATTAACTTGCAAACCCACATTTTTTTTCCTAAATACAGTTCTTTCAGCTTGCTCAATGTAGCTCAAAGCATCTGACTTCCATGTTTTTCATAAACAGTGTCTACAATATGCAGACTTATGCAACACATCTAGTTAGTTCCTCCTAAACATGCTAGTAATTTGCTTGTCATCCATTGAGAGAGAAAATAAGGCAGGAACATCGAATTGAAAATCCAACATACTTCATTGTTCGCAGATCCCAAAATTGGATTGATGATTCAGATGTTAAAGCAACAGCATTTACATCAAGTGGATCCCATGCTCCACCAGATAAATAATGAAGCATGCCAGCTGACTCCTGTGATTGTACCTAAATATTGCAGAAAGACCTAAATAAGAATTAGCCCAATGATGCAGGAGTAACATAGCCATAATTTCAATTAGATCTACAACCGTTTGTACATAACATTCTAAATAAACAATGTGCCCACAATGTCCTTAATTATTACAAACTAATAGATTAATGTTTCAAGTAACTATCACATAAAAGTTATTGAATATTACTTGTTAAAGAGCAAACTGTAGCTAGAAATACCACAAGACAAGTTCAAGCAACAAGATATAAATAACATGTTAACTAAACCAATGCCTAACATATGATCACTCTGATGACTTTTTGAACACCCATACCTGTGCAGTCTTCCTCGAAGAATCTAAGCTCCAAAGAACGAGATTCTGCTCATCAATACTGACCAACTTGTCGTACCTTCCAGTAGGCCACCAAAGCACACTGTCATGTACATACAGCACATTAAGTGGTGAAATAAATTGCAAGGAACAAGTTCTTCAATAGGACATTTAAAAATTATCCCACAATGTCTACATTGGATAGTGTAAAATCCATATTCAACATCACAATGCTAGAACCTAGAAAATGTTCTTTGATGAACAAATGATTTCAATATCACAATGACTGCCATAAAACCATAACATGAGCAAGCATTGAACAATTTGGTGAANCATCTAACCGCCCATGTCCTGCAAATAATATCGAAAATATATTAATCTGACATGCACACAACATGGGAAACACATTCATATGAAGAGCTTGACTGATTAAGCACATCAGACTTCAATCAAATAACAGTACATGAAAGTAAATGAAAACAGGGATCACAACGTACAAACATGTTTAACTGAGANAAAAGTACATCATCCAAAAATATCGAATATTCGAATTGAAGTTCTTATCTTTTTAACCACCCCAACTATTTATGAATAAGGATTGCTGATTTTAGTTGAGTTCATGCTTATAATTCCAAAGCAAGCAGCCCTAAAGGAGACAAATTGTACTCAAAGCTCTCTATAAAGTGAAAGCAAACAGTGCCTAGAGGTAACAAGCTATTTCCAAAGTTCCCGCAAGGTTTGAAATGTAAAATTTGTCAGATAGCATGTTTCCATGAATCTTTATTTTAATTGATTGAAGTAATATTCAGTAGGCTGCCATCATGGGAAGGAACCTAAGTGAAAGACGATGTATGCAAACAGCTCCCTAGCTCAAGCGCACATCATAATAATCCAAAACCTCTACAATGAACCAGTATTTCCAAGAAACTGATCTTCAACCAGAAAAGCATGAGACCTAAGGATGCTACTCTTCATGCTTCCTGATTTTTTCCACCTATCCAGCAACCATTTGGGCCCTTGAACAGATCAGCCACTGACTGAGGCATTATAGAAGTCATGACAGAAAAAATAGAACTAAGGCCTAATGGTCCCTTGCTACCATGCATTGCAAAAGCAACTGGCTTAGATCCTCCTCAGTGCATACAATACCAACAACAACTGATTTCGGATTGTTGTATGCCATATACTTTTCCATGGGAAAGATATCACTTGATTGCCTCCCGATGCCAGATATAAGGATTTGACAGAGATTAATGTCCACATCTCCACAGAACCCTCAGTAAGCTCTCAATCATGTAAATAAAAAAAATAGGGTCCTCAAAACCCCACTTGATAAGCTCATAATCCCAGAGAAGAAGGCATCTTTGTTCACAACTATACTGAACAACTATTCCAGAGAACCCTCTTGAAAAGGGGTTTCAACACACTACACATTGTAATCCTTTGCCCATCACCAAACCACCATAAAATTTACGAATGTAGCAAAGTCATCCCATCCTCACAGATCCCTGTGGAGATCTAACCCTTGTAGTAATCCATCCTCCCCCGTCACTACCGTCATACCATGCCTCCCTTCTACTGCTCTATGCCATAGACTTCCTGATTCTAATGCATATCTTCACAGCTGTTTTCCCAATACGGACGGTTTGACTGGAGGTTCACAATTTTTAGATCCCCAAGCCACCTTCCTTCCCTGAGGAGGAGACCACAATCCAGATGCCCAGTCCATGGGATGATATATATACTCCTATCCAAATTTCACCTCGCAGAAAGTCGCTACAAAGCTTATCCAACCTTCTCTTCACAGAAGTGGGCATGTCTCCTTCAATTAAAGAGGTTCAGCTAACTTTGGGATATTTAGATATCAAGACACTGCATGAAAAATTCAAGTTCTAGATATTCCGAATGAAATGGGCCCATACACACCATCTTTTGCACCTTAGACCACAGTAACATCTNTGACTTTGGGATATTTTAGATATCAAGACACTGCATGAAAAATTCAAGTTCTAGATATTCCGAATGAAATGGGCACATACACACCATCTTTTGCACCTTAGACCACAGTAACATCTGTATGTATGTGAGGTNTAACTTTGGGATATTTAGATATCAAGACACTGCATGAAAAATTCAAGTTCTAGATATTCCGAATGAAATGGGCCCATACACACCATCTTTTGCACCTTAGACCACAGTAACATCTGTATGTATGTGAGGTAATTCTAAATTGATATCAATATTAAATGTATTTGGATGTTCATCGCAGAAGACTAGGCGGTGATTTGAACACATGCCATACATTATTATTTTATTTTCAGCACCTTTGTGTAGTTTAAATTTTATTTTTGAGGAGCGAATACATTTTAAATAAACATAACAGCATATGTCCACATTCTTGGTCCTAATAATAACAGTGCAAAAAGTGGTTCCTCGAACAAGAAACTCACCATTTTATCTTTGAATTATGTGCATCGAGAGAAGCAAGTCGTTCCAATTGAGGAGAATTTAACTGGCCATATAGCTCGGGGATCCGCCAAATTGCTGCTCCGTAAGATTCACCTTCAAGATAATGTGGCACACCATAAAACATGTCTTTACTCCACTAAACTGATACATAAGTCTATGATATTAAAAACAACTGCACAACGTCACTGAATTTAGAGGTGCAAACAGAGGTCATCTATTTGTTGTAACCTAATCGGTAAATTGCTTCAGAACAACAAAAAATTGATGCAATGTGAAGGCCAAAATGAGCATCGAATCCATCACCAACCTTCCACGTTCACAACTTGAAACCAGTCTGGAGCATTTCTAACAATTTAATATGTGCTTAACGAAGGATTTAAATCGTATTTCGCATAAAATCCACACTGAAAATGAAAATGAAATAAAGTGATGTAGCCGATCGGTTACCAGAAGAGAAGACGGTGGAGAAAATGCGTTGATCGGAGGGACAAGAAGAGAGGTCCCAAATCTCGTTCGGATGCGAAAACAAACCCTCGCATATGAGTTCGGTTCCGCCGGACGAAAGCCTAATCAAATGCACCTGAGAAATTTCGTGTTAGAATTAGCTTCAGATCAAACAAGACACCTTAAATTGAAACTTGAATTGAACCTCAAACATAGACCTCGTTTTCTTCTTTGAGACTAAGAGTGCCGGCAATGAAACTGGTATGATCTGTGTCTGCTTTGACGTCTGCAATGCATCTCGCCTACAAGAAAGTATTCAGAAAGAAAAATCAAGATATTACGAATCTTACAGATCTTGGAGGGTTTGGAGAACTAGAAGATAGCTTCGAGAGGGGTTTGACCTGATACTTGAGGCCATAACCGATTCCTGTTGATCCTCCTTGCATTCTTGCAACGACGAGTACCGTTTGATCTGAGCAGCTCTTTTTATGTCAAGAATTACAACGTCGACTACCGCTTAGGCGTTTCAACTGTTATAAATACCCACTGATTGTGGTTGTGCAACATGCTATTTTCGTCTGTTTTACCGTTGAATGCAGTGCTTGTCCAATCAGACTTGTGGGCTACAATTAAAATTTCGTTTTAATATATTATTTTGATCATTATAAAATTAAAAAAATTCGGGAATAAAAATTTATTTTAAAAATATTTTGAAATATTAATCCACATATGTCAAAATATTATGAAGCATGTTCAAATATTTCAAAATAATGTTGATAATATGTCAAAATACCTTAACTTTGAAAATATTAATTCATTTCAATATCCTTCAAAAAATAATTGAAACGAATTTTTCGTTATCAATTAAAATCTTTTTTTTAAACACTGAATCAACCAACAAACAATCCATAGAGGGTTTTTGTTTTTTTTTTTTGGTTCTAGAATTTTTCTCTCTTTCTCCCGTTCATTCCATAGAGGAGATTTGTAGATATTAAATCACTCAACTTATTTGATGATGCAATGACTGGCATTAAAGGCTGAGGAAGAAATCCAAATAGTATGCCACCAAAAGCAGTTATAATCTAAACGAAGTCCTATTGAAATATATTATACAAAGCAAAAAAAAAAGGCAGCTTTACACCCTCCCTTATACAACATAATATCATAAATAATCAGTCCAACTCCAAGTAGTGTTCTGTAGCTCTAGTACATTGCTTTAACCAAGAGCAGTTGCCAAATTTTCATCTCCAGCTTGTTAGACATCAACCAAAGTCATACCGAATCTACTTAATCAAACTAAGACTTAAAAAAAAAAATCACTTGGATCACTACAATTAGTAATTAAATTAGCAGTTTAATATTCTTGTCTCTGTATGCAGCCTCAATAAATCACTACAGTTCGAATCCCTATATCAGTTGCTTCGTCCTTGTTCTATCATCTTGCAAGTGTTTTTTTAAGTAATTCCCTTGAACTTCTCTGCAAAAGACTCCGAACCCTCATTGAAGATCCTGCCTTCATCCCGAGGCCATAAGCAAGCTGTCAGTACAGTAGGATGCACTTTGATTCCGCACCCAGGAAGATGAGAGCTCACTGTTCATATCCCAACATTCTATTGTTGTGGGTAAAATTTGTCGTACTGTGGTATCACTGAGGCTTTATTATACAGCAGGATAACAGCGACACCATGGCTGAAAGATTTTGCTGGAGCTGCACATTGTGTTAGGGATGTGTAACAAGAAGGCGCCAAAGAATTTTACAAGTTGGGACATCTACAACAGAAAGCTCTTGAAAAAGTGCCAGACATCTGGCATTCAATCCGAAAGCAACTCTTCCAACTCAGGCTCCTCAAATGTGGAAGAATCATAGTCCAAACTTGTCTCATTGAACAGATTTGTGCCTTGATGATCACTTAGATCATCTTCATCTTCCGGATCGGACCATTCTGGCTCCTCACCAAAAACATGATCATCAGCTACATCCACGTCTTTCCTTGTTGCAATATTCCCCTTACCAAGTTTTCGAGGACCGGAATCCATCCTTGATTTGGCCTCAGAATCTTCACATATGCAGGCCGATGGGTTTTCATGAAACTCACCTTTGCCTGGCCTCAGCTCCTTAGGCTCCCCCATGAAACCTCTTTGATAAGTACGAACTCTGGAGGAAAATTCTTCCCAAGTCCCGTTATCTCTGTTCAAGAACAACCGATACAATTTTTTCGCATTTGGACGAATGGTAGGTTTGTGTCCAAAATATCTCCTGCAGTCAAGAGACACAAATAATTTAGTCACCCCTTTAATAAAATGCTGCTCCTCAAAATGCAAACTAACATGAAGACCAGCATACCTTCTCCCTGCTAATATTCTTGCCATATTTCCATTGTTATTGGTGACAAATACATCACTTTCATCACATACTATGAAATCTAGTGCAGCCATGCGAGAAGAAAATTCAGAAAATGGTTTCAACTCTTCTTTGCTGGCTATAGTGTCTTTGGAATGAAAATTCGGGAAGAGTGCCTTCAGGGGGGCCAGTGTTTCTTCTCCACCATATACTTCGCCAGATGCCACATAAATATGAACATCTTTACCATATCCAAGCGCTCTCAGCATCAGACCAACTTCTTCAGGAGTAAGTGGACATTTTCCTTGCCTCCTTCCCTTCTCCGGGTTGCCAATCTGCAAATGGAACACGTGCTTTTTATGATTCATAATTGAAACAGATTAAGCTTTGGTACGTACATTTACGAATGCCCCTCCTCCCTCCCTATGGTGGTTGAGTTTATATATATCACCTTAACATTTTCCACAACCCAACCCCAAAAAAAAAAAAAAAAAAAAAACACAACCGTTGATCTAGAGCTGTTTAAAGGTTGGAAAAAGTGTAAAATCATGCATCATATCTAGGATTAACATAAATATTCTGACATCTAGTATATAGCATTGTATCTTGTGTGATGTACTTTAGATTGAAATACAAATTAGATTAACCATACAAAAAAATAGTAATGCTTCAGAATAAGACATTGCAATGGATCATCAATTCGGTCAAATTAATTTTCAACATTGATTACTTAAATAGGATTTCAAAAAATTCAGCCAAGCACAACAGTTGGATCCTTACATGCAATGTTTTCCACCTCCTTCGGATTTTACCCAGTTCTCTCCTCTCCTTTTCTCCTCCACCATAATAGCATCCTGAGAATGCAAGCATATCAGGTTCAAACCTGTAACAAAAACATATAGCATTAGAATACTTCCTCATCCTTATCCTTTACAGGTGGAATATCAACCTTGAACTGCAGTGTACAGAAGTTTCCACATTGCTCTCAGCAATCAAAAATTTAAGAAATCAGCAACAACGAAATTAAAAGGGCAGCAGTAACAGCAACGACTACACGAACACACACCACCAAACACCATTATAGCAATAATAGGCCTTGAAACACAACCGCACATATACATGATTGATAACTTCTGGTTGACAGGCAACTAATTGCATTCTCAGTGAAGTCATAAAATTTCACCAAATCATGTAACTTGTAATCTACTCTTGTCATGCCATAATTAACCTAAGATTGGCAGTGTATTTTTTAGTTTCTCAAGTGGTACCCAACAAATCTAACTGTTAAATAGCAAGCACACCATATGCAGTAAATTAGGCGGCTCATTGGATACCGTGGAATGTTATGTTTTTTTTGTCCACAGGGAAGGACATTTATGTTAGGGAATCAAGTGTCAAAAGAACTTGGAAGAGACTGAAATGGTAAGAAAACAGGGTGACAATCAACCAGACTACCTGAGGTGCACGGCAACGTAATGCTTGCTCCTCATCCTCATTCTGCGGACCAACTTCTCACCCATTTCGAGTATAGGATCAGTGAACCTCAAAGCATGGTAATTAACTCTGCATCTAAGCTTTTGTAGATCCGTTTCCAGCTTATTCGCAAGCCTGTAATCAAACTTGGTGAGCTGAACAGCCTGTCATAAATATGGAAACCACTGGCTATTAGTTTGAAACAACAGTATCAAGCCCAGGCAAGAGGCAATAGATATAACAATGTAATAGAACGAGATCTAATCTAAACTACCGGGAAGTGGATACAGGATTCCTGATATGTGTCTCAAAAAATTTCATAGAAGGTTTCCCATTGGCTCCAACATAATACAATTCTTACCCTTTCTTTGTAATAGGACATAAGACGAGGGTAAGACAAACAGATATCAGTTTCACATCTGGCTTATATCCTCAAGACAAACCTTTACAACAAGAATTATAAATTTCCTGATAGATGTAGCTAACAAAAAAGAGAGAGAATTACAACCACGACCAAACTATTCTAGTCATTGCAATACATAGACTATGAGAACGGCTTTGGGTTGGGTGCAAAAACCCATTTCCACAAGCTGGGACATGCGTTGGACCCTTCATGCTGGTTCAACATTACTGTAGTTCTTAAGAAGGGGCGTACAAGTTTGCAATATACTTATTGACTCTTGGACTTGCCCTAGCATATGAAAACATTGTTTTTCATGTGGAATTGGATTCTGCACAGTGCACAATCAATGTGTATGAAGTTGTTGGCTTTGGCCAATCATGAGCCTGCTGAATGGAGAGAATTATGGGCCCCATCTGAACATACATTGTGGCTCATCAATGGTCAGTAGCCACAACTGCATGATATTTAACCGAACCAAAACCCAACCCTTTGCATGCTTATAAGTACTCTAAATTATAGAAAAGCTACTTACAAAGTCATTTTCAGTCTTACAGGCTGTTTATGCACTATAGGTTAAGAAATATATTTGAAAGAGTCAGCAAATGGTAATACAATAAAGTGATGAAAACAATCTTCAAGACAAGGATGCAGGATTAAGATGGGTACATGTACCCACACAATACATTTCACTTGACAAGACAGAGTCTGTTCAGTATCTGTTTGAGCAGAAGCAACGTATCAAATGAAAACCTCTTCTGTTGCTGGTATTATATTTTAATCAAACTGAATGGAAAAATATGACACTCGTGCCAAATAAAGACAAAACTACTGAAATCTTAACAAAGGATTCAACATGTTCACGTGTAAGTGCAACGACAGGAAGAGTTAGAGACCAGAGAACTTACATGTTTCTTCAAAAGCACAGGTAATACACGATTTATATAGCATCTATCACTACACTTTCTTGGAACACGCATTGTATATGGGGTCCACATTTTCCCTCCCCTTCTTGGAAGCTCTTTTGCAATTTTAACATCTTCTGCTAAATGTGATATAAACCAATCTACATCAAAGATCTGGGAAAAATTACTGCAGGAGACAAAACAATATGTTTATCATCTGATCTTGTCACAATTAAATGCGGAAAAAGCTCAGCTAGACAACATAAAAAGAATTAAGTGGCAAAAAATAAGAAAACATAAGTGATAACAAGTATTTTGAATGACCAACCTAGCATCCTTCCAAAAAGACTTCTGGTCCAGCTTAGGAACAACCAGAGTGGCGTTCAAAATACGAGCAGCAGCGACAGCATCTGTAATCTGCCAAAAGAGAAGTAAAATAGTTTGGCACCAGGAAGTAGCTCTAAAACTTATTCAACCGTTTTGAACCTGAGCAATCACACCATAGTGGTTAAAAAAAGACCATTAGGTATAGACATATAGTTGCTTGAGGTAAATGGTAGCTAAATTGCATTAACAATTCAATGAGAAAACCATGGGCATGCATCGGTAAAAAAAGTTGGCCAGAAATCAAGAAATTCACAGGCAGTATATTTTGGTAAAAGTATCATGGTTGTAAGTTGCAACTACAGTCTTCTTTAAGAAACATCATGCTAAATATTTGCTTTATATAATAACAAATTCAATTAGACAATACCACAGTTGAATTATAATTTTTTGGAGGTAGGGGACATGAGTGGCCCATGTCTTATACCCATTCGTTAATAAGTTGTGTCTAAAATAGGAACTTCAAGCATTTAAAACAGCCCACATAACAAGTCCAAAATTACAAGGAGTGGCCTATGCAGTGGTGATGAACCATGGTGGCAAGACGGGGTGTAGATGAAGGAAAGCGGGGATGCAAGGGAACTAGAAAAGTAAAATGCGGTTTTTTGAGGATTTCTTTGCACCAGAATCCAGATATTAACTTTATTGTATCTCCTGCTAACTTAAAAGGGGTTGCAGGGGCAAAAGAAAATTGGGGTTCATTTCGTTGTATGTTTTCATTGACTTAGAAGATCCATCTATCGCATAAAGTGTCAATAACAATTCAGTTATGCTTTCTTGAACAGCAATAACAAGAGATGTTAACCTTGACTGCTAACAAAACCAACCAACAAGCTTCCACATTTTTGGGCCATTAACTTAAAAGACCCCTCTTTTGCACAAAGTGTCAATATCAATTGAGATATGATTTCTTTAACGACAATAACAAGAGATGTTGACGTTGACTGCTTACAAAACCAACCAACAAGCTTCCACATTTTTTCATTGTTCTCCAAGCTTTATTAATACACAATAAGCACGAAGTATAGTTAGGTAAATAGTAAATATTGGTGTGCGGATGAACAGTATGCCATTAAACAAGGTGATTTAAATCAAAACCAATGCATCCTTCCCTTAGGTTTTAACCCCAACGCAACCATTTCGCAGCCAACTGGTAAAATGAGATGAAGACATAGTTTTATTGACAAATGCATTAGCAATGTTTGAAAGATATAATGCTACTCTGCAGCCAATATGAAAGCACTTGTTGACAGACTTACCCCAGTCCTTTGTTGGTTCAGGCCTCCGCTGGTTGCAATCAACAAGTACCGATTGGGCTCTTTGATAGCATCAGCTTCTGTGATTTGAACAATAAACTCCAAATCAAACTGAGTGTAATAATAGCAATATTTAAAATCAACTCCTGATACCGAATTAAGGACTGGGTGCATTTATGCGTTTCAAATAAGAACAATCCATTCCATTAACAGCTGTAGGAATTGAATTAAAAAACGGGTAGTAAACAATCCTAAATTGAATGCGACACAGTAAAAGAGATATTGTAAAATACGCACTAGCAAACTTTTTGCTGGCATTACTGCATCCAGAGTAGAATTTGGACATTCTTGAACTCCAAATATCACGACCATATACTCCACCACTGGTCTAGATCTCAAACATCAATAAATCACACTTAGAAAGAACAAATCCAATCAAATCTTAAAAAATAGCTCTCACAAATCGATAAAGAGGAAAAAAGCATAGCATCAAACCCTAACCGGAACACGAAATTCTGGAACTCCATCCGCAACGGCAACGCCATCGTTGAACTGAACCAACGATACAAATCAATTGCACGAAACATATAAAATGGGTAAATTTAACGCATATAAAATATAGATATGAACGTGGATATAATACCGAGGAGTCGCGGCGGGAATGGTGGAGGTGATCGTTGTGGACTGGAGAAGGAGCGAGAAAAGAGAGAAAACCAAAGAGAATGAGAAGACCGCCGGACATGGCGGAGATGGCAGGAATTAAGCACCTTTTACGGCTATGGTTGGGGTGGCGCCGCCGGTTAAAAGCCATGAGGGCAATGTGAATTCTGGTGGAGCTGAGCAAACAATTTTCTTTCTCTCTCAGCTTCCCTCTAGCGGAGAGAGGGAAGGTTTAGAGAGAGAAAAGGGAGGGAACACGATCTGGCTATAAGATTAAAACTTTTATTTTTACCTACGGAACTTCTACCGATTACGACAACGATTCCATGACCCATGTATGGCTTCCGCACATAGATGCCATGAATACAAGTCTATTATTAGACTTCTCTCCATTGTTGTATCCACACTATCTGGCACAAGACTCACAACCTGGCACGGACTCTTGAAATAACCTTCCTTTGAATACCTTTCTCATCGCTCACGTGGGATGCACGTGATTTTTCTTTTCTTCTTTTCTTTTTTTCTTTTTTTTCTTTTTTGCCCTTTTTCCTTTCCTTAGTTTGTAATTTGAGAAATTTTTTTTATATATATTTTAACTGCAATACTTTCTCGCCCACATACTAGACTAATACTAATGGATGAATTTATGGACGGTGGCCTCATGGAGAAATTATTCATTACAACGGTGACACCACATGATAATGTGATATTATATCACTAATTAATAATATTAAGATAAATAAGTTAAGAGACTCCACAAACACTTATAATCAACCTACTATGTAAGCAAATAATTATGTACTATTTCTTTATGTAAGTTCAAATATGGTTTATCTTACCTATTTAGAATTTTATTATTAGTTGGTAATATCATGTCATCAATAGTGACATAGTATCACCATTGCACTCAATATTTACTTGGCCTCAAGAGGTTACATTTCGTTAGACATTTGAATTCTTATCTTATTCCTCATGAAAAGTTTATCGGGTGGCTGAGCTATCGCTAACCTAACTCAAGATTAATTTGGATAATGTTTGATTGTAGCCCCCAAAAATCTTATGTTAATGATTTAAGAACAATGTTGAGTCATTGATGAGGACGAGGGACGAGAAAAAATAGAAATGTTCACAATCCAAAGATTCAACATCAATAGTTTCCACTTTCTATCTCACAAACTTCTAAAAAATTCATAAATAAATGATTATGACATCATAAAATACATTAATTACAACCAAGTGACATGCTTATTGTGTAACTTATTTGATGTATATTGTCCTTATCTTCCAAAAAAATTTTTTTTTTTTTTTGAGAAATTTTAGAATCCAAATGTTTTTAATTGTGTCACCTTTACATTCTCAAAAAAGTAAAAGTAAAAGGTCTTATGCAAGTTTTGACACGAGTTTTATGCAAGTTAGCAAAAGAAGATTTGGAACATTGCTAGAGTACTATGGAAAAGTATAAAGGAAGATAGACATTGTCTAGTTTTGTGATTCCTTTTGTCTCGCAACAAAATCAAGGAGACATTAGTTCCCTTTCATAAGCAATATATCATATGGCATCGGAGATAAAGTGTCTTTTAGTAGGCCTAACATGATCTTGTCCCAGCAAAGAAACTCTTATGTTTTCTATTTTTTATTTTCATTAAGCAAACTATCACATCATAGTTTCTTTGAAAAAACCTTGAGAGTTTTTCAAATCTCACTAGATAATCTTGATTAAATTGATGCTTTTAGTTAATCAACAATAATTCCCATTTAAAACTTATGTTATAAACACAAATTCAAACATTGTGTGGCTTTGTTACTGAAAATTTTAAAATTTAGTTTATTTATATTTATCTACCAAACATAAAGTAGAAGTGACTATTTATCCCATTTTGTTAAATCAAAATTTATATTGCATTAGAAATGGACCTTATTGAACCAATGGTGAATCACAACATGGCACTTATTATGGGAAAAACCAATCGCTTCTTTGTCATAATTTAAACCTTCATTCCTTATAATTGTCGGAGAAGAAAGCCTTATCCACATGGTGCAAAAACTTAACAATGAGACTATTATCATTGATGCTATAATCTTTTTATCCATTTGCTCTTCTTCTTCTTTGTTAGTTACCTTATCGTGTCGTAATCATTAGTTAAACAATTTGATTAACTTCTCGAGGAGAACAATATATAGGGAAATGTCAACTATTCTTAACNATTCTTATCTTATTCCTCATGAAAAGTTTATCGGGTGGCTGAGCTATCGCTAACCTAACTCAAGATTAATTTGGATAATGTTTGATTGTAGCCCCCAAAAATCTTATGTTAATGATTTAAGAACAATGTTGAGTCATTGATGAGGACGAGGGACGAGAAAAAATAGAAATGTTCACAATCCAAAGATTCAACATCAATAGTTTCCACTTTCTATCTCACAAACTTCTAAAAAATTCATAAATAAATGATTATGACATCATAAAATACATTAATTACAACCAAGTGACATGCTTATTGTGTAACTTATTTGATGTATATTGTCCTTATCTTCCAAAAAAATTTTTTTTTTTTTTTGAGAAATTTTAGAATCCAAATGTTTTTAATTGTTTCGCCTTTACATTCTCAAAAAAGTAAAAGTAAAAGGTCTTATGCAAGTTTTGACACAAGTCTTATGCAAGTTAGCAAAAGAAGATTTGGAACATTGCTAGAGTACTATGGAAAAGTATAAAGGAAGATAGACATTGTCTAGTTTTGTGATTCCTTTTGTCTCGCAACAAAATCAAGGAGACATTAGTTCCCTTTCATAAGCAATATATCATATGGCATCGGAGATAAAGTGTCTTTTAGTAGGCCTAACATGATCTTGTCCCAGCAAAGAAACTCTTATGTTTTCTATTTTTTATTTTCATTAAGCAAACTATCACATCATAGTTTCTTTGAAAAAACCTTGAGAGTTTTTCAAATCTCACTAGATAATCTTGATTAAATTGATGCTTTTAGTTAATCAACAATAATTCCCATTTAAAACTTATGTTATAAACACAAATTCAAACATTGTGTGGCTTTGTTACTGAAAATTTTAAANTCAACAATAATTCCCATTTAAAACTTATGTTATAAACACAAATTCAAACATTGTGTGGCTTTGTTACTGAAAATTTTAAATTTTAGTTTATTTATATTTATCTACCAAACATAAAGTAGAAGTGACTATTTATCCCATTTTGTTAAATCAAAATTTATATTGCATTAGAAATGGACCTTATTCAACCAATGGTGAATCACAACATGGCACTCATTATGGGAAAAACCAATCGCTTCTTTGTCATAATTTAAACCTTCATTTCTTATAATTGTCGGAGAAGAAAGCCTTATCCACATGGTGCAAAAACTTAACAATGAGACTATTATCATTGACGCTATAATCTTTTTATCCATTTGCTCTTCTTCTTCTTTGTTAGTTACCTTATCGTGTCGTAATCATTAGTTAAACAATTTGATTAACTTCTCAAGGAGAACAATATATAGGGAAATGTCAACTATTCTTAACCGCCTAATGACACGTTGGTATCACAGAAGGGCATTTATAATCGTCATTTTCATTAAACCGTTTCCCTTCCCCCCTCCCCTCCATTATATATTCCCATATTCTTCCATCTCTCTCTCTCTGTATGTCAAAATAAGTATTTGTATATGATATATTTGTATATAATAAATGAATGCTATAATCTTCAACCTTGTATTTCTTAGTTTTCGTGTGTTGGATGATTAGTTAAAGTTGCTTATGTGGTGTGGAAGTGCATTGATTTGATGCACATTAAGATATTAATTAAATAATATAAAATTTAGAAAATAAACTTGAAAGTGGGTCAGAGCCCTGCTCCATTGATGGGTCCGATATGTGTCTGCCTATGGTTAGAGACTTTGCCAAAGGGAAGAGAATGGGTATTCGGATTAAAAAAAATGATGGCTTTTCTTCTTAAAACATAATACTTATAAATAAAGACAAAAATAAGAGTATATTTTGAGTCTCCTACCCTCCTGTAATTATAATAATAGAGGTTTAATTTTATATAAACTCAAGTGATCATTACTAACAACAATAATATTATCTATACTTTCAACAAATTGATAGCAGATGAGCCGGAGCCACTAAGTTACCACCCATAGATAACTAAGTACCCGTGGGGTCTCAAAATAATCAGTGATTTGTGTAAAAGTCCAAGGCACTTTGACATTTGAACTAAGTCCCCACTCAAAACTTCGCAGAAATAAAAAAGATAAATTATATTTTAACTCTTTGAATTTATGATTTTTTTCCCATTGTCTATTCAATTATTATATTATTTAATATTACACTTTTAATTATATAATTTTTTTCACATCATTCAAATTATTGACGCTCTTATAAATTTAATAGAAATTATTTTATTTTTTGTTTAAACTAATTTATTTTTACTTTATCCCAATAAGTTAATAATTTTTGTTCAAAAAAATAGTAAAAATCTGTGTTTTGACATTTGTAAAATCTGTGTTTTGACAATGTAAAATAATTCAAGTAGATGGAGGAATAACATAAAAATTAGAAAAAATTATATATATGGTCCCTAAATTATGACATTTGTATTAATTAAGTGTTGGAACTTTTTTTTTTTTTTTTTGTGTCAATTGAGCCTATAAACTATCTAATTGTGTCAATTGAGCCTTTTTGTTTGCCTCCGTTAAAGTATGTCACTCACATTACTATATAACAGAAAATAACAAAAAAATTCAATTAACACAAAAGAAAAAGTTCAGAGGTTTAATCTAATAATTTGTATCACTTGAGTGACAAATTTAGTCACTTTCGATTAGAAAATCTAATAAAAACAAATAAAGGAGTTCAATTGATAAAATTAAAGAGTTTAAGAAATTACTTAACACAAAATAAATTTTAAGAGTTTAATTGACACAAGGACTAGGGGAGTAATATGTGTAATTTAATTTAACAGACAAAGGAAAATCGAGTTAATAGTTGCGATTAAAGTATAATTTTTCCAAATAAAAAACTAGTAAAAAGAAAAAAACGATAAAGTATCTTCTTCACCAACGAGGCAAAACCGATAAAAACTATCTTCTCCACGAACGGGGCACACCACGCCACATCGTCCAATTTGTATGTCAAACGGAAGATGAACATGCTTCTATTGCGACCTCCACTACTGCCTCGGTTCTCTTCGATTCACTTCACATCTCCAATTCTCCGCCACTACCAAATCTTTCAACAACCACTCTTCGCCGCCGCCTCCACCTCGAGCGCCACCACCTTTCTCTCTCCCGAACCCTTAAACCTCGAAACCGACAACGACGACGAATATGACGTCTCCTCCCTCCCAAATCCCCGGTATGACTTCACTCCCCTTATCCATTTCCTCTCCACCCCCTACAACCCCACCAGTTCCTCAGCTTCCAGCTCACCCACCTCACTCAACCCCACCGAGTTTCAACTCGCCGAGTCCTACCGAGCCGTCCCAGCTTCACTCTGGCATTCCCTTTTAAAATCTCTCTCCTCGGACCCGTCTTCAATCTCCACCGCTTACTCTCTCGTCGATTGGCTCCAAAAGCACAATCTCTGTTTCTCATACGAACTGTTCTACTCCATTCTCATTCATGCGCTTGGACGCTCCGAGAAGCTTTACGAGGCGTTCTTGTTCTCACAGCGACAAACGCTAACCCCTTTAACATACAACGCGTTAATTGGGGCATGTGCTCGCAATGATGATCTTGAGAAAGCCCTTAATTTGGTGGCTCGAATGCGCCGTGATGGGTATCAGTCGGATTTTGTGAATTATAGTTTGATTATTCAGTCACTCACGCGTAGTAACAAAATTGATTCGTCCTTGTTACTCAAACTTTATGAGGAAATTGAAGCGGATAAGATTGAGCTTGATGGGCAGTTATTGAACGACATAATTGTTGGGTTTGCAAAAGCTGGTGATGTGAGTAAGGCTTTGCATTTTTTAGCTATGATTCAGGGAAGTGGATTGAGTCCAAAGACTGCCACTCTTGTTAGTGTGATTTCAGTGTTGGGGAATTTGGGTAGGACTGAGGAGGCTGAGGGGGTATTTGAGGAGCTTAAAGAAGGTGGATTGAAGCCAAGGACAAGGGCTTATAACGCACTTCTCAAAGGGTATGTGAAGAGTGGTTCTTTAAGAGATGCAGAATATATTGTGTCGGAGATGGAGAGGAGTGGGGTGTCACCGGATGAGCATACTTATAGCTTACTGATTGATGCTTATGGGAATGCGGGCAGGTGGGAGAGCGCGAGAATTGTGTTGAAGGAAATGGAAGCCAACAATGTACAGCCCAATTCATATGTATTTAGTAGGATTTTAGCTAGTTATCGTGATAGAGGAGAGTGGCAAAAGTCATTCCAAGTTCTTAAGGAAATGAACAATAGTGGGGTGCGCCCCGATATACAGTTCTATAATGTGATGATTGATACTTTTGGGAAGTACAACTGCCTTGATCATGCGATGGCCACATTAGAACGGATGAAATTGGAAGGAATTGAACCTGATGCTTGTACGTGGAATACCCTTATAGATTGTCACTTTAAGTTTGGGCATCATAATAAAGCAGAGGAGCTGTTTGAGGTAATGCAGGAAAGTGGATGCTTGCCTTGCACCACCACATATAATATAATGATCAACTNATTGCCTTGATCATGCGATGGCCACATTAGAACGGATGAAATTGGAAGGAATTGAACCTGATACTTGTACGTGGAATACCCTTATAGATTGTCACTTTAAGTTTGGGCATCATAATAAAGCAGAGGAGCTGTTTGAGGCAATGCAGGAAAGTGGATGCTTGCCTTGCACCACCACATATAATATAATGATCAACTTATTTGGGGAGCAGGAAAGATGGGACGAAGTTAAGGGCTTGCTGGGAAAGATGCAGAGTCAAGGACTACTACCTAATGTTGTTACATACACCACACTTGTTGATGTTTATGGACAATCTGGGAGATTTGATGATGCAATTGAGTGCCTGGAGGTAATGAAANAAAGTCAAGGACTACTACCTAATGTTGTTACATACACCACACTTGTTGATATTTATGGACAATCTGGGAGATTTGATGATGCAATTGAGTGCCTGGAGGTAATGAAATCTGCAGGCTTGAAGCCATCATCAACAATGTATAATGCCTTGATCAATGCCTATGCACAAAGGGTATGTTGTTACCGTTTATTTGGTTGTACTTTGTTTTTGGTAATAAGCTTATGTTGTTTCCTGAAAACCTATCTAGGATACATGATTACCAATTAAGTTTTTACCGACATTTTCATAATGGTTGGTGAATAACCGCACCCTATTGCTTTGTTGATGGCAGTCGCAGCCTAAACTTGTCCTATCCCTGTGAAGGCTCCACTGATAAATTTTGTGTTGCACAATGTTCTAGAGGTAGTAATTAAATTCTATACAATAGGTCCGTTGTTGGTATGGCTCAAGATGAGAGTACATTTCAGGTTCTGGATCTATTATTAATTTGTTAATGCCTCTCATGCTGAAATCCGGGTTCTGATAAATGATTGGATGGGTGGATCACCACCATGTCTGGTGATACATGTGGTTTGGCACAATTACCCTATGTCAAGAGGAAAGGCAACTATTGTTTCTTATATTATCATGGCCTTTCTGGCATGCTGCTTTTTTTCTTTTTAAATACGGCCCGAGTCTCCACTGGACGCATAATTGTTACCATCTTAGCATTATGGTACTATAGGAGATTATATTCAACTAGCTCATGCAGTTGGACATCTTAACTTTAAAGATTCATGGAGATAAAGTACGTATCATCATTGACCCCAAGCATATCCTTTCTGTTGTATGTTGCCAATTCAAACTAAGTCGAAATTGCTCCTCACACAGCATGGCAAGGATACAATGAGAGTGGTGAGCTCAAAGCTCAGCATGCAATGAAATCACAACTTTTTGGACGTCTTATGAAATGGTTTCTGCTGCTTTCAAAAAACTGATTTTGATTGTTGCACAAAATATTGAATCATAAAGAGAATGAGGTATATAGCACATTATAAATACAATGACCTGGCAATATATTTCTGCATCTTACTTTGAGCCTACCAACCTCAACTTTCTTATTAGATACTCAAGTTTTTGTCAGATCATCTTCTCATCATTAAGATTTGCTGTTCAACCATAGGCTGCATCCAATAACTTCCTTCTTCCATTTTTGCCCAGGGTTTGTCTGAGCAAGCAGTAAATGCATTCAGGATCATGAGAGGAGATGGTCTAAAGCCTAGTCTCTTAGCTCTCAATTCGTTGATCAATGCATTTGGTGAGGATAGGCGGGATGCTGAAGCCTTTTCTGTCTTGCAGTACATGAAGGAAAATGTAAGTTACTTCCCGATATTGTCCTACCATTGCATTTGTTTTTCTAGTTTGTGTGCTTAAATGCATTAATCATCCTGCCATCTTATTATGTGCCCATGTTAAATCATGAAACTGCAGGACCAAAAGCCGGATGTAGTTACCTACACTACATTAATGAAAGCTCTAATTCGTGTGGAGAAATTTGATAAGGTATAAACCATCTTTAATGCTGTTTTTCTTTATTTCCAGAAGAGAGGACTTTTAGCTGCTTAGATAATTTTGTCAGCATTTTTTGTTTGTAGCCAATGATAAAACAAGAAATGACCATGCCATAGAAATTACTCGTTATTATCAATGATACTGATTTCAGTTCATCAAATTGGAACAAACATATGTTTTNCTTAGATAATTTTGTCAGCATTTTTTGTTTGTAGCCAATGATAAAACAAGAAATGACCATGCCATAGAAATTACACGTTATTATCAATGATACTGATTTCAGTTCATCAAATTGGAACAAACATATGTTTTTCCCTTAATATCATGTGAGGTATTTTGTATAAAATAGATGATCATGGTGATTGATTATTGTTTGGTCTTTGTTAATGGGATGCAATTTTGCTTTTACGTGCTTAATTTTTTAGAGACATTCTAAATTAGCTTGGATTGCAGGTTCCTGAGGTCTATGAAGAAATGCTCTTGTCTGGCTGCATGCCAGACAGGAAAGCAAGAGCAATGTTGCGGTCTGCCTTGAGATACATGAAACAGATGCTGAGGTTGTAGTCAACTCCGGCACAGGCAGACTCCACGATTCACTACCATGTCCGTACGGAGCAAAATGATTATCGATTGAGGTTAGTGACTCTGATTATTGAATGATAAGCTTGAAGGTCCAAACCTTGTCATATCCATCATTATTGACATTATCATCATCTCAAGCTAGTTCTTTGTTTGGACTGAATTTTTCTTTTCTTGGAAAGGTCACATTTGTCTCGTACACTATGGGATGATGAGAAGAGATATATATTTCACATCCTAGAGGGGCTATAATTGGAGATCATGCTTGGGCATTTTTTCTGCAACTCTTGTGCAGAAAAAAAGTGCACTTGTAATGGTGCTCATCTCTAAGAATGAAGACATGCCATATCCAAAGCACATCCAAGGGCTTGAATACCCTTTCCTCCCCCCCTCTTTTCTTCTTTCTCACAAATCAT
This sequence comes from Ilex paraguariensis, assembly GCA_963454935.2. NCBI lineage: Eukaryota > Viridiplantae > Streptophyta > Magnoliopsida > Aquifoliales > Aquifoliaceae > Ilex > Ilex paraguariensis. The sequence goes on along the minus strand of CAUOFW020007724.1, from coordinate 334,190 downwards.
GTTGTATTACAATTCTTTCAATGTCTTGGCAAAATAGAAGGTTTCCTGTTATTGTACTAGCTGTGAACATATCATACTTTTTCCGGTATTGAAGCGAAAAATATTACAATAAACTCCTAAAATAGATTGATTATGCTTTATGTCCTCGACTGGCCTTATAAAAAGGAGGCAATTATTAAATCTGGTGGTATTTATCGTTTTGGATTTGTAATATATTAGTTGCAGTCTACAGGCAGACATTCTTCTGCTTCATTGATCGGAGTCAATTATTTTTCAGTTCCACACTAATTATCAGAGGGGGATGGCAGAAACAATTGGTCTCTACTGCATTCTTCAGTGTTAGAGGTGGAAGGGTGAAGGATTCATAACTCACCACTATAAACCATAATTCTCATAATCGATCCCAAACAACGACACTTATATCAATTTTTGATTAAAATTGAGACAACTCACCTTTTTCATCCAATTTTAGATGAAGATAATTGGGAGATTCCAAGATACCTTCAAATTTCTCCCTCAACTTCTATTTTCTCTGGTCTTTGCATTTCTTTTAATATGAAACATGAACCTAATCTAATCACTAACTCTACGATTTTAAGAGATCAGACATATAATAAAAAAATTGAAATTCTGGGGCAAAATTAAAACTAGTATCAAAATTGGGCACAATATCTACTGACAAGAAAATGATAAGATTATCAATTTGGAGTGACTTGGCCAAAGAGACGGTCCAACCATGTAACATTTTTTACGGCATAATTAAACCTATGCTTCATGTCTGAGCCAAATGCAACTAATTCAAATAATTCATCCAAATGAAACCGACTCTGGTCTGGTTGGATTGATACCACTTTTAGCTTCTGGAAATTATTTTCTATCTCATCTCTAGTGTAGAAATCCATTGTACTACAACACATTATAATGTAGCAATATCATTATACATCAAATATAAGATGGAGAATAGAGATCATGACCACTAGCATCTGCAAAGTTAAAACTAAAACATAGTTAATGTTACTAGACATGGCATCTCTATGGTAATAATCATCTGGTTAAAGAAGGGGAGAGGTTAAAGCCTGCTCAATATACTTACTGGAAGAAATTGCCCGAGTAAAATGATTTACTCCCTTAATACCTTCACATCGACCATATATCTTCAGTTAGCTAAGCAAATATTTATTTAAATTCGATCTTTCCTTTTTTTTTTTTTTTCCCAGAATCAACTGCATAACATCAAATATGGGGCAAACATTAGCTGTCCGCCCTCAAGTTGGACAGTAAGGGGGTGGAAATAAAGTGAAAACATTAGTTGTCCGCTCTCAAGTTGATTCACATGAAGCATTCTTAAGTTCTCTTTACGCTGTATTGTACACAGAGAGAGAGAGAAATTGGCAAGCGAAACAGTACATAATGGCGGGATTCTAGGTGGCTCTATAGCCCCCAAGTTGACACGTGAAATAATGAAGCCGTTGGGATGTCCACAAGGCGCTGAGGAGGTAAGCCGAGATATGGTGACACGGAGCAGCCGAGTACGACAGCTGGTATCATATTTAATGCGATGTGACCCCTCATTTATGGTTGAATGAGTGATAGTGATAAGACAAATAAATGCACGACTGCAAGCACTTGCCCTCTGAAAGTCTAGGCCTATTGTCATGATGGCCAAGTGTTAATGGCTAATGCGTCAAGATGACGCGATCGGCTCCCCCTGAGGAACTGTTCCTCCGAATATTCAATGCTCAGTTGATGTTAGATGTCGATCTGGGGGATTTGAGTACTCGGGGGAGGGGCATAAATGCTCAACATTTGGCCGAGCATTTATTCCATCTTCCTAGCATTTAATAGGAGGAGACGTGAGTAAAAAATACTCATTGCACGAGGAATGGTGTGTCAGATGTAAAGATGTCCAGATGAGACTGAAGATCTTTAGCAATCATTGTTAATTTAGGTATAAATATTCAGAAAAATGGACAAAGGTACACAAACTTGAACCAGAAAAAGATTGTCTATTGAGCTAAACCCTTCTACGTTAGACTGAATTAAGCTTCAGATGGGGTAAACCGGGTACTCACCTGACCCCATTTTTCTGACCCTGTTGTTTCAGGTTTGCCAGTTTGGAGATCGTTGTCTCAAACTATTGTAGGAATTATCCCGTGTAATTTAGCGTCGTCTATGAAAAACGAGAGCATCTTTCTCGGCAGTGATCATCTGATGGTGAAAACTCGATCTCAGGGTGAAGGAGCAAATGTGCGTGTAAGGAACGTAGAGCCCGTCCGGCTTTCAATGGTGCTAGAACCGAGTCCGTTGGGCCAATCAGGTGGAGGGGAGCATTCCTCGCAACGAACGCTCCCTATGGATCAAGGCCTTGGGGGGCATAACCTCATGGACTGTGATATCGTAGAAATGGTGAAAAAGCGGATGGGCAAACGCATTAAGCAGCTTGAGAAGGAGAACGCCAAGGTCCAGCGACAGCTCGATGATTTTGAGCAANAAATGTAAAGATGTCCAGATGGGACTGGAGATCTTTAGCAATCATTGTTAATTTAGGTATAAATATTCAGAAAAATGGACAAAGGTACACAAACTTGAACCATAAAAAGATTGTCTATTGAGCTAAACCCTTCTACGTTAGACTGAATTAAGCTTCAGATGGGGTAAATCGGGTACTCACCTGACCCCATTTTTCTGACCCTGTTGTTTCAGGTTTGCCAGTTTGGAGATCGTTGTCTCAAACTATTGCAGGAATTATCCCGTGCAATTTAGCGTCGTCTATGAAAAACGAGAGCATCTTTCTCGGCAGTGATCATCTGATGGTGAAAACTCGATCTTAGGGTGAAGGAGCAAATGTGCGTGTAAGGAACGTAGAGCCCGTCCGGCTTTCAATGGTGCTAGAACCGAGTCCGTTGGGCCAATCAGGTGGAGGGGAGCATTCCTCGCAACGAACGCTCCCTATGGATCAAGGCCTTGGGGGGCATAACCTCATGGACTGTGATATCGTAGAAATGGTGAAAAAGCGGATGGGCAAACGCATTAAGCAGCTTGAGAAGGAGAACGCCAAGGTCCAGCGACAGCTCGATGATTTTGAGCAATCAGCAAGCGCGGGCGGGCATAATCGTGGGCTCGGGGACCAAGTCCCCAGCCAAAAACTTTCCAGGCCTCCTTGGCATAGACCCTCCAAGAAAGGCTGGCTTAGACGCTCACCCGAGGAACGTAACTGCCAAGGTGGGTTCTCGGTCTCCAAGGGGTATTCAGAATCGGGTCAAAAGGCGAGTCTTTCTCGGTGGGACCTCCACCGGGGAATACCTGAGGACATCGGAGTCGCCGAATCACAGACAGAGTCTACACCCAAGAGGGGATCCTAGGGTCCACCCCATCGCTTATCGCAACCCTAAGCCCGAGGTCTATGCCGACGAAGTCATGTCACCGTTCATTCGAACTATCATGGAGGCCGAAATGCCGAAGACGTTTACTATCCCACGGTTTAAAATNTTAGGGTGAAGGAGCAAATGTGCGTGTAAGGAACGTAGAGCCCGTTCGGCTTTCAATGGTGCTAGAACCGGGTTCGTTGGGCCAATCAGGTGGAGGGGAGCATTCCTCGCAACGAACGTTCCCTATGGATCAAGGCCTTGGGGGGCATAACCTCATGGACTGTGATATCGTAGAAATGGTGAAAAAGCGGATGGGCAAACGCATTAAGCAGCTTGAGAAGGAGAACGCCAAGGTCCAGCGACAGCTCGATGATTTTGAGCAGTCAGCAAGCGCGGGCGGGCATAATCGTGGGCTCGGGGACCAAGTCCCCAGCCAAAAACTTTCCAGGCCTCCTTGGCATAGACCCTCCAAGAAAGGCTGGCTTAGACGCTCACCCGAGGAACGTAACTGCCAAGGTGGGTTCTCGGTCTCCAAGGGGTATTCAGAATCGGGTCAAAAGGCGAGTCTTTCTCGGTGGGACCTCTGCCGAGGAATACCTGAGGACATCGGAGTCGTCGAATCACAGACAGAGTCTACACCCAAAGGCCTCGAGAAGAAAGGCCAAGAGGGGATCCTAGGGTCCACCCCATCGCTTATCGCAACCCTAAGCCCGAGGTCTATGCCGACGAAGTCATGTCACCGTTCATTCGAACTATCATGGAGGCCGAAATGCCGAAGACGTTTACTATCCCATGGTTTAAAATCTACGATGGGAAGACTGATCCTGAGAGTCACTTGCGATAATACAAACAATTAATGTCAATCTATGATACTAATCAATGGGTGTTGTGCCGAGTTTTTCCCATGAGTCTAGGGGACACAGACATGAGATGGTATGAGAACCTGGCTCCTGAGAGCGTCAGGTCCTAGAAACAATTGATGGAGCTCTTCAAAGCGATTTATCACCAGCAGTAAGAAATCGAAGGACATCGGCGCTCTGTTGACACTTAGGCGGAAAGGAGGAGAGACACTTTAACAATNAGTCAGCAAGCGCGGGCGGGCATAATCGCGGGCTCGGGGACCAGGTCCCCAGCCAAAAACTTTCCAGGCCTCCTTGGCATAGACCCTCCAGGAAAGGCTGGCTTAGACGCTCACCCGAGGAACGTAACTGCCAAGGTGGGTTCTCGGTCTCCAAGGGGTATTCAGAATCGGGTCAAAAGGCGAGTCTTTCTCGGTGGGACCTCTGCCGAGGAATACCTGAGGACATCGGAGTCGTCGAATCACAGACAGAGTCTACACCCAAAGGCCTCGAGAAGAAAGGCCAAGAGGGGATCCTAGGGTCCACCCCATCGCTTATCGCAACCCTAAGCCCGAGGTCTATGCCGACGAAGTCATGTCACCGTTCATTCGAACTATCATGGAGGCCGAAATGCCGAAGACGTTTACTATCCCACGGTTTAAAATCTACGATGGGAAGACTGATCCTGAGAGTCACTTGCGATAATACAAACAATTAATGTCAATCCATGATACTGATCAATGGGTGTTGTGCCGAGTTTTTCCCATGAGTCTAGGGGACACAGACATGAGATGGTATGAGAACCTGGCTCTTGAGAGCGTCAGGTCCTAGAAACAATTGATGGAGCTCTTCAAAGCGATTTATCACCAGCAGTAAGAAATCGAAGGACATCGGCGCTCTGTTGACACTTAGGCGGAAAGGAGGAGAGACACTTTAACAATATGTCGTCCGGTATTGGGATGAGGTCAACGAGGTGGAGGCATGTTCGGAGGCATTAGCCGCAGCGTCGTTCAGGCTGGGGCTATCTTGGGACACTGATTTGTACAAATTGCTGACTAAAAAGGCTCCGGCGGACATGAAAGATTTGATGGCTCGAATTAACAAATATGCCCGAGTGGAGAAAGAATCCAACGTGCCTGAGAGCAGGGTCCCGGTGCCGAGAAAAAGAGAGAAAGAGCAGCCGACCCAAAGGGGAGGACCTGTTCCACCCCCCACTCGCCTGTTCTTCCTGGGGGTGAACACGGTCTTCAAAGAGCATATTTATAAGATGCTTCTTAAAATTAAAAACAAACCTTACTTCAAGTGGCCCCCAAGGATGATAGGAGACCCATCGACAAGGAATGTCGCCTTCCATTGTTCATATCATAAAGATGTAGACCATTTGACGGAGGATTGTAAGGTTTATAAATCCTTCCTCGAACAGTTGGTGCAAGACGGACACCTCGGGGAGTTCATCGATAGGGGTCATCCCGGTAGATCGGCGAGGGAGTGCGCCGAGGTATCAACTGAGGTAACGCCCGTGATTGATGTTATTCATGTCTGCACAATGGAGAGGCCTACGTATAACTCCCTTCGCGCCGAGTTACAGAAGGTCTCTCAAGCAGTCAGGGTGGAAGAAAAGGGTGAGGAGCGGCCGCCCAAGAAGCCGCGAAGCGGTGTCAAGGTTATCCAGTTTTTCAATGCTGACCTCGACGAGGTGGTCCTTTTCCACGAGGATGCATTGGTGATCACTTTGCGGGTCGAAAAGTTCGACGTCGAAAGGATCTTGGTAGACTCAGACAGTTCTTCCGAGGTGATGTATGATCACCTCTTCCTCAAAATAGGATTCTCGTAGGGGGATCTAGAACCCATAAAGACCCCCCTCATCGGCTTTAATGGTTCCANCATCGACAAGGAATGTCGCCTTCCATTGTTCATATCATAAAGATGTAGACCATTTGACGGAGGATTGTAAGGTTTATAAATCCTTCCTCGAACAGTTGGTGCAAGACGGACACCTCGGACAGTTCATCGATAGGGGTCATCCCGGTAGATCGGCGAGGGAGTGCGCCGAGGTATCAACTGAGGTAACGCCCGTGATTGATGTTANCGGGGAGTTCATCGATAGGGGTCATCCCGGTAGATCGGCGAGGGAGTGCGCCGAGGTATCAACTGAGGTAACGCCCGTGATTGATGTTATTCATGTCTGCACAATGGAGAGGCCTACGTATAACTCTCTTCGCGCCGAGTTACAGAAGGTCTCTCAAGCAGTTAGGGTGGAAGAAAAGGGTGAGGAGCGGCCGCCCAAGAAGTCGCGAAGCGGTGTCAAGGTTATCCAGTTTTTCAATGCTGACCTCGACGAGGTGGTCCTTTTCCACGAGGATGCATTGGTGATCACTTTGCGGGTCGAAAAGTTCGACGTCGAAAGGATCTTGGTAGACTCAGACAGTTCTTCCGAGGTGATGTATGATCACCTCTTCCTCAAAATAGGATTCTCGTAGGGGGATCTAGAACCCATAAAGACCCCCCTCATCGGCTTTAATGGTTCCAGTGCCCCTGCCTCTTGGAAAAATCACCCTCATGGTACGTGCAGGGGTGGTGATCACGCCAGTGGAGTTTGTGGTAGTGGACTCCGACTCCCCGNCATGCCTCTTGGAAAAATCACCCTTATGGTACGTGCAGGGGTGGTGATCACGCCAGTGGAGTTTGTGGTAGTGGACTCCGACTCCCCGTACAACGCTATTATAAGGAGGTCGTGGTTGCATGTGATAAAGACGGTCCACTCGTCCTATCACCAGAAGATAAAGTTCCCAACACCACAGGGTACAATGAAAATCCGGGGTGATCAGGCATCGACAAAAAGCTGTTTCTATGCTGCAATGAAAGCTGGAGCTAGCGGCTGAAGTCAGGAATGTGATTCCGATGCAGTGGTTGCCAAATAACAATCACAGAGCAGTCGATCGGTAGTGGATGAGCCCATTACAGAACTAGCCGACCGATCTACCGAGGCCTTGGTTAAGATTCTCCTGAGCCTAGAAAACAATGAGAAGTACTTTTTGATAGGANGTTGTTTCTATGCTGCGATGAAAGTTGGAGCTAGCGGCCGAAGTCAGGAATGTGATTCCGATGCAGTGGTTGCCAAATAACAATCACAGAGCAGTCGATCGGCAGTGGATGAGGCCATTACAGAACTAGCCGACCGATCTACTGAGACCTTGGTTAAGATTCTCCTGAGCCTAGAAAACAATGAGAAGTACTTTTTGATAGGAGAGTCACTCAACGACGCAGAGAAAAATGATATGGCCTCATTCCTACGCCGCAAATGCCGATGTCTTTGCATGGACCCAGGCCGAAATGATGGGGATAAGTGCCGAGGTGATGACTCATCGGCTCCATGTGAATTCCTCATTCAAACCCGTTAGGCAGAAGGCCCGAAGAACGGCGCCTCATCACGCGAAGGCTATAGATAAAGAGGTGGATAAGTTGTAAGGGATAGGTTCCATCATGGAGGTACAGTTCCCCCAGTGGTTATCAAATACCGTGTGTGCTAAGAAGAAAGAAGAGAAATGACGAGTGTACGTGGATTTCACGGACCTTAACAAAGCCTGCCCCAAGGACGAGTACCCCTNATAAGGCCCGAAGAACGGCGCCTCATCACGCGAAGGCTATAGATAAAGAGATGGATAAGTTGTTAAGGATAGGTTTCATCATGGAGGTACAGTTCCCCCAGTGGTTATCCAATACCGTGTGTGCTAAGAAGAAAGAAGGGAAATGACAAGTGTACGTGGATTTCACGGACCTTAACAAAGCCTGCCCCAAGGACGAGTACCCCTTGCCCAAGGTTGATGAGCTGATAGACGTCATAGTCGGCCATAAGCGAATCACTTTTATGGATGCTCGGGCTGGATATCACCCGATTCCGTTACATGAATCAGATCAGGAGAAAACGACGTTCATTACGCCCCAGGGGATCTACTGTTACACATTGATGTCTTTTGGGTTGAAGAATGCTGGGGCGACTTACCAACATTTGATTAATAAAATTTTTAAAGACCAGCTTGACGAAACGATAGAGGTGTACATTGATGACATGTTGGNGTTGGATATCACTAGATTCCGTTACATGAATCAAATCAGGAGAAAACGACGTTCATTACGCCCCAGGGGATCTACTGTTACACATTGATGTCTTTTGGGTTGAAGAATGCTGGGGCGACTTACCAACATTTGATTAATAAAATTTTTAAAGACCAGCTTGACGAAACGATAGAGGTGTACATTGATGACATGTTGGTCAAAAGCAAAGAGAGTGCCGACCATCTCTATGATCTTAGGACGACATTCGCCATTCTTTGGAAGTATGACCTAAAATTAAATGCCTCAAAATGCGCTTTTGGAGTGAGCTCAGGAAAGTTTTTGGGGTATTTGGTTACTCACTGGGATTTTGAGGCGAACCCCGAGTAGATACAAGCAATCCAGAATGTCCGGGCGCTTAGGACCATTAAGGATATTCAAAAATTAGCTGGGATGTTGGCAGCTCTTAACCGATTTATTTTTTAAAAATTAGCTGAGATGTTGACAGCTCTTAACCGATTTATTTTCAAGTCGTCCGATAAGTACAAACCATTTTTTACCAAGTTGAGGGGGGCAACTAAGGGGGTATGGGATGAGAAATGTGGTCGAGCTCTTGAGGGGATCAAGGAGTACTTGAAACATTCTCCAATTTTATCTGTCCCGGCAGCGAGAGAGGTACTTAGCCTTTACTTATCCGTATCTCAAGACGCTATGAGTGGAGCACCGGTCAGAGATAGCGAAGGGGCCCAAAGACCCATATATTTCATAAGCAAGACTTTGCTTGACGCCGAGACAAGGTACTCTCCAATGGAGAAATCGGTCTTGNTTCTCCAATTTTATCCGTCCCGGCAGCGAGAGAAGTACTTAGCCTTTACTTATCCGTATCTCAAGACGCTATGAGTGGAGCACCGGTCAGAGATAGCGAAGGGGCTCAAAGACCCATATATTTCATAAGCAAGACTTTGCTTGACGCCGAGACAAGGTACTCTCCAATGGAGAAATCGGTCTTGGCATTGGTAATCTCGACGAGGAAACTTCGACATCACTTCCAGGCTCACGCCATAGATGTCCTTACAGACCGGCCTCTCAAACAGATCTTTCACAGGGCCGACATGTTCGGGAGGGTTGCCAAATGGGCTGTAGAGCTTGGAGAGTTCGAGATCAGGTACAAGCCTCGTACTTCGATAAAAGGACAAGTCCTGTCAGACTTTATCGCCAAGTTCTCAACGTTTGAGCCCCCACCAACGCCACAAGATCTAACAGTGGACGTTTGAGATCTTCATGTTGATGGATCCTCAAACGCAAGGTGGTAGAGATAGGTATTGTGCTAGTCAACTCAAAAGGATTCGTCATTGAAAGGACAATTAGATTAAAATTCAAGGCATCCAATAACGAAACCGAGTATAAGGCGTTGCTAGCAGGATTGGATGCCACATGCTTGATTGGGGTTAGACACCTTCAGGTCTTTTGCGATTCCCAACTAGTCGTAAACCAAGTAAATGGAGATTTTGAGGTCTGGGATAGCAAAATGAAGGCATATTATGAGAGGGCAAAATTCAGGATGGAAAAGTTAGAAAGCATGGAAGTTTCCCAGATTTCTAAAGATCTTAATACCCATGTCGGCGCATACTTATTGAGACCTGGGAAAGTCCAAGCATAGACGAAACAAAGGCCGAACAAGTATTGTCAACCCTAATGCAAACACCGTCGGGATGGATGAAGCCTATTGTTGCATACTTAACGGAATGAGTGCTTCCTGAAGATGTCAGAAAGGCCAGGAAGATTAAGCTCAAACCTCCTAGATTCTGGATATCAGATGATCAGCAATTATACAGAAAATTATTCTTGGGAGCACTATTGCTTTGTATCCCCGAGGATAAAGTGGAACCCCTGTTATATGAAATTCATGAAGGGGTGTGTGGAAGCCACACGGGCGGAAGGTCTCTCGCGCACCGAGCAATGACACAAGGATACTGGTGGCCATACATGTAGAAAGACGCGAAGAGTTATGTACGAAAATGTGACAAATGTCAGAAGTTTGCCCCCCATTATCTGGCAACCCGCTGGAGATTTGAACTTGCTGACAAGCCTTTTGTCGTTCTCACAGTAGGGGATGGATATTGTCGGACCTCTCCCGAGATCCCCACTAGGGAAGAAATTCTTACTGGTGGCAATCGCCTACTTCACCAAATGAATCGAAGTCGAGCCCTTAAGCCATATTCGGGATGTGGAGGCGAAGAAGTTCGTGTGACAGAACGTTATCACCCGATTTGGAATCCCTAGGGCTATTATTTTTGACAATGGGACTCAATTCAACAGTGGTCCGTTTAAAGAATTCTGCTCAAGGTTCGAAATATGTAATTATTATTCTACGCCAGCCAATCCCCAATGTAATGGACAGACTGAGGTGTCCAACAAAACCGTGTTGACAGGAATCAAGAAGAAACTTGAAGCGGCAAAAGGAATGTGGACTGAGGAATTACTTAATGTATTATGGGCATACAGGATCACGCCAAGGACTTTGACAGGAAAAACCCCTTACGCCTTGATATATGGGGTCGAGGCTGTCATCCCCTTGGAGGTGGGATTCCCAACAATATGGAGCCGAGTCTTCGAATTGGGAAACAATGATCAAATGCTCGCTAGAGATCTTGATCTAGCCGAGGAAAGGAGGTCATCGGTATCCATCAAGCTGGCAAGGTACCAAGGAGAATTGTCACGTCAACACCGAAAGAAGGTTCGAACGAGAGATTTTCAAGTCAAAGATTTGGTACTGCGAAAAGTGGTGGGCAATACTCGTGACCCTACTGATGAGAAACTGGGTCCCAATTGGGAGGGCCCTTATAAGGTGGTCTCTGTGGGGAGCACATGCGCATATTGATTGCAACATATGAATGATGACGATGTAATCCGGCCATGAAATGTATCAAATTAAAAAAAAATACTATTACTAATCCAGAGTTGTCATTATGGTTGCATTAACACGAGTCACGCACTTAGTCGTTAGGGGTACGGCCCTGAGGGATGTAAGACTCCACCTTTAGAGCAATGCCTTCAAATTATTAACACGAGCTACACGCTCGATCGTTGGGGGTATGACCCCGAGGGATGTAAGACTCCACCTTTGGAGCAATACCTTCAAATTATTAACATGAGTCACGCGCTCGGTCATTAGAAAAACGGTCCCGAGGGATGTAAAACTCTACCTTTGGAGCAATACCTTAAAATTATTAACACGAGCCACGCGCTCGGTCGTTAGGGGTACGACCCCGAGGGATGTAAGACTTCCTTTGGAGCAATGCCTTCAACTTATTAACATGAGTCACGCGCTCGGTCGTTAGGGGTACAACCCCGAGGGATGTAAGACTCCACCTTTGGAGCAATGCCTTAAATTATTAACACGAGCCACGGGCTCGGTCGTTAGGGGTACGACCCCGAGGGATGTAAGACTCCACCATAGGAGCAATGCCTTTAAATTATTAACGAGCCATGCACTCGGTCGTAAGGGCACGACCCTAAGAGATGTGTATACTCGATCCCAAGGGGTACAGAGACCCAGAAACAAGTTCAATGCGTTTACTGGGAATCTCATAGATTCGATATGAAGCCTTGTTACTCTAGAAGGTCATTATCAACATAAACATCAAGGTCATTCCATAGAAACGAACATGATGCAGAAAGAAAGAACACTTGTGGAAAAATGAAATTTCATTACAATAAAAAAAAGGGCTTTGCGTCCCCAAGCATACAAAAAGTTAACTGTACAAAGTTGCAAAACAAACTCGGGACATAGAAGTTTCTAGATCAATGACTGCTGATGACCCTCGACTTATATCTCCCCTGTTTCTCCCCCACCGAGGCCTCCACGCCGCCTTTATAGTTCATCAACCCCCAAAATCTCATCTAGCTCGGTGTCATGCACTCCAATAATGATTGGGGACGGAGGAGGGGAAAGATCATCTATAGGTTCGACAGGTGGCAAAGACGGGAGGGTAGGAGAAGGCTGGTTAGAATTATCGCTAAGTGTGATGGGTTCATTCCCACCTTCGGCCCTGACTAGCCCTTCCGCCTGAACTTGGTCACCCGGGTTGGCTCGGAATTGTTCGTTTAGGGCTTCATCATCGGCCTCCCTTCGAAGGCTGTGCATGACGAACAAGTCTGAGCCTACCTCGACGTGGCAGGCATAAAGAGCGGCGTCCCAACCTTTTTTGAAAGCTTTCTTCTTGGCTTCCTCGAAAGCAGGGACCATTTGGTCTTGAATGGCCAACTACACCCTTTGACATTCTGACTGCAGCCTTTCCTGCTCCCCACATTCTTGCTATCAAGGAGTCCACTTTGGCAGTAAGTTCATTGATTACAAACTCGGACTCTTGCAGCTTGACTTCAGAGGAGGAAACTCGCAGCTCATACTCCTCGGCCTTACTTATCATCGCAGTTTCACCCGCCTTAGTCTTTTCCAGCTTGGCATGAACGACATCTCGATGGCGGATGAGCTCGACGATGTGTTTGATCTGGTCGCCGAGGGTCCTCTCGACCTTGAGGGTATGGTCGTCCTTGGCAACTAGGGCTCGCTCGACGTTTTTTGCCTCTTGTTTGTATTCCCAAAAATGCTCAATTATGACCCCCACCTACTGGCTAGCCTGAAAAAGGGGGACTGTTAGTGAACGACCAAAAGGGTGCAAGGAATACTCGAAAAAGCGTTAGACTTACCACCAAGTTATTTTGGATGGTGCTCATCAGAAGCCGATTGTCTGAATAGCCTTTGTATACGACCATATCGACATCAAATTGAAACGTCCCCGCGACGACAAAGGGCATTTCGAGGGACTGGAGGATGGAGTCAGCTTTTAGGATGGGGCGGCCGCTCCTGGTCTCGGCTCGAGGGACCCATTCTCCAGAGACNCATCCCTGCGACGACAAAGGGCATTTCGAGGGACTGGAGGATGGAGTCAGCTTTTAGGATGGGGCGGTCGCTCCTGGTCTCGGCTCGAGGGACCCATTCTCCAGAGACGAACGGGCCCGGGGCGTCATGCCGCCGCTTCACACGGCACTCCTCAGATTGCTCGACATCCCGAGCTCGTCGGTCCTTCGACCTGTCCCCCGGAGCAAAGACTTGTTGAGATTGAGGCCTTTGCCTGGTCGGCACAGCCGGGTCCCTGGATGGTTGGGGACGTGGCGGCGACAGGGGTGATTACCGTCGAGGAGAACAAGGCGGAGGAATGATGAGGGCAATGTTGGAAGGCTTGACTAGCCCAGTGAGCCTGACTCTTCTTGCCGCGGCGACGGTCTCCATTGTAGTAGTGATGACTGGTGGTGGATTAAATACTTCAGGCCCAAGAGGCTCGGGAGCAGGATGATCAGACTCTTCTTCAGAATCTCCCTCGGATTCTTCCTCTACCGACAAGGAATGGTCTTCCCAAAGAGAAGGGTTGAAGGGAGGTAAGATCTGAAAAAATCGACTGTAGGTCGATGTGTAGCCGAGTAGAGTGTGGGCCGCTCTCGCTCAATTGGGTCGAGGAGAACTAGCCGACTTTCTGTATAGTTGTTGATCCTCTGACATCCAGAACCTTAGGAGGTTGACAAATCGGACTTGGGACCTCAAGGGTTGAGCAGCATCCCGACGGTATCCTTCTACAAAAGCAAAGATAGAGAAATCAGTACATCCCTTGGGTCCAAAAATAGCAAAATTAATACAAGTCAGGAAGAAGACACACCTTCATCCCTCGGCACTTTGGGACAGTACAATCCATCATACTCGGGCCCTGGTCCTTTCTCCTAACTGTCGCCGAGCATGATCAGATCGTCTATATACCTTTTGTCCAGTCGGGCATGTGGGTTACCAAATACATTGAGATGTTTCGAGCCTAGAGGTAGTATCTCCCCCCGGCGACTTACCTCAGGTCGTAGCAGAATAAAATTTCATCTACTCCTAAGTGGGTCTCCAACCGAGCGTTTAAGGCGACTACACCCATCACAATCCTAAAGAAGTTAACCCCACATTGAAGGAAAAAGAGCTTCAGTTGCATCCACACTCCCAGCAACAGGGGATAGAGAGGGAAGGTCAACCCTCTTTCCATGATGGCCTTCGTCCAGAAAGGCATCATGTCCACACTTCCCATATCCCTCCTATGGTGAGTGGGGTTAAAGGGGAAGGCAAAAATAGGCTCATGAATGTGATACCTAACCTTAAAAGCTTGGATATTCTCATCAGTCACTTGGGCTCTCCTAATCTTATGGGTAGTCCTAACCCTAACAGATGTCTCCCCCCTAGTTCTGGCCATTGGTGGGCGCTTAAAGGACAAAATGTAGAGAAAATTAAGAGAGAAAAAGCTCAAGTGGAAGTACTTACAGGAAGGTGGTCTTCAAGAAGAGAGCTTGGAGGACGAAGGAAGCTCGAAAGAGAACAAAGGAGCACTCGGGGTCTGATTGCTGAAGAGAGGCTGAGGATGCGAAAGTTCTGAGAAGGCATGAAAATTTTCTATTTATACTGCCTTACAAGGAGCGGGAATTGAAAAGTTGGATCATCATTAGGTTATTTGAAAAGGACGGCATCAGACGTGCAAGTAACTGTCGCTATTAACAAGGCGTGATGATTGAGCCCTTAATCTCTTTACGCCACTTGTCTTACACTGCGAAAAGGATGGCGACTGGGGGGCAGTTGGCGGGACTCTAGGTGGCTCTATAGCCCCCAGGTTGACACGTGGAATAATGAAGCCGTTAGGATGTCCAAAAGGCGCCGAGGAGGTAAGCCGAGATATGGTGACACGGAGCAGCCGAGTATGATAGTTGACATTGTATTTAATGCGATGTGACTCCTCATTTATGGCGGAATGAGTGATAGTGACAAGACAAATAAATACGCGCTTGCAAGTACCTACCTTTTGGGAGTCTAGGCCTACTGTCATGATGACTAAGCATTAATGGTTAATGCGTCGAAATGATGCGATCGACTCCCTCCGAGGAACTGTTCCCCCGAGTATTCAATGCTCAGTTGATGTCTGATACCGATCTGGAGGATTTGTGTACTCGGGGGAGGGGCATAAATGCTCGGCATTTGGCCGAGCATATATCCCATCTTCCTAGCATTTAATAGGAGAAGACGTGAGTAGAAAACACTTATTGCATGAGGAATGGTGTGTCAAATGTAAGATGTCCAGATGGGATTGGAGATCTTTGGCAATTATTGTTAATTGAGGTATAAATACTCTTCAGAAAAATGGACAAAGATATGCAAACTTGAACCAGAAAAAAATTGTCCATTGAACTAAACCCTTCGACCTTAGACTGACTTAAACTTTAGAGGTGATAAACTAGGTGCTTACCTGACCCTTTTTTTCTGACCCTGTTGTTTCAGGTTCGCCAGTTTAGAGATCGTTGTCTCAAACTATTGCAGGAATTATTCCGTGCACATAATATAATTTTTACATGTGATACCATAGAAAGGCTTCGTTCCGCGGACAAGTTTGATCCCATTTATTCATTTGAACATGGGAACTAAATATGCAAAGTTACAGATACATTTTTTGTGGTTCATGTGTGCTTGTTAGATAGAAAGCAGTAGTCCTCATGAGCAAAACTTTCAGTGGCTTAGGTGTGATTCAAATAGCAGAGTTACCAAGAAGCTGTAGAGGGCTTGGATCCAATGAAGCCAATCCCAGAAGCTCTTGATTACTTCCTAATATCTCCATTTCTTGTTCATCTAAGGTCACCCATGCTTCTATTCCATTCCCAGATACTGTTTCCAGCATAACTATCAGATTCATGTACACTGCACTACCTAAACCACCTGAACCAGTACAACTGACCCATATAGGCTTTCCCCACCCAAAATCTGCTTCATAGAAACCGAAGTTACACCAACTGGTAAATCCAAAGAAATCCACTCCTTCTTTCGAGCCAAAATCTCCCATATCTTTGAGAGATTTGCTCATAACTGTAGACCCTTCGTTGCTTCGCAGTTTTTTAACAAAGTCACCGTTGATTTTTGATATACCTTGCCTTACCTGATCCACCAAGGCCTGCAATCCCACGTCACATTTAGCCATGCATTTTGAGCTTGCTATCCAAATGAGGCTGCCAAGTGAGTTTTCAAACAAAGTTGGCGCCATTCTTTTTCGCAAGTTCACCAAGTGAGTCAGCAAAGAAGGTCTTTTGGTACCAGATTTTTCTTTTGCGGCAGCCATGACGTATTTCCATATGAACGCTGAGACCGCCTCGACACGAGTGGGGTTTGGCACACTTGAGCTTGTTGCTTTGGCCTTGAGGGTGGCTACTGCTGAGGCATCAAATACAAATCTCCTAGTAATACACTTGCCCATTTTGAACAAAGAACCCCACATAACAATTGATGAGTCTCTCAGCCATAAATCATTTGTGGGGAAGAGAGAAGTTGCCATAATATGGGGATATACAACTTCAGACCCACAAGCTGTGCCAGCCCATCCTTTCAGGAAAGTGCTAAGTCCATCTCCATCAACTATTTTGTGGGAAATGCATATACCAATGGTGATTCCACCACATCCAAACACGTTTACTTGAATATTAGTCACACGAGTTCCTGCAGTTGACCCCTGGAAATTGGCTTCACAGGGAAGGAATTTGTGGATCAACTGAAGTTCTGGTTTGTTGAGAAAATGGGAGAGATCACAATTGACCTGCGCGGTGGCGTAATAAGCTCCTTCGTCACAACAATCAATGGAAAGGTCGTCCTTGATCGTTCCGGCGAGTGGGTAAAAGCGAGTTAAAGTTTCTGATAATGATTGCTTTAGCACTGCAAGTCTTTGGGATACCTCAAGATGGTTGGCACCATCATAATTGGGATAGAAGAGGACAATAGGAGCATAAGGAGCAGGAATGAGCTGATCCAAGAGAGAAAGCTTGAAGGTCCGGAGGTGATTTGGTGTAGGGGAAGATGGTTTGATGCTCTCTTTTGAGATAATTTGAACTTCCATTATCATTGTTTCCTGCTTTAATGGAAGCTCAACAGGATTTACAGGAAACAGGTTTCAATGTGATTTACAAAGATGTACACCGCAAGGTGCTTATATATAGCACATTTTTTAGGGATAAGATTAATGTTTGGCAATCAGATGCTTCAAACTTTGTCCGGTTCAGAGGGTTTCTAGAGAGGGAATCCTTCTAGACAGGTGTATGGCCCACTTAAATATTGGCGCATGCCAAATGGGGAGCGGTGCTTTTCTGTTGTTCCAATGTAGTCTCATTTTGATATCATTATTAACTGTTAGCAACTCTCAACTCGGATCAATTAACTTGACATGAAATTGATCCGAAATTAACATCCATGAGTTTAGTTTTAACTGAACGATCTGGTTTATAGGTATACTAGTTATTGTCTGTGTCTGAAGGTACAAAGTAATTAAAAATAATAAATAATAAATATATTTATATTCAAACATCGATTTGTAGTGGGGGTGAGAGATGATGGACGGTAGGGGTGATGGTAGAAGACAGTAATAGTTGTGGTGGCAGCGGTGGTGGTGGTAGTGACAGCGATGCTGGTGGTGGTGGTGGCAGTGGTGGCGGCAACGGCAGCGGTGGGAGTAGTGGCGACGACGATAGTGGTAATGGCGATAGCGATGGTGACGGTGGAGGTGGTGGTGGCGGCGACAACGATGGCAATGGCGGTGGTTGGGGGTGGTGGTGGCGACGGCGATAGCAGTGGTGTGGGGTGGCGGTTGTAGTGGTGATGGTGGCGGATACAGTGGTGGTGGTGATGGTAGAGGTGGTGGTAGAGCGGCTCAAAACAATTTTTTTTTTTTTAAAGTACTTATGAAAAATAATTTCTAAAAATATTTTTAAAAAATTATTCCAAATACACTCTTAAGGGCCTATTTTTTCCTATTAAATTTGGAGTTGTAATATTAGTCATTAGATTAACTTTAAAATAAAATTTAAAGTGATCTCAACTCCGAATAGTAAAAGTTATTTTGTTTATTTTTAAAATTTGAATTATAAGTTACTTTATTATATAGATAAATATGTCAAACTTAATATAAGCACAGGTCCACATAAATTTTACTATACATAACTATAAAAAGGTCAAGAATTCATTGAGTAACTATAACATAATACTACCTAATGACTTACAAACACGCCACCCTATGCAGTAGTTAAAAGCATGAAATGAAACGATATGCTCCATTGATATTTTTATTTAAGATTGCTCAAATAATGTTAGCGGTAGAAACGACCATGCAAATTCAAATGTTGACGTGATACAATATGATCCATTGATATTTTTACTTAAGATTGCTCAAATAATGTTAGTGGTAAGGATGAACTATAAATTCAAATGGTCTGAATTCAAATTTTGATAACTCTTTAAGGTTAGATCATGAGAGATAATCTCTCATAAATACTTTAGTCTCGATTTGTATGACGTGTTTTTGACCAGATTAGAGAAAAAGATTAGTCGATATGCGCATAAATAAATCTGGACACTATGACCGTTGAATAAAATTGTAATAATAATAATAGTAGTAGGCTTACTGCATAGACTAGAGTGGTCCAGCCGGCGTGAGTTTGTGCCTAAGCAAGATTCTTCTTTGAAAAAGTCTCTTTGATACCGTAATTAACAATTCATTATTATAACTTACAAGACCCCATCAACATTAATCTACAGTGTTAAAAATAGTAATCTATTAAGTCAGTTTAACACCATTACTAGTACACTGGGGCTATGGCCAGCCAGTACATGACGTTCTGCCGCTGCACCACGACATTGATTCTATATATTTTTAACACTCACTCTCACATTATGAAGCTTTAATTTTAATCATCTATCAATTCTTTAATTTTTCTTTGATGTCATCATGCCATGCCGCCTTGCTTGTCCAAACCATGGAGCATTTTACTAGCTATCACATCGTGTAAGGTTTTTTAAAGATTGAGCTTTCTTTTTATAATTGCTTTGTAGGAGAAGAAGAAGATGGTGAAATGACAGAGTTGTTGGCTAATATGACTATGTAACGCTGGATGATAACACCTTTTTGGTGTCTAACACGTAGACTCATCTCATTGAACATCTTATTTTTCTCAAATTCAAAATTAATTATCAATTAATGAAAGTCCAATACAAATAAATCTAACATAAATTAGGTTAGAAATTGGGAGGAAAAATGGTAAGTATAAAAATGAAAGTTAACCTACCATAATTAGAGACAAAAAAAGGTGGACATATTGGTACTGCTGGATGATTAAAGTTATAATATTGAAACTTTAGTTGGTTTAGTAAGTTGTTTTTTTTTTTTTTTAATCCGGAAGTCATCTTTTCTTTTCCTTGGGCAGTACCTCCCAACAAGATTGATCCATTTGGATTTTGGTCCATGATAGTCTTTTTATTGATTTTGACAATTGAATTTCTCTATAAATGAAAATAGGGGTGCTTCGGATTGGGAGTAACTACTAGTGAAAGGGAAAAATCGGAGAAAGGACAAAAGAAGAAAAATGCCTACATTAAATCAATTGATTTGTCGTAGTAGAGAAGAAAAACGCCTATGGACTGTACTCTAGCTTCAAATCAATGTCCCCAGAATCAAAGAGGTTCCTTTTTTTTTTCTTTCTAACATTACGAGTGTACCTTCAAGTTATGTTATTTTCTTTCAATTGGTATCTTTTTTATTTTACTGGCAACAAGGACATAGGGGGATACATGGGAGTTGATCGACGAGAGAGAGGGGAGGATAATGAAATGAGATATATGACATACGAGTAGGATCTGCATAATGAGAATAATAATAATGGTTGACTTAAGGGTTATCTATAACAGGTTAATGAATTAGAAATGAGACTTACTTTAAGAAAAAAAAAATAGAAATAAGAACAATGTAATTTTAAAAATTAAGAGGAGATTTCTGGTTGAATTTCGTGCTCTTAGATTAAAAATAATTTGTCACAGTTGTGCAATTCAACCATGTTATGATCTCCATTGTGCAACAGGAAAAGAATGGATGGAGTTGTGGTGCATGGACTTCTAAGCTTTATTGTACTGCATGCATAAACCGTGCAAGAGACATGGCCCAAATGAAGCAAATTAGGACTTAGTTGGATTTCCAGTGGGCCAGGCAAGTGGAAAGTTATTATTTCTGCAAGAAGGTGAGCCCAATCTTTAAAGTTAATGGGCCTCTGGTCACGGGACATCTCATATGTTTGGATTTTATAAGCCCCGTTTTTTCTGGTTTACAAAGTAAATAAAGCCCACCACCAGGTCCAAATAACAAAGAGCCTACTACCCGCCTCTATTGACTGGCACACCGCGGGTGATGTCTTGTGGCTCTGTCAATCTAATGTCAACAACCCGAGCTTTTTATTTTTTCCAAAAATAATTTTTCATTGGAATAATAAATTAGAACACGAATGCGTTTCTCGACGTTCCAACCGCCTTAGAAAACGCGGAATCAGGATACTTTGTGATCGTCTGATCTAAAACAGTTATTTTATTTTATTTATTCTTTTTAACCGACTTTGTCTATACCGAACTTGTCTATAAATCGGGGGTGCAGATCCTCGCTAATCGCATATTATACGGTTTAATGAAACGGCGCCGTTCCACTTCGTTTTGCCATTTTTTTTTATTCATCGTTTTGGTCCAGCTAAAAAACAGATATGAACCCTTCTCCTACCTTCGGCTTCTTCAGACTCAGGCGCTCCTCTCTCTCTCTCTTCGGCGACAAAAAAGCTCCTGATCGCTGAGGAGTACCAAGTTTTGTGCTGCTATTTCATCTGGGTCTTCGTTCTAGCGCAAAGCTTCGTTGTTTTCGAGCTTCGATGCAGACAAATCAGCTCTTTTGGAGTTCAAGACCTCAGTTTCAGACCCTTATGGAGTGTTATTGAGCTGGAGTTCAAGTAATTCTGATCATTGTTCGTGTTTTGGAGTATCGTGTGATTCCAATTCTCGGGTTATGGCTCTGAATATTACCGGTGGAGGTAATTCTGCTTCTTTGTCTTGTGCTAAATTTTCATTGTATGGTTTTGGAATTAGAAGGGCTTGTTTGGATATTAAAGTGAAATTGGTGGGTAAGCTATTACCTTCAATTGCGAAGCTGGTTTTGTCACTTCCATTCAATGAATTAAACCTGCAATGTTACAGAGTACTTTTTGGTGCTCCCAGTTGCCTTTGTTTCTCTGAGATTTGTTAAATTCTGATACTAATTGTAGTTGGTGATTTTGGGTTTCTTTGAGTACAGTACAAAAAATTTTCACTCCAAGCTTTTTGCAATATTGATTAATAATAATTAGCTAAGTAATGCTTCAATTGTTAGTGAATAATGTAGTTAAGACTCTCATAGGATTGGTAATTTAATAGTTTTGCATTGATATATGATACTGATTTATGCTGGGAGTATGTATGATAGTTTTTTAATAGTTTTGCATTGATATATGATACTGATTGTAGTAGGAGTCATAATCCTGGGAATATGCTTGATGTGTTAGTGTGGCCACACCATGTTTATGGATTCAACAAATTGATTGATATGGATTCCACAAGTATATAATTTAATTCTCTCGGTTGCCATTAGTCTGGTGGTTACCAGCAACAAAATTCCAGCCAATTTTGGACTTGTTTGATATTTTCTTTCTCTTCAGGACATGGAGTCTATTGTGGAGACCATGATGCAACAGCTTCTGTCTAAAGAAATTCTTCACGAGCCTATGAAAGAAGTTGGAGAACGATATCCAAAATGGTTGGCAGACAATAAGACTAAATTGAGCAGCCAAGAATATGAACGTTATTCCCACCAATATGAGCAACTGATTTGTATGGTTTTGGATGTTGGGTTCATTTGGTTTTGTGGACTGGTGCTGTTTAGTCCATCTTGAAGGATTAAAGCCATTTTTTCATACTTTTAGAACATTTTGTTCTTTTTTATTCTTGTAATTCATTATTTTCAGAATTTTGTAATGTAGTTCAATGTGTTAATACTTACGTTTGTTCAATGTGTTCAACGTGTTGATGCTTATGTTTGTGACCAAAGTTTCCGAATTGAAGAACTTTGTAATGCCTATCCTCTTTATAGGATTCATGAATTATCATGAACAGTAAGAGCGCCAGTGATCCAATAATACCATCTAAGCCAACACACTCTTAATCAAAACAAGAGAGCATAGTCTAAGATCCCAGTTAGGTTGAATGATCCGACATACTCTAGAGGGAACCTGTAACAATTTTTTTTCCAATCAAAGCACTCAACCACAACATCCCAAGTACCATCTAAATTTGAAATTTCAATAATACAAGCGCAATTGAACAACCAACAGATGACATTCAAGTACAAACAATTCCAATTCATTCACTTCAAACAGAAGATGTTATAACGAAGGCAGGGAAATCTAAAGTTAATAACATCCTAGTTCATGAGCACCATACAGCTTTTCTACAATTAAAACAACATAAACTGAAGTTACAAGCTACTCTAAATGTAAGCCACTAAAAAGATTAAGCCTTCTTAGGGTATTTGGTGGCCTTAGATGGAGATTTAGTGGGCTCCTTTCCATCCTTTTCCTGTTTCTTGGGGAGAAGAAGGGGTTGATGTTTGGAAGCACACCTCCATGAGCTATTGTCACACCAGCAAGAAGCTTCCCAAGCTCTTCATCATTCCTCAAAGCCAACAGAACATGTCGTGGGATGATCCTGTTTTTCTTGTTGTTTCTTGCTGCATTTCCAGCCAACTCTAGAACCTATCACAGTCATAAACGCCAGAATCATATTCACATTATGCATAACAATGAAGTATCACTAAGAGACCATGTTCAACTGGTAACAAACTAAGATACCATTGAGTACTTGAGTTTTAATTTTGATATAAGAACATAAATCAAACAGTTTATAAGTAAAAAAAAATAAAGGGAACTAAAACAAATAACAAATACTTAAACCCACTCCAAACTTACCAAAACTAACATACTAAGTCGGTCCAACGTTATCATCAATCATTTTTTCAACATGGTGCCAACATCAACACCAAATTCAGATCATACCAAGTTCATTAGCATGTAAACTGTGACACAACAATGGTACTCCTAATAATGTTGGGTTATTATTATGCTCTTGAAAGCAACAACCAAACAATTTCTTGCATTTAATAACAAGAAATACCTATACAAAGCCGTACAAACAATGCCCAAGACATCAAACTTCAAAATTTTGGCATTTCTACCCAGATAACACAAACAAAAGGACATCCACACTGAATTGAACTACAGGTACCACAAGTATTTCGTGTCAAAAAATTCAAAAAAAAAAAAACATAAACTACACAAACGATCTATAATTTCTATTATTTGCCAAGCAACCCAAAAATATAAAGACTGGGACAACATAAAAATCAAAACACTAAATTGGTAAAACATTCGAACAGACCAATTGATTTGCTCAGAATATAACCTCAATCGAAACTATAGACCAAAACCCAGTACCCATATTCAAATTCAACCCAAATATACACAAAATCGAAGAAGAAAAAATTCCATAAACAAAACTCTAAACATTCAAAACAAAAACAATTCAAATTCCACATTAAGACCATAGAAATTATCAAAACTAAGTAAATTACATAGATATAAACGCATGATATAAATGTATTGGTAAGGGAAAATAAAACTAATGGGGGGAATGCAGCCAAAATTCATGGAAACAAAGAGGCACCCAAAATTCATGAAAATCGAATCACAACAAATCATAGCAGCACAAACCTGGAGAGGGTGGTGAAGGTAGGAGAAGCCAAAGTGAGAAGAGTTATGGCGGTGGTGAAGGTAGGAGGAGCCGAAGGTAGGAGGAGCCGAATTAGTCGTTTGACGATAGCGAAGGTAGCAGAAAGAAAAGGGAGGGGTCTGATGCACTGATTTAAAGGACCAAAACGACATCGTTTTGATAAGGGTCGGTGTAAAAAAAAAAATCAAAAACTACAATGAAACGCCGCCGTTTCATTAAACCGCATGTTATGCGGTAACTCGACCCATAAATGGCGTCCATCTACTAAAATTCGCGTTCTCGTCCCGTTCAGGCTTTTGCAAGTCTTTGTGTGGGAGTTCGTCGGCGTTGCGATTGCCTTTTCCCTATCTTTATGTTACTTTTAAGAGAAACTCCGTGGAATCTTTTGAAGTCTAGGCTCCGTTGGCGTTCGGTGGCGCCGTTGGCGTTGTGATTGCCTTTTCGGTATTTTGATGTTGCTTTTAACGGTTCTCTGTAGAGTCTTTTGAAGTATTTTCTCTATTTGAATGTTACTTTTAAGGGGTCTTTGTAGAATCTTTTGATGTCTAGGGTCTGATGGCGTTCGGTGGCTCCGTTGGCGTTGTGATTGCCTTTTCGGTATTTTGATGTTGCTTTTGGATTTATTTTGCAATCGTTCAATATGGCCGTGAAGTTTTTTTCGAATATCTTGGCTTCTTGTAGGATACATTGCTGTCGCTTCTTAGTTTGCTCAGTTATTTTGAGTTGGATTGGGTGATTTCAAATTTGAATCATGGTTGGTTTTATGATAGGAAGTAAGCGTTCGATGATGAATGTTGTAAAGTAGGGCAAGGATTTGTACGATACGGTAACATACATGATATTATGCGTTACAGAATCGCTTGCTAGGTTGATTGATCTTTGGATTTTATTTATTTAGACTCCACTTATTTTCTTCTTATGATCTGTTGAAGCCTGCATTGTATTACTATTCAAGGCAGATGGTCGGGATTTTTTTTGGAGTTTTTGACTAATTTTTGGGTTATGGTTCATGATTCCAGGTGATCAATTTTGGCGTCTTCATTCTGGGTAATTCTATGGTGATTAGCCAGTTCATGTGCATTATTTGATTTTAGATAAATGATAGGGGAGTCCACCTACAGTGATTCATAACCAATCAATGGGATTCTGTTGTTCTTTCCTTATATATGGTCCGTTGCTTTCTTCTGTCTATATTTTCTTCCCGTTGTTCTTCTGGGTGTTAGTTTCTTGTTGTGTGCAGTCCAAATCCCCTAGTACGGGAAGGTTTGCGAATTCTGTGGTTTGGTTATGCCCGCGGCTTGTCCATCTATGGTAAGAGATTGCTCTGGTTTGGTTTTTGTTGTTGTTGTTTGGTAGTAGTTCTTGTTGTGCATCAAGAATAACACCTTATGTTTGTTCCTTGCAGAATTTATAGTACTTAAGTCTGTTCCTTGCAGAATTGGTGGACCATGGCTAGGGGAAAGGAAAGATAAAGGGCAAGTACATAGATAGTGATCCTTAACGGATTCTGCTGCGGGTGCTTTATTTATTCTCCTCCTCTTTGTGGTTTTGTTTTTTCTATTACAATTAGTATGACTAATTATTTTTCACTTAGTTCAGTTATAATACTGGTGTCTGGCCAACTCTTCCCCTTGGTATTAATTTCTTTCTTGTCTGCAGTCCAAAACGCGAGTACATGGATAGTTCTTCGAAGGGTGTGCAAATTCTCCAGTTTGGTTATGTCTGAGGCTGTGTCCATTTCCCTAAGAAAATATTGCTGGTTTTGTTTGGTTTGGTTTGGTTTGGTGGTTGGGTAGTTGCTCTTGTCGTGTGTCATGAATAAACACCTTATGTTCGTTGCTTGCAGAATTGATGGACCATGTCTGGTTAACACCAAAGATAAAACAACAAATACATAAATGGCAACTTGTGCACGCTTCTACTTTTCTGGCCTTGGCCTTTCTCTTTTACCAGACCCTGTCTTTTTCTATATATTGTTCTATTGGCAATCTTTCGCCAGTTCTTAATTTTTGTGTTGTGTGTTTGACTACAAGTGATCTAGTAGTTGTGAGTCTAAACAAATGCGAGGGAATGTTGGTGCACGTGTGGTAGGTCCAGCTGTGTACGGTATATTTTTGGCTTTCTTGTTTTTGTTCGGAAGACAGAGAAATAGAGTTTCGCTGGCAAGGTTGTTTATATTTCCTTTTCTTTCCCATGGTGATTTTGTGGCTGTTCTCCATGCTGATTTTCTGCAGAGCACTGCAATCGGATTGAGCTAATCCTTTGGATCTTGGGAGTCGGTGATTGCTTAAACCATTTTTGGTATTAATTAATGACTCTATTTAACCTATTGCACATTTTTTTATACTTGTGGTTCAGGTGTTATCTTATTGCGGCAAAATGTGGTTTCCATTTAGGCATGGCTAGTTGTGGTAGTTAGATTGAAAATGTCAAAGTCTTTCTGTTTCTATCACAGGGATTCTGTTCAGCTTTGTAGCTTGAATTCTATTGTAGAGATTATATGAACCGGTGTGGGTTCGATTGCCTTTGCTATTGTCGGAATGCTGGGGAAGAGAATGCTTTTGGAGCGGTGACTATCGATTGAACTGGCATTTTCCTGTATGCTAATTTGTTAGCTTGTCGCTTCCCAATTCTTGATTTTTCTGTGGATGTTACTTTAAGGTTGAATACATATAATACAATGCATGTTGTTACTTTAGAACAGTGGATCCCTCTTTCAACTCCCTAATGTCCTCCCGTGAGATGCCCCTTTCCCTTCGACAGCATATAAATGGTAAAAAAAAGGAGGTTTGCCCTTTCTGACTAGGTTTTTTTTTTTTTTGTGTGTAACTGTGTATTTTTATTCCTTATTCTTTGTGTATCGTTGTGGCTTCTTTCTTTTTTCTGTTTGTAGTGCATTACAACTGGATCATGTTATGGGAAGATGTGTTTGGATCATGGAGTCAATGTTTGCTTTACTACTATGAATATTCTTTTATGATTCTTTTGTCCACCGTTGCTATTTGGTGTACAGGAAGTGTCAGATGATGTTCTTTTTTCCTATGATTCAAGTGTGATCCATTGGAGAGGAATCTGTCAGGTCTTTCTATTTATTTATGGCTAATTTTGGTAAAATTGAATATATTTATCTTTGCTTTTCGGTTAATGGGGATTTTGTCTTGTTGCTTGAAGTCTACAGTAAAGATCATGTGGACTGTTGTTGTGTCTATCCTTTTCTGTATGGCAAGGTATGCTTTTGGAATTGGAGTAGCTGATGTAGATTCAACCTTCAAGTATGACCACTTTTTCTGTCTTCCCCTGTTTTGCTAACCAGACTTCTCCTGTCAATTTTGCTAGCTGATCCTGTTCTTGATTTTTGTGGTGAATTATTTTCTAGTGGATCTCGTTATTGTAATTGCAAAGCAGGACAAATGCAAGACTATTGTTGCACCCCTGCCAGATATAGTTATGTACTTCAGTTCTGTCTTTATGTCTTGTTCTTCCTCTTTTTTTAATTGCGCTAGACTATCTTGTTGGTTGTCTTTAGGTCCTTTGGTTTCCAACCTCCATCACCTCCTACCGAAGTATCACTTACACAACTTCTTATGAGCAAAAGTGGTTCCTTTTGTATGACAATATTTTTTCCTACTTCTTACTTCCTTTTTCTCTGGCATGATGCTGGTATTGGATTGTGTTCCCGTGCTTGGTTTGCTGGCTTTCTCTTGCTATTATGGTTTTTTTAGAAATTTATGTCAACATTGATTTATCTAGTGTACCTATGGTGTCATGACATTTAGTGATTTCATAGGAATGTATCAGGTGATGGGTTTGATTTTGCTGTTATGTATATGATTTTTTTTGAGTAGTTCTCTATTGATGTTGGTGTATCGAAAGTGTCAATATCTCTCATACCCTTGAGTCAGGTGTGATATCATTTTACAAGAATGTGTCAGGATGTTTCCATTTTGATATGGTTACTTAATTTTGTTGTGAATCTGAAGTAAGAACATTCAATTATTGTGTAAAATAATGTTGTATGTGTTCCATTTCCTTTGGGGAAAAACTATGTTTCTATTGCAGCTGCTATAGATTCCATGTGGTATGTTTTGATGTTTTGCTGCCCTTCCTTTTTTAGCTTTTGTTTTCCATTTCTTATTTCCACATTTTGTGCTGTTTTGTAGGGGATATGCTTATAGTACGGTTGAATAAATGCAAGATTACACCGGGGTACCCACAACTATTTCAGTTATATGCTTATGTGGTAAAAAAAAAAAAAAGCACACTTCACTTGGATGACGTGTGCATATCTTTTGCAACGTCGAGTCAGGATTTTTTTTGTCTTTGCCATTAAGAATATGATATCCGTTTGATAACTTTAACACGAGAAGTGGCCTATTCTCNAGCACACTTCACTTGGATGACGTGTGCATATCTTTTGCAACGTCGAGTCAGGATTTTGTTTGTCTTTTCCATTAAGAATATGATATCCGTTTGATAACTTTAACACGAGAAGTGGCCTATTCTCTCAGATACTCATGATTCAGGTGGCATCTTGTTGGTTTTCTAAGGTTGGTTCCGTTCTGTTTGACGCTGGGATTTTTGGAGGACTGAAGATGCTTCTAATCAAGACTCAATTGAGTCCTCCAACAATTTTTTTTTTCTTGTGAGATACTGAATACTTTAGCAAGTGAAGTTCCTGCTAGGGTGGTGTTTTTTTTTGGTAATTAACTTTATTTAGTGTACAAGAAGAGTGGCATTCTCTCAGATATTCATTGTTCAGCTGGCATCTTGTTGGTTTTCTTAGGTTGGATCGTATTGTTGATGCTGGGATGTTTGGAGGACTGGAGATGCTTCTAATCATGAGTAGACTTGTTGTTTTTTCACTTTCTTCTTGTCTCCCTCTTTCAGAATGAATTGAATCCGGCAAAAAAAATTATTTTCCTTAGTTTCTTTTGTTTTATCTTTCTTGTGNGGTGCTTCTAATCATGAGTAGACTTGTTGTTTTTTCACTTTCTTCTTGTCTCCCTCTTTCAGAATGAACTGAATCCGGCAAAAAAAATTATTTTCCTTAGTTTCTTTTGTTTTATCTTTCTTGTGAGATACTAGTTCTCTTGCAAGTGAAGTTCCTGCTGGTATGATGTCCTCTTCTTCATTGTTTTTTTGGTGATTTGATTACATTCTTGGTCTGAGGTTTGCTTGTTTTGGTCATTTTCATTGATCACCAGCATTGAGCTTTGTGTATGGCATTTTTGGGAGCCCCGCTTGGTTGTTTTTGGTGTTCACATTAATTTGGATTGTTGCCTTACTCCTGATGTACAGACATGCTTTCACAGTTGCTTCTAGCAAATTCGGGTTAATTTGGCACACTAATCTTTTTTGTGAATTCGGCTGCAAAGAGAGTCAGTCTGGTATACAGTTTTGAGACCTGTGATCCTGCTATAGANCTAGCAAATTCGGGTTATTTTGGCACACTAATCTTTTTTGTGAATTCGGCCGCAAAGAGAGTCAGTCTGGTATACAGTTTTGAGACCTGTGATCCTGCTATAGATTTTTAAATGTTGTGATGCTGACCTGTTTTTTTTTTTTTAGTGCGATCCTGCTATAGATTTNCCAGCAAATTCGGGTTAATTTGGCACACTAATCTTTTTTGTGAATTCGGCTGCAAAGAGAGTCAGTCTGGTATACAGTTTTGAGACCTGTGATCCTGCTATAGATTTTTAAATGTTGTGATGCTGACCTGTTTTTTTTTTTTTAGTGCGATCCTGCTATAGATTTTTAAATGTTGTGATGCTGACCTGTGATCCTGCTATAGATTGTTAAATGTTGTGATGCTGCTTCTGGAAAGTAGACATGCTACACTATTATAATCCTCCTTAGCTGGTGCTGGTTTTTTCACTTTCTTGCGAGATACTAAAATGTTAGGGGTGAAGTTCCTGCAGTATAAGGTGTGCTCTTCGTTATTGTTATTTTCGTAATTTGATGACATCCCTGATTTGAGGCATCTTGATTCTTACTNGAGGTGAAGTTCCTGCAGTCTAAGGTGTGCTCTTCGTCATTGTTATTTTCGTAATTTGATGACATCCCTGATTTGAGGCATCTTGATTCTTACTATGAAAACCAGTTGGTGTTCCCCGTCCTAGAAGAGGACATAAAAGTTTGGCTGGATTGGCTGTTTGCTGTGAGCTTTTTGGTATTTTGTTATTTTTTTCTAGTTCAGTTTAGTTTATGGCTAATGCATTTATGTGGATGATATATGTATTTTTGCTGTTCTACAGGGATTCCCCTTCTGCTGTCCCTACTATTTATACCAGAAAAGCAAAGAATAGGCACAGGGATCCAATTTAGGTGTTTATTCCTCTTGCGACTTCCTGCTGTCCTCCAAATACCTGTTCTCATCATTCTTTTCCTGTTGTGTAGTGTGGTGTGGCTGTTCTCTATTTAGGTGGTTTGCAGCTTGAGGTTCTACAATTAGGTTGAGTTATTGAAAAAATGTGTTGGGAATCTTCAGATTGTTTTGGTTTATTCACTTTTGCTATTATGAATATGATTTTTGAGGATTTATTTCTGCATTCATTCTATCGAATGTACCAGAAGCATCAGGTGCTAGAACAGGTAGATTTGAAGTGTGGGCTGAGATTAAGGACAGAGCATGGCTTTGCCAATGCTATTTTTACTCGTCTTAGTGAGTGAGGTCATTCCATACATTTTCCTTTTATTGTCTTTCTTGGTAAATTACTTGCTGTGAAATGGGTCTTGTATTCATTGCTATAGATCAGCTTGGTTGATCCCATTGTCCTATTTTTCAACTTAAAAACTACATCTGGTGATATGGCCGGTTTCGGATGTGGTGCCTATTATAGTGTCCCTCTTTCCTTTGAGCCGACAAATTCTATAAGAGAATGTACTGGGTTTTTATTAACCCTTGAAATTGTATGGAGGCCACTCGGATCGACTTAGGCCCGAGTAGTCTAGAGGACTATAGGGCTCCAACAACTCAGAGGTTCGTTTGGCTAGCAAGAAAAAGGTGATGGAAAGTGAAAAAGATAGAAAGTGAGGAGAAAGAAAAGAAAATGAAACAAAATATATTTTTGTGCATACATTTGGTTAGCATGAAAAATTTATAAGAATTTTTTTTAAAACAATTTCATTCCTTTGTTTGAAAAAAAAAAAAGTTACAAGATATTTTTTTTAATTGTCTAAATTATCCTTAATTATTTAAACTCGGTTTAAAGAAAAAAAAATATTTTTTATTATTCAAATTGTAAAAAAATAAGCTTCTAACCTAGTTCAGGAACAAGCATCTAACTAAAATTTTGATCTCTATGTCAAATTATATGGTTAGTTTAATTTGTACAAAAAAATTTTAAATTAATAATTAATTGAATATTTTAAGAAAAATAAGGGTAAACTGAAAAGTTAGATTATTGGACATAACTTTTTTACCTTTTTTTTGTGTTTTTTACAAAAAAAAAAGAAGTTAGTTANTTTAAACTCGGTTTAAAGAAAAAAAAATATTTTTTATTATTCAAATTGTAAAAAAATAAGCTTCTAACCTAATTCAGGAACAAGCATCTAACTAAAATTTTGATCTCTATGTCAAATTATATGGTTAGTTTAATTTGTACAAAAAAATTTTTAAATTAATAATTAATTGAATATTTTAAGAAAAATAAGGGTAAACTGAAAAGTTAGATTATTGGACATAATTTTTTTACTTTTTTTTTGTGTTTTTTACAAAAAAAAAAGAAGTTAGTTAAATGTGAGAAAATTTATGTATGAAAGAAAANTTAAATTAATAATTAATTGAATATTTTAAGAAAAATAAGGGTAAACTGAAAAGTTAGATTATTGGACATAACTTTTTTACCTTTTTTTTGTGTTTTTTACAAAAAAAAAAGAAGTTAGTTAAATGTGAGAAAATTTATGTATGAAAGAAAATTATTTTTTTATTATTTTCTATTTCATGTTAAAATTTTTTTAAAAAAATTTTCTTGCACTTTTTAGCTTTATTTTGCTAAACAAATGGACCCTGAGAGAAACTATCTGTTCCTTGTTGGACTGAGACCCATTTTCTTGCATAGCTGATCGTTGCAGNACATATGTAAAATTTTTTTAAAAAATTTTTAGCATTATTTTGCTAAACAAATGGACCCTGAGAGAAACTATCTGTTCCTTGTTGGACTGAGACCCATTTTCTTGCATAGCTGATCGTTGCAGTATATTTTTAGCAACTCGCTAACGCAAGCTCTTTTGTAGGTCTTGCTTGCATATAACGACCGACGCATGCACTTGTCCCATTTCATAACATCATCTTCCTTCTCTCGTATAGTAGGCAACTAGAGCTCATTTCTGTCGTGTATAAGATTGCAAGACTCTCCGAAAATCTCTTGTTTTATTGTTTTATCTTTTCATTTTTTCACTCGAAGCATAAGAGTGATAATTTTTTATATTTCCATTCCTGTTAAATTAATTTATTTTTATGTTATAAGATGTAGCATTTAGTTTCATCAAACTAACACTTAATTAATATTCTATTTCATTAAATTGAACTACTTGGTGAACATGTGGTCTGTGTAAACCACTTCTAATTTATTGACAATTACTTCACATTTAAATTTTTTTATCAACTTTGCTAATTATTTTACATTTAAATTTAATAAAATATTAATTTAGCACATCAATAAGTAATGTAAGAATGTGGTGGCGGCGGCGGCAATGTGAATAAAAATAGATTACAAATTTGGTGAATTATACAAGGCAACAACTAGTAACTTACTANGTGGCGGTGGCGGTGGCGATGAGAATAAAAATAGATTACAAATTTGGTGAATTATACAAGGCAACAACTAGTAACTTACTAATCAAGTGAAATTTTTGTTTAGATGAAATCAGTATTTTAATTTAGGATAAAATTATATGTACTAAAAGTGTGAATCAAATTATTTGTAACCGTTGGATTAGTAATGACATTGAATCAGTAATGAAATTCAATGAGCGGTTGATTTGATACACATTTTGGTCTCTTTAATTAATTTAAAGTGAAAATTATAAACCAGATTATCTAAAGTTTGTCATTTAATTACTCAAATCTTCTAACATTTAAAATATTACACATAAACCCTTTTAAGGTTTGTATGCACGTCTATTGTAAATATATCTGTTAATAAATTATACCTGGACCATCTTAAAGTTTGTATGTATATAATACTTAGAATTTTTAATTATAATTATATTTAGGCAAAAAATACTCCAATCAAAGACAGAATATTAAATATTTTAAATTTTATAACTAAAATTTATGTTATATTGTATCATTTATTGAAATAAAGTCAAAAATCAAAATTTTAACTTTTTTTAAAAAAATTGTAATTAATATACATTTATATTATCTATTAGAATAAAATTAAAAAATCAAATAAAGGGTCTAAGTCATTATTAATAATAGAACATAAATTTTACAACTAAAATTTATGATCTATTTTGTCATTTATTTAAATAAAATTAAAAATAATTATCTAATTTTTTTAAAAAAAGAATAGTTAATATACAATTATAATATCTATTAGAATAAAACTAAAAAATTAAATAAGAGGTCAAATTGTAATGAACATAATATCTTTTAGCTTCAATTGGAATATTTTGGTATTTTTAAATGACCAAATTAAATTCCAATAGACAATATAATTATGTACGAATTACGAATGTTTAAGAAAAAAATTGAATTTGAATTTTTTATTTTATTTCAATAAATGATACAATAGAATATGAATTTTAATTATAAAACTTAAAATATTTAATATTTTATCTTTGATTGAAATATTTTTGGTCTAAATATAACATTTTAAATTTAAAAGATCTAAATAATATATGTTTATAAATTTCAGGGAGTATAAATATAATTTATTAATGAATATATTTGCAACAGGGGTTTAAGTGTTACGTGTGTACAAATTTTAAGGGTTTGAGTGTAATATTTTAAATGTCAGGAGGTCTAAATAATTAAATAACAAATTTTAAGGAATGTGAATATAATTCTCCCTAATTTAAAAGTTATTTTGAAATCAGTATTACTAATCAACTCAATCAATTCTTTTAAGTTTCGAATAATTCCAGACCGTCAGGTTAAGAATATGACCGTTTGAGACGCTCCTCTTTTCAAATTCAAACTGACATCTTTGTAGTGGAATTAAACCCCCCCAACAAATGATTAAAACAGTATTGCAATCATTTCACAATTCGAACACAGGCAAGCACACTCTAATCTTTAATCTCGAGTCTTCCTTGCAAGATCTCATACGCCCGACGTCGGCGCCGCCGCCCCCTTCC